>BDSI01000063.1:381403-715349 GCA_003117195.1 Eudorina sp. 2006-703-Eu-15 | reverse complement strand
GAGGAGGAGGAGGAGGAGGAGGCAGGAGGAGGAGCGGAGGAGGAGGAGGAGGGAGCATGAGGAGGAGGAGAGGACGCCGAAGAAGGCATATGTGCGCAGTATCCACGCCAGGTGGATACGGGGGAGTACTGCGTGAAAGTGTGAGAAGACGAAGGCAGAGGTGCTCCGTGGGCACTAGGGCCATCCAAGCAGATCCATCCGAAACGTCGTACGAGGACAGCGTTGCTGTGCGGGCGATTGCGCCATCCCATCGCCGAAAAGCCTTGCGTGATGCCGGGACGCGCTTGTGGATACGACGTCACCAGTGCACAACGAGAATGGGCGGGAGAGGGCGCTGGAGGACTGGGGCAAGCAAGTGCTCACACATAGCAGTATGTGCGCCGAGTTGGTGATGAACGGGCGCGCAATGCGCGGTCCGAGCACTGCAGCGATGCACTGCAACTCTAATCAACCCTTTGGCAAGGGTGGGGATAGAAGTCGTTGTGGGTTACAAGAGACTCACAGCGCACGTGGGTATACGTGGGTTGTGACGTGACCCGTGCATTTGGGTCGCAGCACAAGTCAGATCAAACATAACATGGGCGCGTTTAAGAGATTCCAAGGCAGCTAATTTTACGAATGATGGGTGGCTCAAGGCCCATGGGCGTGGCGGCCGTTGGGAGATGGCATACCCACCAAGCTTGCTCATGACCTCAAAGATGGTGGTTGGAAGAGAACAAAATAAGTCGTTTAGCGGCTTGCTGCCTTTGGCACCAACAGCAGCCCCGTTCTGGCTAGACTCGGCGTCCGGCGCCATCGTCGCACCCTGGCTCACAGACGTCTTACACGCGGTATAGATACGCGCTAGGTGAAAGCGTTTCGGATTCTAGTAAAAACCAGAATCGCTCGTTTCTAACAATTGTTTGTGTGATGTATTAACGTCAACCAACCAAAACCAACAACGCTAACCGATGATGGTCCTGGCCTGAAGGCCTGACAACCGGTGTGGACAGACGAGCAAGCTGCGCGGCAAATGACATCCACCGATGTGAAGAAGTTTGCGCGCGCCGTTGCACGCGGCCCGTTAGCCGGTCGTTGCCTATCGTACTTGCACACCCACGACCCACCACGTCCCAAGCCCCCGTCGCCCGTACCCTCCGCAGCTCCTCCTTCAAGAAGACCATCCTGCTAATTGCACGCACAAATCGGTAGAATCTAGCTGCCGTAGGTATTGCAATGATGAAGGACGAGCGCGACCTCACCGTACGGACTGGGCCTAGCCGGTGCGAGTGTACGGTTACGTGGGGAAGGGTCTGAACGGGAACAGACTTCCGGCCGCCACCATGTATCCCTCCTTGGTACCGATTCGCATTATCGCGCAGCATGCAATACATGCAGGTGTATAGGGGTACCGTACCCCGTGGGACGTTTTGTTAGTGATGTTACAGTGGGACGTGGCCGTGGTGTGTGCACCGCACCCAATGAGCGATGCCCGGGGCACCTGACAGCTGACCCCTCCCGGGGGACCACGTGGACCGACGTGGCGCATCCCTGACATGGCCATTCGGGAGGGCAACTCGGGGTTGGACATGGTTGCAATCTTGTTTGCGGCGGACTGGGTGCAAGACGTCCACCCGGATATCGGCCACGCGCCCGTATGTGTGCAAGAAGAGGCCTGCGTGTGCCCCTGGATGGTGGATTACGAGTGCGTGCTCGCACAGACGGAGGTATGTTGCGCTAATATCAGTAGTCGTACAAATTTACCACGGCGCCTTTTAAGTCATGTTAGGGCAGCAGTGTCAGGGCCCGATGACGGCTCGGCACATATCTTGCCACAGGGTATTCCCCTCCATGCTGATCGTACTGCGCCGGACGAAGGCATTCCGCGAATTGGAATTCTGGGGATCTTCCGGCTAATATATCCTGAAGAAGTGTTAAGCTGGTACCGAGCTTCGCGCGTCTGGGTGTAGAGCTGTTAACCTGACTGAGGCGTCCACCAGCTGTCGGTTGACGGCGCCACAGAATTGCCGTGCCGTCATCGGTGCACGACAGCAGCACAACAGATGCGGTGAATGCACGGACGCCCGACGCCCTGCAGCGGCCGCGCGGGTCGCCTCCTCGGTCGCCCCCCAGGTACCGCATCACACAGCAGCTGGGGGCGATTCCCTAGCCGCGATATGAAGCAGGGCAGGTCACCACCACACCCCATTGCATGCTTGGGTGAAAGCTGACCCCTTGACGCAGGTCGTGGTGGCTTGGCTGGCAGCTCTGCGTCTCATGTCCGCGTCTCGCCTGGTCTCTCAAGCCGCACGGAGCAGCCATTTTAGGACCATGCATTGCAGAACATCGCGGTGCGCTGCGGAAGCGTCGCGTGACCGGTCCTGTGCGCCAGCGGCACTCAAACCATCCCGAAGGCGAACGGACCCTAACGGACGACACCCCAAGGCACCCAAGACCACGTCCGCCATCTGTGCCTGAACGGCTCTTTACCAACACCAGAGCCCAGCGTCTGTGCGTGTCCTATTACGGAGCTCCACGACGTGGAGGGACGATACAACGCAGTTACGCCGGTCTTGTCGGCAAACTGGACGTTGCCAACAATTCATCCAACCGGCTTGTAACGGAAGATCAAAGGACTTTCCGGTTGCGCCAGACGCGGAAAAAGACGACAAATGGGTTTGCCGTCTTGTGGCAGGAATAGATGTCGTGTGGAAAAGAAAATATCCCGAATTGCGATATTAGTGACCGCCGCAATGTGAATGTATGTTTACGGTACATCGAATTATGCGAACGTTGACTTTTCAAGGACGCACTCGTTCTTGCCGTGTCCTTTTAAGCTGCATTGAAAAACGTTCTGTAAATAGCAAGAAAACAACGCCACAGAAGGCCTGAAGCAGAGCAAAATCCAAGAAGCTGATGCCGACAAACCTGGATGATGTTGAGCTTTAAATTTTATTATAATATTTTCGTATTTTGATGCTGCGTTGGTTGGGGCAAGGATTGCATACATAGGAGAAGCGAGAAGCATTTAAAAATGCTAAGAAGGCAGCCTCTTCCAGTGTTCCAATCCAAAATATCCGTATGCAACACATACTACTAAGCTAAGAAGCATGACACTGACGTGTCGGAAGTCTGCATGTTGGAGGGTGGCGTTAGGCAGACACAAGAACCACCACCAAAAAGTGCAGCGTACGGACAAGGATATTTTGAAGAGATTTTAACAGGGTTTCCCTCATGCGGCGGCATGTCCATTTCAATCGCATTACAAACACTGTTTACCCCATGTTCAATGTCTTGGGGAAGGGAGAAAGTCGGAAGCGCCGCCGCCGCAGAAGGGCTTGCAATAAGATATGTATCTAATTTGTACGGCGATATTAAAGTTTAGTATCTTGAGGACATATGGGCATCCTTCTAGAGGTTGCCCATACTATGTGTAACAAAAATAATTGATACGTCATGCACCAATGGCTTTCTTGACACTAAAGGAATTGCTGTAATTGTCTTCTGGGCAGACTCTGCTAGTTCTCACTCGGCTTGCGAATTCTGGACGCGAGCGCGCATTTCAAGACTCTTGTAGGTCCTGTGCACTACAATGCCAGGCGTGGACAATACCGACGGCGACAACGCAAGCTGCGAGGTAAACAGCCATCCAAAGGGCGATTCCTCGCCGCTCCCCAAGTGGAACGCCAGCGAGTTCCAGTGTTCAATATGTTACGACCTTCTTCTCAATCCTGTCGTTGGTGAGTGCGCTTGGCCGGTTTGCGGTAGCCCGTCCTGAAGGGAAGTTACCAGGCGCGAATTCCGTGCGTTTGGGCATAGTCAGAAGTCGGTTTGGTTAAGAGCGCTAATGCTCCACGGTCGCATGTTTGGGGCCGCTCTTTCTTAAGACCCCTACCATCCCACATTGCAAAGGGCGCTGCTCATACAAACCGTCGCTAAAGCTGTTATTGATACTCGGTGTGCTGTAGGGAGCTGCGGCCATGATTTTTGCAAGCACTGCATCGAGGAGTGGAAAGTGTCGCGGCAGTTGGTAGGGCAGGCCGTGCTCTGCCCTATCTGCCGAGCAGTTCTTCTACCATCCGCCGATCAGTCGTTCGGTGAGTATGAATGAACGCATCAGCCTTCTTGCGTTGCCAACAGGTAGTTGCACGCAGCACCCGACGCGCCCAACGGCTATTTCGCATCGGCGTCCGCGCTTTCGGAATTTGCGGCAGAGTTCTCACGGACTCTCATAGTTCACTATTGCTGCCTCCTCAAAAATGTTACATGACAGGCGTTTGCATCCGTCTGCGGGAAACAATTGAGAAGCTGTTCCCGGAGCAAGTCGCCGCGCGTCGCCGGCAGGCGGGGGTTGTGACCCAAGCTCGCAAGTGCCAAGGTGCGCAGCTGCGGGGCGGAAGGCGCCGCGGCGTGTGTGCCCTCTCTGAATTACCGCGTGAAGTTACGCGTGCCGATCAGTGAATGAATTGGGCGCTGACCGACTCGCCGTTTCGCGGAGGTGGTGGTAAACCCTGCCTTGGTCCGATGCCTCAGCCCGACGGACGCATACACAGTCAGGTTGGGGGAACCTGTCAAGTGCTGGCGCTTCGAGGATCGCTCGGCTGCGGCCCGGCATGCAGCTGTGCTGCCGAACGTGCGTGTTATCCTCCCATCCCATCCCATCCCATCCCATCCCATCCCATCCCATCCCATCCCATCCCATCCCATCCCATCCCATCCCATCCCATCCCATCCCATCCCATCCCATCCTAGCGCAATACCAGCGTCGCATACCTCCGCACCTCCCTCACAGCACCACGCGCACCACTAAAGATATGGAACAGCAGGAACTGTCGTACCAACAACCCGTCGCCGTCTCCCGACCTGTTGAAGCCGCTGCTGTCTGCTCCACGGCCTCGGCAACACATTCCACTGCCTTCCCCGCTTTCCCTCCCCATCCCGCCCTCCCCCTTTTCAGGCGACTGCGGTGGCCCCATCGCCTTCCCCATCACCCCCGCCTCCCCCAGCCTCTCCACCTCCACCTCCGCCAGTGACACCTCCGGTGACACCTCCACCGCCACCACCGCGACCACCGTCGTCACCAGCAACACCACCTCCACCTCCACCACCTCCACCTCCACTTCCACCAGCTCCCTAGGCTCCCCAGGAAGCCCCGCCGGCGGTGGCGCGCCCGGCCCGCCCGGCGTCGGCGCCGCCGCCGCCGCCGCCGTGTACCCCCTCCTGGACCTCGACCTTCTCAGCCGTGCGGCGGAGCAGTACCGGGAGCTGTCAATGCTCGTGTCCGCAATCACATCCGTGCCCGCGCCGCCGGCCTCGGTGGTGCAGGCGTTCACGCACGCTGCCGCTTCCATGGCGGACCAGGTGCGGCACCGGGGAACCATCGGCGCGGCGGCGGCGTCCGCCGCCGCCGCCGCGCCGCCGCTGCCACCGCAGCAAGCGGCGGAGCTGGCGCGGCTGTTCCTGTCGTCAGGCCCAGCGCTGACGTCGACGGCGGCCGCCGCCGCCGCCGCGGCGGCCGCGTTGCAGCATCAGCAGCTCGTCCACCAGCACCAGACTTATCCCTACGGTCAGCATCGACAGGACGATTATATGGCGGTCTCTTATGACCACGCGGCGACGGCGGGGGCGGTTGCGACGATGTCCGAGTCCGATGCCGCCACCGCCGCCGCCATGGCGGCCCAGCTGGCCACTGGCGGCGGTGGTTCCTTGGGGATGCTGACGGGCGGACTTCCGGGCTCGCCGGCGGCGGCGGCGGCCGCGGCGGCGCGTAGTGGCGGCGGCGACAGCTTTGTGGAGGCCGCGCTGACGTTGCTGACGTCCGCGGCGGCGACGTCGACGGCGGCCGGCCAGCTGCGGACGCTGGTATCGGCGCTGCACCACCAGCAGCAGGCCGCCGCGTCGGAGGCGGGCGGCGGCGGCGCGATGCCGCCGGCGTCTGAGACCCTGGCGGGCGACGCGCTCCGCACCACGGCCAGCACGGTGCAGCAGCTGACGGCGGAGGCGGCGGCCATGAGCCACATCCTGCGGGCCCACCACCAGCAGCAGCTGGCGGCGCACATGCACGCGGCTGCGGCGGCGGCGCAGACGCAGACGCCGTACCCCGTACAGGGCGGGATGCCGTCGTACCTGAACACCACAAGGTACGTCTTCGCGTCGACGGCGCCGCCGCCGCTTGTCAGCTGGGGCGGCGGCGTTGCGGCGGCGACGGCCGCCGCCGCCGCCGCAGCCGCCGCCGCGCCAGTGCTGATGGTGGGTGGCACGCAACCGATGCCGGCGGGGACACATCACTACCCCGGAGGCTACGTTCTGGCAGGGACCGGCGGCCAGCAGCCACCGTATGTGGCGGCGCCGTACCAGCAGGTGCCGTACGTTTCCGTGGCTGTACCCGCGGCGGCCGTTGCGATCGGCGGCGCGCCCGGCGGGGAGCTGTACGGCGGATGGGGCCAGGGGCCTAGCAGCTCGCTGCCGGGGCACGACGGCGGCGCGGGGCTGGGGAGCGCCGCCGGCAGCCGCGATGCTGGCGGCGGCGGCGGCGCCCCGGGGCAGATGTGCTACCCCCTGTCCTCCGCCGCGGCGGCGCACGCGCAGGCGCAGGCGCACGTACAGGTTCGGTTCATGGGATCGCAGCCGTACATGACGGCGGCGGCAGCCGCCGCCGCCGCCGCGGACGGCGCCGTGCAGCTGCACGCGACGATGCCCGATGCGATGGAATCGTCCGGGCCGGCGGTGGTCACGGCTGCTACAGCAGCTGGTCTGCAACCGCACCCGGTGCTACTGCTTCGTCAGGGGTGGCCACAGCCGCTGCAGGGGCACCCGTCCCAGCCGGGGGCAATCCTAGCCCCCCTTGCCGGCCGGTCACTGCCCCCCGGGACGACGTTCGTGCCCGCAGCAGCGCCCGGCGGCGGCGTGGCGGCGGCATTGGTGTGCCCCCCTGGAGCGGTCGGCGGCGCTGCGCTGGGCCTCCGTACATGAAGAGCCCGGGGTTTTGCACGACCCATGGGTCGGCGGGGGAGGGGCGGCGGGTCAATGCCCGCACGGAAGATGTGTCGCGGTGTGTCGATCGGTGTGACGGACCCATGGGTCACGTGTGGCAACGCGGTTTGCACCCTCGACCCAGATGGACCACCTCCGTCGATGCAGGCGTCCCGATGGCTGTGTGTTGGCTGGTGGAACAGGCGCTTACCGAGAGCCGCGAGAGGAGAAGGGATTTTCAATAAGCTATGAGCCCATTTTGGCGCCTGCGGGCGCGGCCGAGGGCTCGGATCCCCCTGCGGGGCTGCAAGAGCTGGAGAAGAAAGAAGAAAGCCTAGCCCTGGAGAGAGAGGCGGCCCCGCGAGAGAGGGGGACATGCATCCCCCCTGGAGTTGTTGAGACGGTTCCGAGGAGAACCCCGTCCTACGAGGGTGGGGCGGTGGCGGTCCCGGGCGGCGAGCGGCCCAGCTGAGGGGTGTCTTTGTGGGAGGGTTCGAGGAGACCGGAGGGATGGAGCCTTCTCGAAGGGGGTTCTTGCGGCCCCGCACGTCCCCTTTCGCACGTGAGTATCAATGACCCGTGGGTCACGGGGAGGGGGGTGTACGATTTTGTTTTTCGACCGCCGCCCGCGTCGCGTGCGCGCGCGCGCGGGTTGGTCGGCGACGAAGTGAGTGTGGATGCGGCGGACGGCGCCGGAGGGGAGGGAAATGGCGGGAAACGAGAGGTAGAGCAGATGATACTGGCTGATACTGGCGGCAGAGGCTGCAGGTTGGTGTTGCTGCGGTCACAAGCGGCGGCGGCGGCTGCGGCGGCAGAGGCTGCGGCGGCTGCGGTAGCAGTGGAAAGTGGCAGTGATGCACGCCGAGTGACGGGGGTCGCCGCGCCTTCGTACGGCAGCCGGTGCGGCAAAGTTCGGTTGGGCCGCTGCTCGGCAGGTGGAGCAAGAACGTGCAGAGTACAATGTATGCCGAACACACTCACACTCGGATACCCCGCCTACAAATACTTCTTTTTGCCATGCTTAGTGTGAGGGCGGCTGAGCCGAATCAGCCGTGTCCTTCACCTCAAAAAAAAACACTTCTCGTCGATGTCTTGCATGATGCGTCTAACACTCGCGCGTTGTGTCTGTTACGTATGCGGGGTTGCGTATCTGTGTCTGTGTCTGTGTGTGTGTGTGTGTGCATATGGCTCTAGGCAACGGCAGCCGGTTGAGGTGGGATTCGCGTGTCAGGAGCCGGCTGGGGAGCGTGTATCAGGAGAGCAGCAGTGGCAGCAGTAGCAGTGGTGGCAGCAACGGCGACAGCGGCGGCAACACGGCTGGCAGCTGGGGAGGGAGGAAGGCGGAAGAGGATGACGGGGGCCGGTATGGCACGCCGCGACTGTACGGATGGATGGATGGATGAGCGGATGAATAGGATGGGAGGCGGTGTTTTTGGATGGCGGCCCCCTCGCCGGCTGAGCACTGCTGAATTGCGTTGTGGGACCTGTGGGACCTGGATTGTGGGACCTGGCGTTCGCATTGTGTTGAGCACCGCTGCCCAGCCTGGCCTGGCCTGGCCTGCAGCTTGCCGTACCCCAGCTGGCCACTCGGGGCCACTGACACCCGGGTGAGGGGGAGGGGGAGGGGGTGTCGCCGCCCTCCCCGGGGCCGGCGGCGCATCGACCTCCTCCTCGGTAGGTGACGAAAAAACGTGGACACACCGAAAAAAGGGGGCCGGCGGGGGCGGGCCACTTGGTCCGAGCTGTCGGTCCTGCTGTGCAGTCCCCCTCCTCCTCCTCCTCCTCCTCGACACCCACCACCGGTTGTCTGCAGCTGTTCCTCTCCCGCTGAGGGGGTGTGTGGTTGTAAGTTGGTTGGTGGGAGGGCGCCGCGGGGGTTCAGGGGGAAGGGCGGGGGAGGGCCCGGGGTGTGGGTCGGTCGGGTCCGGGGTCCGGGGGTCCGGGTCGGGTCGTGCAAGAGCTGCTCCACCCGGGTCGGATCTCGGATGCTCACGCGGGCTGGAGTCCCGACCCATGGGTCTCCCGGCGGGGAGCGCCCTGGGTGCCTCTCCAGGGCCGCGGAGGGCCCCCGGCTGACATGCAGGGCGGCGGATGCGTGGTGGTGGTGGTGGTGGTGGTGGTGGTGGTGGTGGTGGTGGCGGTGGTGGTGGTGGGCGCTTGGCGAACTAACGGATGCATTGATGACAATCATGATGCCAATGATGGTGGTAATGACAATGAGGGAGGCGGCGGTCGTGGTCGTGGTGGTGGTGGTGGTGGTTGGTGGTTACAGGAGTCGGAGGCGCGCGTCGCTCGCTCGCTCTCTCTCTCTTGCGCGCGCGCGTGGTGCGCATCGGTCTCCCGCACTCCTCCCGTGTGGCGCGGGCGCGAAAGGGGGGGAGGGGGAGCGCACGTGCACCGGGTCCTGCTGGCCCACCCACCCACCCACCCCGGTCCCCCTCACGGCTCCCCTGGAGCGTCTCTCCAGTGCTGCCCGCTCTCTCCAGTGATGCGGACGTCGTCGACCGTTGGGGTGCGGGCCGCAGATTGGGGGACGTGCCTGGCCTCGCTTGCCATGGAGGGGAGGGGAGGGGAGGGGCAGAGCTCCAAGGGGAGGGGGAGGTCTGGGGGCTTGTCGCGTCGAGGCGGAGGTGGGCTGCGACGCGCGACCCATGGGCCCCTGTGGGGAGGGCTACCTGCGCGGAGGTCGGCGCTTGGTTCCTGATTCGATTTGATTGCGCGTACGTGCGCTCCCCGGGGATGTGTTTCTGTCGGTGCGTGTGTGTATGAATGGGGTGTAGGGGTGTGCAGGGGTGTGTGTGCGGGTGGTGGTGGTGGTGGTGGTGGTGGTGGTGTGGTGGTGATGGAGTTTATGTGCATGTGCGGGGCATGTTGTGTCGCCAGTGGGTTATGTCGCCAGTGGCGAAGGGAGAGACCCGACCGGCCAACGGGTGCAGCAGAGAGCAAGGGGGGAGAGGGCAGAGAGCGTGTGAGACAGAGAGGCAGAGAGAGGGTGTGTGTGTGTGAGAGAGAGGTGTAGGTGAGAGGTAGATGAGAGGTAGATGAACGGAGCCTGAGAGAACGCATGCATACATGGAAGTTGCCCGAGACAAACGACTCTCGGTCGCTGACTCACACTTCCGTACAGACGCACACTGGGGGAAGCGCTGGGGGGTTGGCGGGCTGGGGAGGTTCTCCAGGGAGGGAGGGAGGGAACCGAGACGCGGAGAACCGGGGAGCGCATCCCCCCTCCCCGTCGGGGGCCCTGGCTGCGGGAACCTGCTGGCGGAGGAGGGAGCCGAGCAGGGGGGCAGTTCAAGGGGGGGAGGACGGTCGTGGCGCGGGCGGCGGGCGGAGGTATCGCGGCGCCAGCGACGCGGCTGCGTGATCGCGTGTGGCGCGTCGACGCGCGCGCCGCGCTTCGCCGCCGCCAGCGGCCGCCAACGACCGGGGCTCAGATGGGCCATACCTCGTGATCAGGTCGGGTCGGGCGAGGTCGGGCGCTGGCCACCTGACGGCCACACCTTGGTATCAATTTCCCTGGCATATGCGCATTTGCCAATTAGATTGCCCGGTACTGCACTTCCTTTTTTGGTCGGCCCCGGGCAAAGCGTAACCCGGAGATGATGATAATGATGATGATGATGATGGTGATGATGATGATGATGACAAGGGTGGGGCTTAAGGGGCCACGGGGGGGGGAAACGAACCCCCGGATGTCATCCATGAGAAGCATTGGCTGCTTCTCTCATCTTTTGTGCGGCTAGGTTCCGTAAGGTCGTACGATTGTACGGTGGTACGAGAGCTTCGCAACCGCAGCGCACCATGATACTACGGAACTGCCGCCCCGGCAGGAAGGTCGATGAGCGCTGCTCGGGGGGCGGGGGGGGAGAACCGACACTGGATTTGATTTTATTTGATTCCTCTTTGGACGGCAACAAGCAACAGAATATCAATCATTTTGTGAAGTATGGTACAGTACAGTATAGTACGGTACGGTACGACACCACGGTATGGAAGGGCGGTCCGCGTGTGTATGTGTGTGTGTGTGTGTGTGTGCTGTAGGGAGTACACACCGAAACGGAGGGAGAGGGCAGGGCTGTAGCCGCTGTACACGAGGCCCGAGCTGCGGGGGAGTCTCATCTCTCCCGCCCGGGCTGACGGGAGATGGGCAAACCGGTTACGCTACGTGAACCGCAATGTTGTCACATGCAGTACATCGCACTTGGCCGACCAACCGATCGACCGACCGACCGAGGGACACACAGACAGACAGACAGACGCACAGACTCCTTCCTGTCGCGCCCTCCCGCACTCGTCCCCGCGGTGGCGTGCGGCGGTGTCGGTCCCGCACCCGCCTCCTCCAGTCGTCCGTCCTCCCCGCTGCGAGGCTGCAGTGCGAGGGGGGGGGGTTCAGGGGACGCGCTGCCGGGCATGTGCACCTCATCCCACCCCGTCCGTCAGTTTGTCCGTCCGTCAGTCCGGGGCGGCGCGGGGACTCATAGAGGGCGCGCGACAGCGGGGCCCGTAGCGAGCCGTCGGGGGGGAGGGAGGGGAGGAGAGGGAATCGAGGTGCTGCGTGCTCGCAGACACTCCTCCTCCTCCCAGCCGCGGGACTGCTGCTGCTGCGGGAGGGGGTTGCTGAGAGTGCTCCTTCATGAGCGGCAGGAGGGCGCAACAGCAGCAGCAGCAGGAGGAGGAGGAGGAGCGCCGTGGCAGCAGCAGCAGCAGCGGCAGGACGTGCGCGTAGCGGCCACTGAACCCCCCGAGGAGGCGGGGGGGTGTCCACTGCGGAAGGGCGGCAGGGAGGGAGGGGTCCGCAGCGCCGGGAGGGAGCAGAGCGGTCGCCACCGCCACCGCCCGACGGTGCCGCGCGGTCGGGGGCCGGTCCTCCTCTGCGGTGGGCAAGTGAGAAAGAGCTGCCTTGTACGGCACGTACGGTAATTTGTGGCATTTCATTTTCTCGGAACGGGCCGGACGGGGGGAAGGTGATGGTTGTATGGGCCATGGGAAGGGAGCTGCTCAGCGTGTTGATTGGCGGGGGGGGGGGCGATAGCGCGATGGGGGGCGGGGTCCGTGCAGGTGTCCCTGCCCCCCTCACTTGACCCGCGGGTCTGTCCACCGTCGCTGAGGGGCCGGCCGGGGCTGGTGCGGTCTACGGCAACGTGGTCTGCCCAAAGTAGAAAGGCAGGCCGACGTGTAAGACCGGAACTGGGCGCGTCGGGGGCCTCCGCCCGTTCGTCCACAGGGCCGTGTCACGCACAGCGCTCCTGGAGGCCCACTCGAAACCCCTAGGGGGCGATGTGGGACGGAATGGTCACACACAGCCAGCCTGGGCGTTAGGCACCGTTGCAAGTTGCAGACAACGACGACGACGACCTGCGCAAGTCTGTGGGGCCTCCGTGGGGCTTTTGCATTGTGTTTAGCATGTGCCGCACAAGCGCATGTGTGGACGTGACGCACTCCTCACCTTGTCACCACAGGGGGGGCCCGAGCCGCGGCTGCCCGGTGGCGGCGGCGGCTACAGCTACAGCTGCGCTGCGCTGCCGTTCGATGGGTGCGTTGCGACCGCCGGGAACGACTGGCGACGCGACGGGATGAGACGGCGTGGACGTAGCACCTAGCCTGTAATAAGTGTACAATCAAGAGAACACCATGCGGGTGACGTGATGGCGACGATGATTATTACGGGGATGGTGATGGGTGGCGACGCTGGGTCTTGGGCGGTGGTGGAATAAGACGCCCCCGGAGCATCCGGGAGGGGGGAGCAGGTAGTAGGGGCGGCGGTCGGCGGCCGTGAGGCGGCGGATTCATCCCTGTAATCAATCATGGACATTTTGACACAGCCTGACTGCCACCTGTCAGGTGGTTTTCCGTGGCACCCCGCGACCTAACTGCCATCAACCGCCGATTAACCGCCTCAACCGAAGGGTGCCCTCGTTTGGGTCGGGCAGTGCTCTGGCCCCGCGGCCCGTTGGCGCTCTCTCCCCGCCCTGTGGGTCTTGGGCCTTCGGGCCGGAGCGCCCTGAGTCTGTGGGGGCACACCCCGGCGACGCAACGCGCTACCCATGTGGCGCCTCCGCCCACCCGCGCGCTGAGGGGGACGGGCCCCGGATGGTTCTCCCAGGAGGGCAGCGGCCGCGGCGTCCCCCCGGGTCCCCCCGGGTCCCCACACGGAGGGGCAGCACAGCACCGCACCGCACCGCACTCCTCCCCGGTCCCCCTCTCGCGCCGCAGGGCCACAGCACCGTAACGCTTTGAATCACCCTGCACACGCCCCCACCCCACCCCCCAGCACCGTGCCACTCGTCGTGAACGATGGGTGGCTGCTGGGCGGGAGCCCCAGCGCCGTGCAGCCGGGGGGGAAAGAAAGCCTGAGTGCCCTGCCCTGCTCTGCCCTGCCCCGCCCGCCCCCGCCCCGCCCTGCCCTGCCCTGCAGCTTCTGGTTGTGGGGGGGAGGGACATGAACAGCCTCGGCTCATCAACCGGGTGTGTGGGATGAGGATGGCGGTGGTGCCGATACACGAGGCCGGGACGCTGGCGCAGCGGGCGCCACCACCAGGAGGGGCGCTGGGGACCCGGGTATCAATCGCCCTTGTGTGGGAGCTGGGGGGGGGGAGAATCGCGCACATATTGCCATGTTTTCCTTTCTCCTTAACCCAGCCCGGCCGCAGTGCAGTGCACAGGCCCTGGCCTGCAGTGGGTCTCGAGGGAGGGCATGTCGGGCCCTGCACGGACCATCCACGATCCAACACCCACCCTCCCTCCCTCCTCCCTCCCTCCCTCCTCGGGAGTCGGTCACAGTCGATACATCGGAGGGGAAATGCGGCACGCGAGCTCGGCCGCATGGACACAACCCCAAGGCTGTGGGCAGCAGCGGCAGGCAGCAGCTGACTCACCCCACAGACAGCTTGCCGCAAACGCTTGTCCAATTTGGCCGATTGCCTTTGCCTATGCAAAATTCAACTTTCATTCAATTAAGGGAAGTTCAATTTGCCGGGGGCTGATTTCGCATTATTCCGACCAACTGCCGCAGCGGGAGCGCTGCAGCGGCAACTCTTAATACAACCTGCCGCACATGCACTTACGTTTCCTTGGCGTACTTAATTTGTTAGTGCCGGGTCACCTGCTCACCCGAGGCCCTGGCTGTACGTAAAAATTGTAAACGCGTCATCGTCTCATCGAGAACCTCGAATCAGAAAGTCGGTGCCATCTGTCGCAAACAGATAACAAACATAACATTTTATTTCCTGCAAACATATCACAAATTCCGGATCCCAGGGACAGGATATATATATCACGAAACAGGCTCCTCCGCCCCGCAGACGTCGAGAGCTCGTTTCCGCGGTCCGCAACCGCTGGGTGATGCTCGGGTCGCTGATATCCGCTTCCGCGCGCGCAGCTTTCAGGCGTCCCTGCCACCCGCAGCAGCAGCAGCAGCAACAGCGCCTCCTCGCCCTCGCGACCCATCTCGCCACCCTACAGCCCGCAGCGCCCGCAGCTGCGGCCGCGCCTCCCCCCCCCTTCCCCGCCGCGTCGCGCCGCCGTACACCCCTCCTCCTCCTCCGCGCCATGGCCACCACCGCCTCCGCCTCCGCAGCGGTGCCCCGCGCCCTCGTGTACGACAAGCCCGGCGAGCCGCTCGACGCGCTGGAGGTTCGCGACCTGCCGCCGCTGAGCGAGTGCGGTCCCGGGGAGGTGCAGCTGCGCTTCCTGCAGGTACCGCACCTTCTTACAGCTACCGCTACCGCGACCCTGCCCCACCCCACCCTGCCCTGTCCATGGGAACATTGGGGAGCGGCGGGCGTATTCCTGGTCGCAGGGGACCTTTCCCCATCCTGCCGGGTTACCGGGGGGCCGAGTCGGCGCATTCACGTCACCGATGAACCCCTTGCGGTCCACAGTAACGTGACTCGACTGGTTCATTGTAATTGTTTCATTTTAATCATCTCATACACATACGGGCGGGAGGACGGAGGAGGCAGGTGACCTGCCTATGGAACAGGCATAAGGCGTCCGAACATGTCCGGCAGTCCGACCAAAGGAACAAACGAACAAACGAACAATGGTCGGATCAAATGGTCGGATCAATGATCCGACCGAAGGTGCCCCCTCAACCTAAGCCCGATTGCAAACCTCCGTCCCGCCCGCCCCCGGGTGACACCCTCCGCCAACACACCCGCCGTCCCGAAACCCGCTGCCCTGCCCCCCCCCCCGCAGTCGCCCATCAACCCCTCCGATGTTAACACGGTTCAGGGCAAGTACCCCATCCAGCCGCCGCTGCCGGGCGGGGTGCCCGGTCATGAGGGTGTGGCGGAGGTGGTGGCGGTGGGGCCAGAGGTGGGTGGGGGAGGGAGGCGGGGAAGGGGGAGGGAGGGGGGGGAAAAGGGGGGGGGGAGGGAGGCGGGGTAAAGGGAGGGGGAGCCCGGCGGCTCGGAGGATGGGCTGCTGAGCAGGGGGGACGGGACGGCGGTGAGGGAGGGACCGGCGGGCATTGACCTGTTCCCCGGCCAAGTGCCACAGCGCCGCTCTCCCCCCCGGCGCGGCTACCCACCCTCTCCCGGCGACGCGTGCCCCCTCCCGGCGGTTGGTGGTGTGCGTGCAGGTGTCGGGTCTGGCGCCCGGGGACTGGGTGGTGCCGCTGGCTCCCGCCCAGGGCACCTGGCGCAGCGGCGGCACCTACCCGGCCGCCCACTGGCACAAGGTCCCCAGCGACATCGGACTGGAGGCGGCCGCCACCATCGTCATCAAGTGAGGGCGCGGGGGGGGGGGCGGGCCGGGTGAGAAAGGGGGCCTGAATAGATCTATTGCGGGAGGACCTCGAACTGCAAATCGAGGAAAGGAAAAAGGTCTGTGAACGTGGGGTCCGCGGAGGAAGAGCAGCTGGGGCTATAGCGTGGGAGGGGCAAGGGCAGCAAAGGGGGAAGGTAAGATTAAACAGCAGTTGTAGCAGCAGCAGTTGTAGCGGCAGCAGCAGCAGCAGCAGCTGGCAAGCGGGAGGGCCCTGCAAGCGAGCTGATGTCCACGCAGCACCAGTTCCGGGACCACTTCTCCTCCGCGGCCCCGCGCTCCCGGCCCCGCAGCCCCCCCACCGCCCTGGCGATGTTGGAGAACTTCGTGCAGCTGCAGCCGGGGGAGACGGTGGCGCAGAACGGAGCCACGAGCGCGGTCGGGGAGGTGCGGCCCTGGATGGTGGTCAGGGTGGGGGTGGGGTGTAGGAAACCGGGAGGCGAGAGGGAGGGGGAGGGGGGGAGGGGGGAAGTTGGGAGTTGGGGGTGGCGGTGTGATTAATGATTTCTGGAGGAGGGGGGCCGTGGCTCGCGACACGAGTACCACCGGGGGGTCTCTCCGCGTGCGGATCTCTGGAGGGGGAGGGGGAGGGGAGGGGAGGGGAGGGGGAGGGGGGGGGGAGGGGAGGGGGAGGGGAGGGGGAGGGGGAGGGGAGGGGGAGGGGGAGGGGGAGGGGGAGGGGGAGGGGAGGGGGAGGGGGAGGGGGAGGGGGAGGGGGAGGGGGAGGGGGAGGGGGAGGGGGAGGGGGAGGGGGAGGGGGGAGGGGGAGGGGGAGGGGAGGGGGGAGGGGGAGGGGGAGGGGAGGGGGAGGGGGGGAGGGGGAGGGGGAGGGGAGGGGGAGGGGGAGGGGGAGGGGAGGGGGAGGGGGAGGGGGAGGGGGGAGGGGAGGGGGAGGGGGAGGGGGAGGGGGAGGGGGAGGGGGAGGGGGAGGGGAGGGGGAGGGGGAGGGGAGGGGGAGGGGGAGGGGGAGGGGAGGGGGAGGGGGAGGGGGAGGGGGCAAAGCGGCGCCGGCAGCTGAGAAGGCCGCTGAGGAATTGCTGCTGCCCCCTCCCCCCCGCTTTCCCTTCCTGACGTGGGCCGTACTGCCGCGGCTCCACTTTCCGACCCGCTGTACGGCCCGTACAGGCGGTCATCCAGATCGCCCGCGCCAAGGGGCTCCGTACCATCAACATCATCCGGGACAGGTGCGGCGGAGGGGGGGGAGCAAGCGGGGCGGAGGTGCGGCCTAGGGGTGACCGGGCTGGACATCTTTCCAGATGCCCTTGAAGTCGTACGACACACAAAACACAGGTGGGCAGGGTACCGGCCTCACACCCGACCTCGGAAGTGGGGGGGCGGCCTGACCCGACCCGACCCGACCAAGCCCCCCGAGACCCATAGGTCATAGGTCGTTGCAGGCCACCCCACATCTCCAGAACGTTGCGTCGACACTTGGTCGTGTCGGGGAGGGGGGCCCTGCATCTCACCCACCCCCTGGCGCAATCGCTGCCCGCTCGGCCCTCCGACTCAAGACCCCTTCCTTGGACCTCCGAAACCCCAGAACCAGCCCCAGATCCCCGCCTTTCACCAAGAGGTCCACCCCACCACACCCCCACCCTCACCCCCCACACTCACACCCTCACCCCCCACACTCACACACTCACCCCCCACACACACCCTCACCCCCCCCCCCACACACACTCACCCCCCCCCACACACACACCCTCACCCCCCAGGCCCGACTGGGAGGCCACCGTGTCCCGACTGCGGGCTCTGGGGGCGGACCTGGTGACCACCGAGGAGCGCCTCAAGGACGACCTGAGTGAGCGGGACATGGGAGGGGGGAGGGGGAGGGGAGGGGGAGGGGGAGGGGGTTAAGTGTGATTGGAGGGGAGGGGTGTAATTCGCTGGAACCACGGCGGTCAACCCCGGCAGGACGTGGTGGGGTGCTCAGCGGCCGTCTGCGGCCCCGGAGCTTAATTCCCCGATTGCGGTGCGTCTGGCCGCCTGCCCGCCCCCCTCTGTCTCGTCAGGTATCGGTGGGACGGGACGTGTGGGGGCCACACACACTGCCCCCGACGCCGGGGCGGTGTGTATTTTCCCCCCAACCCCGGGGGGGGGCCGAGCTCACCGGTCCGCTGAGGTGCCACATAAGGCCCCGGGTCGCTGCCCTCTCCCGCTGCCCCCTCTCCCCCGGCCCCTGAAAACGGCCCCCCTCTCCGCGCCATCCCCCCCCCACCCCGCGCCGCCCGCAGAGGCCTCGGGTCTGCCCGCCCCCCGCCTCGGACTCAACTGTGTGGGCGGCAGCGCGGCGCAGGCCGTCACCCGCATCCTCCAGTGAGTCATCATGAGCTTATATGCCGTACTGACCGCCAGCGAGACAAGGCCGTATTCTGCAACACCAGGGGACGAGCATACCTGCTTGGGGGGAGGGGAGACTGGACTGAGATCCCCCCTCTTTGGGTGCTCCGATCCTTGTCCGTTGTCGACGGGGGGAGGCGGGAGGGGGAGGGAGGGAGGTAGCTATCGGCGCCGCAGGAAGACAACCATGACACCACACACACCCCAGGGGACAGCTCCGAAACCCGCCTTGCCCCCCGTGCACGTATCCGCCGTGCGACAGCTGGCCTGAGGGCTGCTGCCTGCGTACGTACGGCCCCCGCGGACGGGACTACGTACGGCCCTTGGCAACAGCACATAAGGCCCGACCAGCCGTGCCGTCTGTTCCTGCGCCCGTACGTACGGCCCATGGGCGGTTGCGGCGGCGCCCACTGCTACTGCCGTTGGAAACTTACTTAGAATCCGTTGCACGCCTGGCCGCTGACGTTGTTGATAACCGTTCTTGCGTGCTGTACTGCCGCGGCACGGCAACCGTTTCCCTCCAGGGATGGGGGCGTGCTGGTGACGTACGGCGGCATGTCGATGCAGCCTGTGACCGCCCCCACCGCCGCCATGATCTTCAAGGACATCTCCTTCAGAGGCTTCTGGCTGACCGGCAGGTGGGGCAACCACCTCGGGGGACAGCGCGGCGGGGAACGACCACCCAGACAACCCTAGACCACTAACTAACAACGGTCCCGCGGACCCACCCGCCGCGCGCCGCATCCGCACAGCACAGCAACGCCCCCCCCCATCCACGGCGTCCGTGTGAACGGTTCTCATCCCGCGGCCTCGCACGGCACGGCCTCGCACGGCACGGCGCGGCGCGGCGCGGCGCGGCGCGGCGCGGCGCGTCGGCCCTCCGGCCCACCTCCCTCCACCTACCCCCGCCCTCCCGGCCTGCAGCGCATCATACGATTACTACTTGTATACTTGTACCGGCTCCCCTGTAACCCGCTTTGTCAATAAAGACAGCGAAATCGCAAAACCAATCACCGATCCCCCGTAACCCCCTCCTCCTCCCCCTCCTCGGAGGACAGGCTGACAGCGCGGGGGGGGGGGGTAACAGGGCGGCGGGGAACGACCACCCGAACAACCGACCAACGAACAACGGTCCTGCGAACTGCCCCCAAACCCCCATGCCTCTGTCTGTTCCGTCGTAGACGCACACACACACGCATGCATGCATGCTTGCCGTACATGCAGTGACTCCTCCCCGCAGACCCACCCGTCCTCCCCCCCCCTTGCACAGCAGCAACGCTCCCCGTCCATGGCGTCTGGAACGGTTCTCGTCCCGCGACCGAGCACGGCACGGCACGGCGCGGCACGGCGCGGCGCGGCGCGGCGCGGCACGGCACGGCACGGCGCGGCACGGCGCGGCACGGCACGGCACGGCACGGCACGGCACGGCACGTCGGCCCTTCTGCCCACCCTCCTTCACCTACCCCCGCCCTCCCGGCCTGCAGCGCATCATCAAATGAATCATACGTCTTACCAGCCCACCGTAACCTCCTCCTGTGGCAGCAGCGCAGTTTGAAATGTATGTTCCACCATTTTCCTGTACCCTCCTCCTCCTCCTCCCCCCATCCCTTCCTTTGGGACTGCTGCCCCCCTCCCCCCCCCCAGGTGGTCCCAGGAGCAGGGACCCACGGGTCGCGCCGCCGCCCTGGACCGCATCGTCGAGCTGTACCGTTCCGGTGCCCTGCGGCCCCCCGCCGTGGTGGCCTACCCGCTGGGCCGCTGGCGGGAGGCGTTCGCGCAGCTGGCGGTGCCTCACCGGGGGCACAAGGTGGTGCTGGCGCCGTCGGCGGCCGACGAATGAGGGCCCCCGACCGGATGTCCTGTACGGCGAGGTTGCGGTTGGGGGTTGCGGTTGCGGTTTATTGAGGTTGCGGTTGAGGATGCTGTTTTTCGAGGTCGCGGTTTGAGGTTACACACAAATTCAGGGAAGCACGGTGGTGGTGATGAGGGCGCGGGCGCAGTGCGCCTTCAAGGGCCTTGGAACCCCCTGCGGCGGCGGCGGCGGCAGGGTGAAGGCCCCCCCCCTCCGGGGGGGAGGGGGGGAATCGTGAGGTGGTCTGCGTCCGGTCCCCGGCCAGCCAGCCGGGCGGGGAGGGAGGTGGGGTGCAGCTGATGGGGGTGGCCGGGTCTGGTAGGGACCGCGGGCAGTGGGTTGGGTGGCTCGGAAGGGGGGCGGGGGCATGAGGGCCGTGATAGTCACGACGTACAGCATGGATGATGACGTAACGGTGTACGGTGACGCATGTGCGCGTTTCTGCTCGTTGGCGAGCACACCTCTGGGCTGTGTGCACATGCCGCATATGCGCACGTGTGCATGTGCACGTGCATGTGCGTTGAGGACGCGTGACGGCTGTACGGCTGTACGGGCTCGGATGTCAGGTACGGCAGCGCGGCAAAGCAAGCTCCTGCAAAGTTGCGGCGGGGCCCCCTGGAGCAGTGAGGGGGTGAGCCCCCCCCCTCCGGGATCCACTTCCGATGTCGGGAAGTGATGTGGGTGCACTGCTAACAAGGGCGAAGACAGGTCCCCCCCCTTTGTCCCACCGACGGTGGCGCTCCGGGTTCTGGGCGGGCTGCACAACGTGGCCAGCAAATTTTCGTTTGGGAAGAGCTTGTCATCGGTGTTGAAACGACATCCACCGACCGCTGTGCGCCTCCGCTTGCTTCGATGTCCGTCTGGGTGGGGGGGGGGGTCATGGCCCGATGTGTTTTTATTCGCGGCGTTGAGGTGTGGAGGTGTCTTGCCGCCTTGTCGGTGGGGCATACACCGTTGATCCTTTTTGGGGTCCGCTGTAACGTTCATTCATCCATGCATTCATGTACACGCACACCAGCAGTCGCAGCACACACGTCCTTGGATGACCATCACCACGTCCAGCAGTGAGCAAGTCAGCTGCAGTCCCCTGCCACATGCCGAGTGACCCGCGGGCACCTCCGCCCTGCGGCAGCAGCTCCGTGCGCCAGGATGCGGTTTGCGTCGGTCAGAAGGCATTCTGACTGGGAGCTGCCGGAGGGACAGCGACCGCGGCAATGCCCGGCAGTGGATCCTGAGTGGCCCGCGGCCTGCTTTTTCCGGATCCAGATCTCCCTCGAGAGGGCTGGTTCCGGAGGACTGAACTGACAGATGGATCTACCTGTGTGCGCCAAACCTCCCGTCGGTCCGTCGACCTGGCCGCGCTTCCTCGCCCGCGCTTCCGGCCCTGCTTCAACTTCCCCCGTCGATCGCCATCCCCGAGCACCCTTCACAGCACGTGTCGGAACCTGTTGTGGGATCCAGCCGCACGCACACGTACTCCCGCCGCGCTCCCGCACCGCCCTGACCGCACGGACGGATGGACACACACACACACACACGTGCGTCTCCGTATTTAGTATTTGCGGTATGATTTGCCTTGCGGTGGTGGCGCGGCTGCCTTGTCCGCGCGCCTGCATCTGGTAAGTTTTTCCTCGCAGGTTCTATGGTAAGTATATTGCCACCTGGGATCGGGCGGGCGGGCGGGTTGCAATTCTAAACACACACACACATGTCCTCCTTGCTAACACACATGTCCCACCCCTAGAGTTTGCTCCATCGCTGTGTGGCCCACCCACGGACTGACTGACTGAGTGACTGACTCACTGACTGCGACGAACCGCCTGTACCTGCGCACAAGTCGCTGGAGGTCGGCTGCTGTGTCACCGCGCTGTAACTAACCGTCGGGGTCGTCGGGGACCACCATGTTCACACCATCGTTTTGGCATTTCGCACGCGTGTCCTTGCCCCCGTGGCACCGAGGTGGGGTTAAGGAACATGGGTTCGTGGCGTGTGAGGCTGACCGGCGGCTGTAACCCAGAGGATGCACTTATGCTCCCCGTACCGTGTGGTCTGAACTCCCGTACCCGTCCACCTCAGCAGCCTACCATTGTAGATGTATGGGCGGTGGGTGTGTGGGCGGTGGGTGTATGGAGCTATGGACTTGGCTCCGTCCCCTGCCCGTTAGATCCGGCGGTCACCCCCGGGGCTGTGGGAGCTCGCTGTGCAGCACCACACGCAGCACTGTACCGTCCGCACGGGTCAACCTTGCTGCTGTTAGTTGAGTCAGGCGTCCAAACTTGCCACGCCGAGAAAGGCGAGGGCGGGCTTGCATGACAGGCCACGCGAGGTACGGTAGGATACACGGTGCCGTACAAGGTAAACGGCGGATGCAGCACTTCGGCACCCAAGCGTCCATGGCGGCGAGTGGGCTGTCGGTAGCGACTGGCCATCATCAGTGCGCTGCTGGGGGCCCCGAGTGGTCCGACGCGAGAGACGGCCACCACCCTCGTCTCTCAATGGGGTATGGTGGCGCCGCAGAAGATGCTGTACGCGTTTGTGCCCCCCCCCCCGGCGTCCAGGGCTACCACAAAGGCGACAGGATGACCAGCTGATGATAAGAGTTTACGACCCGCACGAACAACCCCTGCCGCCGGTTGCAATGGCCCCGCCACCATGTACGGTACACGACGACATCAACACAGATAAGCATTTGCAGCTGCTGCAACTGGGCGAAATGAACCCTGAACCCCACCCAACGTACGCGGCAACCCGCTCTGACCACCACGGGAAAGGAAGAAAGCAAGATCCCGGTTCCGGTGCGCGTCCGTCCGTCCGTCCGTCCGACCTGGGCATCTACCTATCGCAGCGTTGCGTTGCGTCGCGCTCCCAACGGCCTCGCGGCGGAAGACAGCGCATACCGGCATATGCAAAACCAGCGCATGACAACCACCAATGATTTAAATGACGCCAACAAAATCATACCGAGTCGCAGCCTGCTGTACAGCACGACCCAAAACACAAAACCTGCCTCATGCTCTCACCAGTCCGCCGGGTGCTGCTGACGGGTGCGGCTGCTCATGACGGCGCTTACGGTCACGCGGTGGTGTGCCGCAGCACCGCTGCTCCTCCTCCCGCCTCCCCGTCCCCGTCCACCCCCTGACCCCGTGCTGGAGCCCCCCTGTAGGCTCCTCCCTCCCCGGGTGTTTGACCCATCCGTCCGGTCGTCCACAGACAGACAGACAGACGGACAGACAGTCGGGGACGTCGCGTGCGGTGCTGGTGCAGCACCCACCCCCACACACTCCTGTGACCGATGATCCGACGTCGGGACCGACCGTGGACCGGAGGCGTGCAGCTGTGTAGCGGCGATGTCACACTCTCACACACCGTTGGAACGACCCGCCCATCCATCGTGCGGCGTCAAACCTCAGTCAGAGCGCGGTGCAGCGCCCCGTGTGTGTGTGTGTGTGTGTGTGTGTGCCTCACAACCCACAGGATCATCACGGCGGCGGGCGCATTGACGGCTCCAACTGCCGGGGGGGTGCGGTTCTCGCAAGGCCGGCAGCCATCCCCTTGGTCGAACCGAGGCCGTCCGCCACGGCGCGAAGGGACCCCTCAAGCTGCTGCACGAGCTGACCCCCTGGACCATTGTGGGGGACGGTCTAGCCCTTGGGGACGGGCTTGGAGCTCAGGACCCGCAGCCGCCGCCCCTCGCCCCGTCTCTGAGACGCCTTGCACACCACACGACCAGCAACATTCGGCGCGCGGCGACGGCGAAGCCGACTCAAGACCACGCAGGCGGTGCCCAGGTCGTGGGCGTGTGCCGCCAGTCCAGATCACAAGCTCGAGGGTGGACAAACCCTGCCGGGCTTCACCCCACGCAGCCTGCCTCGCCGGCTCGTGTCGCATCTGCGTGCCGTTCTTTTCGCCCTCCACCCCCACACACCGCCGTTTGGTGGCTACGTATGTCCCCCGTGGTGCGGTGCGGTGCGGCCAACCCGGCCGCCCGAAGCCATCCCGTCGCCCCCCTCTCACAGCCCTGCGACTCCGGCCCCGCTGACCTTGCACTACCACCCGGTCGGGGCCCCATGCTGCCGCCAAACCGCCTCTACCCCAGACAGGCAGGCCAACTCACACCGCAATGTGCTCTGAGCCTCGCCCCGCGTCATCGCCCCGCCCCGCTGTCCGCTGGCCGCAACGTCAGTTGCCCGCAGTTTCCCTGGTCGCGCTTGTCCGCGACATGTTTGCTTGCTCGCTTGCTTCATGCAGCGGGTGGCTGCCTCAGGCCGCCCTCCGCGGGCCGCCCCGCCGTCAGCGATCCGAGTTGCCCAGCAGCTGCAGGATGTAGAGGAAGATGTTGATGATGTCCAGGTAGAGGGTCAGCGCCGCGAAGACGTACTCGTCCGGGGACAGCGAGTACTTGAAGCCGCCCATCATCATCTGCGGGGGTGGGGCGGACGGCGGCAGCACGGGACGGCAGCAATCGTTGCGCGGCGGCCGCGGTGCAGGAGGGCGGGAAGGGGGCCGGCGGCGGACATCGCACAGGCGCCAGGGGGTCCCGCAGGGGGGAGCGTGCGGAGCCATGACGAGGCGGTGCGCCGAGCGGCGGTGCGTGGTGGTGCACCCACATGTTGGTCGCTGGTTTGGGACGGGTGGGTCGGGTGTGTTGGGTGGGTCGGGTGCGGTCGGCTGGGGTCGGGTGGGTCGAGTGGGTCGGGTGGGTCGGGAGCGGTAATTACTCTCAACCATCCCACAACGGGGGCGGGGGCGCGGGCGCGGGTGCGGGCGCCTCACCTGCAGGTCGAAGATGAGGTAGACCGAGAACAGCACCACCCCCGCCACACATATACCCACGTACAGCCACGCCGCCCTGATGACCAGGTTGAGCAGCGAGGCGGACAGCAGCCCCAGCAGCAGCGCCAGCAGCACCCCGTTGGCCAGGGTGAGGTCCACCCGGGACTGGGTGGCGAACAGGGTGCAGCCCAGGACCACCACTGAGGGGAGGGGGCGCAGGAGGGAGGGGGGCAGGAGGGGGCCCGGGGAGGGAGGTGGCAGGTGGCAGTGGCATATTGGAATGTGTGGGGTTTGGAGATTTGGGCGTGTGGGTACTCGGATGTCAGCGTCGGGTCGGTTGGGGGTGTGCGTAGGGCGGGCAGGTGTCTATCTGAGGTGGGGGAGGCGGGCGGAGGTACTGCTGTGTGGGCAGCCAGGTGGGTGTCCGGCGGGTCGACGTCGCCGGTGGGTGATACCCGCGGAGACGGCAACAGAGCAACTGAACTCCGGGGAAGCGAAACGCGCGGCGGCCAGTCAGCATGGCCGCGCTGCGGTGCCGTGCCTCTGCTGTCCCGGTGCCAGAGTTGGGTGGCGGTAAGATGGCGTGGGTTGGGTGGGGGTTAGGCTTGGAGGGAGCCTGAGGCGACCCGCGGGTCTGAGGCGACCCACCACCACCACCACCACCACGCCGCAGGGCACTCGACGACAAGAACGTACCCGATGTGATGCCCACTGCGAGCAGTACGATCTTGGCGTCGTACATGGCGGACACGGTGGCCACCAAGACAGCTTCGCACAGCGTAAAGGCTCCCAGCATAACCATGTTGGTGGGGTGGCTGCGGCGGAGGGTTTCGGAGCAGCTGAGTGCGATCACCAGCGCCAGCGACACGCCGAAGGCGACCCAGAAGGGCCACTGCGCGGTGAAGACGTAGGCCTTGACGGGCGCGGAGAAGACGAAGAGCGCCGTCATGCCGGCAGTCACCAGCAGCTGCGTGGTGAGGATGCCTGCGCGGGAAGCCAGGGGCGGGGGAGCGTGGTGGGTGCGGGGAGGGGGGGGTGTAACGAGCATGCCCTGAATGGGCGCTTGCGATTATGCGTGCGTGACAGAGGGGCAAGACGAGAGGGGAGAACAGGGATGGCGAGCAGCGCGAATTGTCATCAACGAGCGGTTGTTGATTCGCGTGCGGTCGTATGGATGGCACTAAAAAGGGGTCTGCAAGTGGGTTCAACGTCGGCACCGCGGTGTTAGAATGAGAAAGGCTGGGTTTGGGTTTCGGTGCTCAAAGGTGTCGGGGGGCTTCTAAGGGACGGGTATTATTGCTAAGCGACGGTTCCCCAATTGCTAAGCCACGGTTCCCCAGACAGCGCAACAGCACGAGCTGAATCGGGTGAGCAAGGAGGAAGATGGCTCACACCACACTGCGGGGCCGTTCACAACTCCATGGATCCATGTTATGATGTTAAAAACTGAAATACAAATGATGCCGATGTTGAATCCCGTGTAATTCGGTGATACCGCTATCCTGTTTCCGGAATGGTTCCGAGGAAACAGCCCTACTCACCCAGGACCTTTCGCACAAAGCCCAGCCGGACTTCGCGCTCCGCGAACTCGAACGCATAGTCATGTTTTGCTCCGCCCCCCAGAAGCCCCGCTTCCTCGTCATAGGAAGCCATTGGTGAGTTACAGAAGCTTTCAGGTGAACCGCAGGTAAATCTTTCAAAGCTATGCAGGTTCGAGGTTAACCCTGAACGGCAAACTACAGATTCCTGCCACAAACACACGACGATAGAAATCCCTGACAGACCTGTACGGCGTACGTAAAAATGACCTCTTTCGCAGCTTCCAGGCCTTAACGTTGTCCATTGCATTCTATTATTGTAGCCTAATTCGGAGCGCGGTTGTCCATGTGGTGCTTGTTGGCGCGTAAAGCAATTTTGTTCGTAACTCACCGTCCAAGTTGGAGCCACCTCAGCTACTTTCTGTGGATGCACTGAAAACATACAGACCGCACCCTCGTGCTCACGAGCTGGTCGCCTAAGCTCCTGTGTGCGGGGGCTCCGCAACCTAACCCGCAGCGTCTGCCCGAGGCCCCCACCCGTGCCCCGCACCCCGCACCTTCCCCGCCCCAACCGCGCCTCGCGGCCGCCGCGGAGATGTGGGGCGCCTCCGCCCCGCCCGCGCGCGGGGCCGCCGCCGGCACCGCCCGCGGCGGCGGCCAGTTCTCCTTCTACGTCAGCTGCGACATCAACCTTCCGGTCCGCGTCAAGGTCTCGGAGCTGCAGGGCCTCCTCCCCTCCGCCCGCTCCCACCCGCCCGGCCTCTCCCCCGGCCCCCTCGACCTCCTCGCCGACCGCACAGCCGCGCTGGGGCTCGACGCCACCTCCTGGCCCCAGCCCCAGCCCGCACCCCCACTCTCGCCAGGCACCGCCACAGCCTCCGGCACCGGTGCCACCGGCAGCAGTAGCAGCAGCAGTAGCAGTAGCAGCAGTAGCGCCAGCTGTACCAGCGCGCTGTACGTCACGGCGTGGCTGACGTCATGCGGTGACTCGTTGGGGCTGGACATGGAGACGGGGTATGCCCTGGTGCGGGCTCCCCCGCAGACCGCGACAGCGGCGGTCGGGGAGGGGGCGGCTGCCGGGGACGGGCGAGCGGGGCCCGGCGGCGGGGCTCAGGCGACGGGGGCGGCGACGGGGGCGGCGGCGGGGGTGGAGCCGCTGGCGGCGGCGGGGCCGGGGGTTACGGCTGCCGGCGGCGGCGGCGGCGGCGGCGGGTACGACGCCACCGCGCGGTGGGACGAGTGGCTGACGTTCTGCGTCAAGGTGAGCAGGTGATGCGCCGCCGTCGGCTTGAGGGGTTGCCGACACCCCCGGGGCTCTCCCGACACCCCTGCACCCACGCGCGGAACAGTGATGCGCGGGGCGGGCGGTCCCCTCCTCCGTGTCCCCGGCTCCGCGCTCTCGCGACCGGCCCCCAGAAGCCGACCGCGCCTTCCAAGCCCTCAGATACCTCACGGGCGGCTGACTGGCGGCTTGACAGTATAGACCTTCACAGTACACCTTCCTTCCACATTACAAAGTCCGCCCGCGTATGCCAAGCTGGTCTCGCTTGCCATGGAGCTGGCTATCCATGCTTATGCTCGCCACACATCCCCCCACATCTCCCCACGCATCATATGCCGCCCACGCCTGCCCCCACGCGCCCCTTCCCCTTCCCCCTCCCCCTCCCCCTCCCCCTCCCCCCCCTTGGGCCGCAGTACCGGGACCTCCCGCCCGACGCCCAGTTGGTGTTGGTGGTGACGGAGGTGGCGGAGGGGCGGGGCGAGTCCAGGGTGGGGTCCACCGTGATGCCGCTGTTCAGCAAGCGGGGCCGCCTCAAGACGGGGCCGCAGAGGCTGAGGGTGTGGGAGGGCGTGCCGCCCTGCACCGCCCTCCCCTCGAGCACGCCTGGGAAGGTGCGGGCAAGGGGGGGGGACTGGGGAGGGGGGTGGGCGGAAGGTAAGCCAGGGTGGGCGGTGCGAGGGGGAGGGGGTTTCGGAGCGGGTGCGGGGCGCACGAACCGGCCCGTGCTGACAGCCTGACACGCTGCTTCGCAGCGCCATCTCATCAGGCGGGCAGCGCAGGGGCTGCACGCAGAGTCGCTGCACCGGGGATGCGGCCGCAGCCCCCCGGCCTGGAGAGGTTTCGGAGAGGTTTCGGAGGGGTTTCGGAGAGGTTTCGGAGAGGTTTCGGAGGGGTTTCGGAGGGGTTTCGGAGAGATTTCGGAGGGGTTTCGGAGCCCGCAAGCGATCGGTGTCCATGGGCACGTGCATGGGTGTCGCGGTTGGCACCCCTGGAAGGGATGACCCACGGGTCCGCGTCGCCCCGCCCCCGCCAGCGCGGCGGTGTGAGCACGCCATCTGATTCCCTCCCATCCTGGCGAACTCCCCCACCCCTGTACCCTCCCCCTTCCCCCCTCACCCCCCCCCCCCGTCACCGCCCCCCTACCCGCAGGTCCCCCTGGCCCATCGGGACCGGTTGGGTCGACTGGAGCACTGGCTGGGGCGGCTCCAGCGGGGGGAGATGGCGGCCGGGGGCGACTGGCTGGACTCGTTGACGTTGGGGGTGGGTGGCGCGGCGGGGCTGGGGTGGGTGGCTGTGGGGGTGGGGATTTGGTGTATGTGTGGCCTGGGGAGGAGACGGGGTCCGTGCGGGAACGTTATGGTCGCTGGGGACCGATAGGGGGCCGTGAGGGCCCGGGGGTCGGGGAGGCACCAGGGGGGTACCCGAGCTCGGTTGGCCCCGAGCCGCAACTCCATCCAACCCACGCGCCCGTCCTATACCCCTCCAATGCGCCACTCCTCATTCCTCACCCTCCTATCGACACCCTCCACTCCAGGAGATCCGGCGGCTCTCCTTGCTGGACCGCGAGGCTTGGCGCACCCGCCCCGAGCTGCGGCTCACGGTGGTGCTGCCGCTCTTTCCGTACCCCGTACTCTGCTACCAGCACGTGTCGTACGCGGCGGCCGCGACGGTCGGAGCGGGCGCGGGCGGCCCGGGTCTGGCGGCGGCGGCGGGCAAGAAGGACCTGGGGGTGCTCGGTGCGTGGTGTGGACGGGGGCTGTGGCGGTTGCAAGTTAGGGTGGCAGTCTGGGGTGGTTGCAAGGGCAAGGGCAAGCGGTTGTGACACGTCGGAAGTCACGACGTGGTCGGGGTCGGGTGTGCTCCACGTTCCGACGGATGGATGGACGGACGGACGGATGGACGGATGGACGGACGGACGGACGCACACAGAGACCGAGCAAACCCATCTGAACTACTCCCCCCAACCCTACACTCATACACACACGGCCGTCCCTCTCTCCCCCCCCCCACCGCCACCCCCTCAGGCGCGCTGACCTCGCCCGACCCCAGCACCGCCGGCGGCGCAGCGGGCGGCGTCATCATCCGCCTGATTGACCCCGAGGTGGGCACCCGTACTCGTACTCGTACTCGTATGGGAGGCACCCACCCACCTGCCTGCCTGCCTGCCTGCCTGCCTGCCTGCCTGCCTGCCTGCCTCCCTCCCTGCCTGCCTGCCTGGGACCTACCTGGGACCCACCTGCCAGGGGCACACCTAGCTCCGGCCGGGGGTTTATAGACCAATACCCTCCTCGAGCATGTGTGGCTAGGGGGGGGGGCCTGGATGTGTGTGGTGGGTCTTATGTGTCTTAGGGCTGCATCTCCAGCCGGGCCCGGCGCTGGCCCGTGGCTCCCCCCCTTAGCTCCAGCTCCCGCTCCCCCTCCCCGCGGGTGCGGCCGCCGAGGCACTCCACCCCGCTGGGCCGTGCCCCGACGCCTGCCTTACCCTGCGCGCCGGAATGACTCCATCCACCCCCACCCCGTCCAGACCAACCCGCCCCGCCCCCCTCTCCCACCCCACTCCACTCCCTCCCCCAACCCCGGGTCAGGTGGGTCGGGACAACCCCGCGGAGCTCAAGGCCCAGAAGCTGGCTCGCGGGCTGCAGCGGGGGGTGCTGGACCGGGACCTAAAACCCAACAGCGAGGAGCGCAGGAAGCTGCAGGTGGGGGAGGGCGGAGGGGAGGGGGAGGGGGAGGGTATTAGGAAATTGGTAGACATTTTTATACTGCGCTGCTGCTGCCAGAGCGAATATCCGATAAAGACTCGACTGTACCAGGATCTCCAGCGAAGTGCCGGGGGGGGCGAGGGGAGGGGGGAAGGGCGGGGGGCAGGGGGCAGCCGGGTGTGGGGGTCCTGGACTCGACCCAATACGCACGTGGCGACGTACCTGCACGGCAGTGGTAGAATGGGGACCGTGTCAGTACGCGCGGCGGCACGGCCGCGCTGCCGCCGGGTGCAAAAGCAAGGCAAGTGCGACATATACCCGACCCATGCCGAAAGAACCGATACGTCACCGACGAACACGTTGGACGAACCCCCCCTTGACATCCCGGGTGCGGGGACGGGTCTCCCCGGGTCGTACCTCTGATGGACGGACGTGTGTTAGACCAGGGGAGCGAGGACAGACAAGGGGGCTAGACGAGCCGGCGGCATCGCCGCGTGCCGCACTTGGGCCGTACCGCACTACCGCCGTAGTGCCGTACGCGATTGCCGTAGGGCTACCCCCCTCCGACCCTTCTTATGTTGCTCAAGACAGCGAAACCTCCACCCCACCCCACCCCACCCCACCCCACCCCACCCACCCCACCCCACCCCACCCCACCCCACCCCACCCCACCCCACCCCACCCCTTGCGTCCTGCTCCCATCCGTATCCCCTCCCCCTCCGCCCCTCCCCCCTCCGCCCCTCCCCCGCCCTCCGCCCCTCCCCCGTTCCCCCGGCCCCCCGCCCGCCCCTCTCCCCTCCCTTCAGGCCATTCTGAAGCTGCCCCCCAACAAGCCCCTCCACGCTGAGGAGCGCGCGCTGCTGTGGCGCTTCCGCGCCTCCCTCACCGCCGACACCCGCGCCCTCACCAAGTTCCTGCAGTGTGTGGACTGGAGCGACGCGGCGGAGGCCAAACAGGTGCCCGCGGGTCGGTGTGTGTGTGTGTCGGTGGGTGTGTCGGTGGGTGTGTCGGTGCGTGTGTCGGTGTGTGTGTGTGTGTGTGTGTGTGTGTGTGTCGGTGGGTGTGGGGGTCAAGGGGGGTTCGGTGGATATGGGGTTCGGTGGGTGTATGTGTGTGTGTGGGGGGGGGGGGTATATTGAAAAAAGAAATTAACCCGAAGAGTGGGGGGGTTTAAGGGGGCGGGGGCCGGGGGCAGCCAGCGAACAAGGGGTTTGGGGCGCGGGGGGTGGACTGATCGAATATGCAGTCACCGAATGGAGGTGAGATGAGAGACGAGCGGAATACACAGTCGCATGAGGAACCCGGTGGCGTCCCCGCGCCCCCCCCCCGTTGGAGGATGTGGGCGTGTGCGTGAGACACCTGAGCCGCAGGCCTGCGGGTGCGTGTGTGCGTGTGTGGGTGTGGGTGTGTTTGGTACCGGGTCGGGCCCCCGCCGTATCCGGGTCGGCGCGGGTCACAGCGAGCGTCGGCGTCGGTGGCGGCGGCGGTGTCGAGTGGGGGGGGGAAGGTGGGGGGATTTAAGGAGGGCGGCACGGCAGCGGGGAGCACTGCGGCGGGGGAGCAGCCGGGTGCGGGGGCGCATCGAGTTCGACTGCCTTGCGGGGGGTCACCGCCGGGGGCTGTGGGCTGGCGGGCGGGCGGAGGGAGGGAGGGAGGGAGGGCGAGAGGGGGCCGTGGCTGGCGTCCCCTCCCTTAATCCCCTCACCCATGGGGCGCCACGGCCGCGTCCACCCATGAAGGCGTCGCCCTGTTTATGGAAGCCCCTCCCCCCCCTCCGCGCCCCTGTGCCCCTCTCGCGCCTCTGTGCCTGTCTTTCCCGCCCCTCTCCGCTCCGCCCTGTCCCCCCCTCTTACCTTTCAGGCTGCCGAGCTGATGCGGCAGTGGGCCCCCATCAGCGCCGCCGACGCGCTCGAGCTGCTGTCGCCCGACTTCCGAGCCGAGGTGGTCCGGGAACACGCCGTGCAGGCGCTGCAGGTGGGAGGAGAGAGGGAGGGAGGAGGAGGGAGGGAGGGAGGGGGGGAGGAGGAGGGAGGGGAGGGGGAGGGGGGAGGAGGAGGGATAAATTGAAAAAAGAAATAAACCCGAAGAACGAACCCGGGCACACCCAGCATAACTCAGTATACTTACGTGGTGCGGTACCTGCATAGCAACGGAAAGATAGAGACCGCGCGCGGGCGCGTGGCGGCGCGGCCGCGCTGCCGCCAGTGCAGCAACAAGCAAAATGCGAACCCGACCGGAGGAGGGAGGGGAGGGGGGAGGGGGAGGGGGGAGGAGGAGGGAGGGGAGGAGGGAGGGGAGGGGGGAGGGGAGGAGGGAGGAGGAGGGAGGGGAGGAGGGGGGGAAAGGGTTGAGTAAAGGCCAACCCAAACTGAGGGGAGAAGCCAGGGTGAAGGGAGGAGGCGGGGTGAGGGGAGGCGGGAGGGGCGGCCTGCCACAGGGGGTACACGGCCCCACCCATTCGCCCGTGAACCCTCTCTCCATGTGAACCCAAGCCGGGTGGCTTCGTCTCCAGGTTTGTGTCTTCTTTCTCAAGACCAGCCACCAGGCCCCCGGCCTTGCCCCCGGCCTCTCGTCGCCCCCTTTTCGTCTCACCCCCCCCCCCGCGCGCCCCCGCCCCCCCTGTCCCTCGCTCAGCCACGCCCGTATGTCTGGGCTGATTCTTCTTTTCAACCTCTCCCCTCGCTCCCCCCTCCCCGGCCCCCGCCCCCCCCCTAGAGTGTGGACCCCGAGGAGCTGAGCCAGTACCTGCTGCAGCTGGTGCAGGCGCTGCGCTACGAGGCCGCGGACGGCTCCCGCCTGGCTGGGTTCCTGGTGGCCCGGGCGGCGGAGGACCCGCCCCTCGCCATCCAGCTGCACTGGTGGGCGGAAACACCACCCTCCGTGACTTCCCGGTTCCCGCCCACACACCCCAAGTCGCTTCTTCCTCCTCCTCATCAATCAGGACAGCGAAACAGCGATTCGTGTCCTCCCCTGCCCACACTTACGCCCACGCCCACGCGAGGCAATAACTGACCTGTCCTTCTGCCTCCTCCTCCTCCTCCTCCTCCTGCTCCTGCTGTGTCTTTCAGTACATCAACTCGCACATATCTGCTTATGCAGTGTGCTCTCCTTCATTTGCAAGTGCAACCGCTGCCACCCCCATGCGCCCCCCCCCGCCTCCGCCTCCTGACCCACGGGCCCTGAGGCCGATCTCCAAACCTCCCGACCCCCACCCGACCGCCCTCCGCCCATCTCTGCCCCCCCTATACCCCCTCCCACCCGGCCCACCCGGCCCCGCCCACCGGCCCCCCGACCATCAGGTACCTGTTCTGTGAGCTGGATGATCCGGGGTTCGGCCAGCGAGCCCGGGCGCTGCACACCTCGCTGCTCAACACCCTGGCGGGCAAGGCGGGGCCGGTGGGCCAGGCGGTGACGGACACCATACGGCGCCAGGTGGGGTGGTGGGGGGGGGGGGCAGGGGGGCGGGGGAGGGGCGGGGGAGGGGTTATGTAGGAGTTGGTGGACACATTCAAACTGCGCTGCTGCCAGAGCAAAAATGTGATAAATCCAGTGTTGACCCTGCGCTGTTGCCAAAGTTGTGCGTGTGGCGAACAGGGGGGATGTCGCTGGCTCGTCTGCCCGGGCCGCCGCCCCTCCCCGGGGGGTAGTCAGCGGCGAACAGCACCGCCGTGCCGTACCTGTGCCGCATCCGGGGGATTGTCGGTCGCCCGTCTCTGAAAAAGTCACGGAGACCCATGGGTCCCCCACTGACCCACGGGTCGGGTCATGGCCGCAGGTGGACCTGGTGAAGCAGCTCAAGGCGGTGATCCGAGAGCTCAAGAGCTCCAAGGTACGACCCCATTACAGTCGGGGGTTGAGGGGGAGGAGGAGGAGAAGGAGGAGGAGGGGGGCAGGAGGAGGGGGAAGAGGAGGAGAGGGAGGAGGAGGAGGGCTCCTACCCGGAGGAAGGGGAGCGAAGGAGATGATAGGAGGGGCGGAGTTTACTTTCGATATTAATGAGGGTCATGAGGGCCTCTGGCAGCTTGATGTCTGGGGCCGTGAACAGGACCTCGTAAGGGGGTGCTTGTGCCCCAGCTCACCGGCGGCAGCGGCCCTCGAATAGACCCGAACCCAGCCACACCCCCAACCCCGGACCGCGAACCCTCACCCGCCGAACCCACGTCACCCCCCTAGTTGTTTTCTTGCTGACCGACCCCCTGCCTCCCACCCCCATCCCCCCGGACCCCCTTTATCCACCCCGCGGGACAGTTCAAGGCGGCTCGCGCCACGGAGCGGCTCCGCGAGATGATCTCCGAGTCGGGTCCCTGCGGCGAGCTGACGGTGCTGAGGGTGCCGCTGCCCCTGGACCCAAACATAGTGCTGGCGGGCATCGTACCCAAGGTACGGCGCCGTACACGTACACGTGTGTATGTGTATGTGTTGGCGATTAGGCGCCCGGACGAGGGCTACCGGCCCTTACAGCCGACCCACGCGCCGCCGCAGCCCCCAGCCCCCAGCCCCCAGCCCCCAGCCCCCAGCCCCCAGCCCCCAGCCCCCAGCCCCCAGCCCCAGCCCCCAGCCCCCAGCCCCCAGCCCCCAGCCCCCAGCCCCCAGCCCCAGCCCCCAGCCCCCAGCCCCCAGCCCCAGCCCCCAGCCCCCAGCCCCCAGCCCTCGGCGGATACCCTATGACCCGCGCCGTGCGAAGCCGGGCCGCGCGCCGCAGTGCCTTCGCTTGCCTTTGCCAGCCCACAGCCCCACTGGCAATGCCGCGGCCAACACACATCACACACCGCACTGCATGGCCCCTCCCCCCCACTGGCCACTGGACTTGGTCGCCTCAGGAGTGCTCCGTGTTCAAGTCGGCGATGCTGCCGCTGCGGCTGTCCTTCCGCATCGAGGCAGCGCCCTTCCACTGGAGGGCACCGCTGCCGCCGGACGCGGCCCTGCCCCCTCCGACCCGTGGGTCACACACCCAACACCACCATCATCACCACCACCACCACCACATCCACCTGCCCTGGCACCACCCGCCTGCCGGCGGCGGCCCGTCGCCGTCGCCTTTGTCCTCCTCGGCGGCCGGCGGCGGCAGCAGCCACCACAGCGGCGGCGCCGGCAGTAGCGGCAGTGGCAGTAGCCACCACCTCCACGGTCCGCCACCGCCGGACCCGTTGGCGCTACTGCCGACGCGTACGGGGATCGTGCCGGCGCCGGCAGGCGCCGGCGGCGCCGCCGCCGCCGCCGCGGCGGCGGCGGCCGCGGGCAGCTCCCACCATGGCCAGGGGCACTATCCCGCAGCGGCGGCGGCCTCGGGAGGTTCGGCGCTGCCGTACGTCGGTCCTCCGCCAATCCTGGACGGCTACCGGTGCCTGCTGATCTACAAGAAGGGCGACGACCTCCGCCAGGACCACTTCGTGCTGCAGATGATCAGTCTCATGGACCGGATGCTGAAGCGCGAGAACCTGGACCTGCGGATGACGCCGTACAAGGTACGACAGTGTACGGCAGGTCGGGCATCGTGTGTGTGTGTGATATGGGGGACTGCGGGGGGGGCGAGGTCTCACCAGGCCGCACCCGGGGTACGCCCGGGAGGGGCCGGGCACTCGGGATTCGTTTTGCGTCTTGGTTGGTTGGCTTTGCGTCTTGGTTAGTTGATGATGTCCGTAGAACGGCTGCGGGAAAAAGGGGAATCGCCGGGGTCCAAGTGGCCGCGCGTGCAGTGGCCGCGTGTCTCCCGCGCGCCCTCCCACCCCGTGCCGCGTGTGTGTTTGGTCGTCTCCCCCTTCCCCACTCTCTCCCCCCCCGGCTCCACCCCCCCGCCCGCCAGGTGCTGCCCACCAGTTGCGACGACGGGCTGCTGGAGTTCGTGCCGTCTGTGCCGCTCTCTGCCGTACTGGCCGAGCACCGTACCATCCACCGCTTCCTGGCGCTGACCCAGGTGGGCCGCAGGAGCCGTCGGGCCGCCGGCGAGGTCGAGATCCCGTGTCCCGGTTTGGTGGTGGTAGCGGGGGGGGGTAGCGGGGGGGAGGGGCAAGCAACGTGAGGCTTCGCAGCGCGGGGTGAGGTGAGGTGATGTCTGATGTGTGGGGGTGAGGTGAGGTGATGTCTGATGTGTGGGGGTGACGCGCGGGTGTGATCGGCACGGGATCACTGAAAGGGAGCTGCGCGCGCTGCGGAAGGGCCTACACCCTGGAATTGATTGATTGCGTCGCGTCGCGTCGCGTCGCGTCGCGTCCTGCCGGAGGGCTCCTCGGCTGAGGGTCAGTCAGCTCCACCTCGGGGCCCCCTCCACCCCCCACCCGCAAGACCCTCAGTCCCTGTCACCCTTGTCCTGTCACCCTTGCCTTGGACCCGGACGTCTGACCCGCCCCGGATCCGGTCCTCCTCCGGTCCGCCTCATCTTGACCGCTGAGCCGCCCACCCTAGAGCCCACCCTGGACCCGCACCCCTCGTGCCGCCCTCCCCTCCCTCCCTCTATGCTGCTTCCGGCCCCACGCCGCGCCACAGGCCGATCCCAACGGCCCTTTCGGACTTCGGTCGGAGGCGGTGGAGACGTTTGTGCGGTCCTGCGCGGGCTATTGCGTCATGACGTACATCCTGGGGGTGGGGGACCGCCACCTGGACAACCTCATGCTCACAAAGTGGGTGGCGGCGCGGGCAGGGGAGAGGGGGGGAGAGGGGGCAGGGGGGAGGGGAGAGAGGGGGAGAGGGGGGTGAGGGGGGAAGAAGGGGGGAGGGGGCAGAGGGGGGTGAGGGGGGAAGAAAGGGGGGAGGGGGGAGCGGGCGCCAACGACGCCCCATTGACGAAGACCGACCCGCTGATAAACAGGGAACGTACAGGAATGACGCTTTGTGTGCGCGTTACCGTGTGTGCGCGGTAGTCCATGCCCCTGAAACGCTGCTTCCTGTCCCCGATCCTGATCCGTATCCTGATCTTGATCCCGGATGGTGCCCCCCCCCCCCTTGTATCCCACCAGTGACGGGCGGCTGTTCCACATCGACTTTGGGTACATCCTGGGCAACGACCCCAAGCCCTTCCCGCCGCCCATGAAGCTGTGCAAGGAGATGATCGAGGCGATGGGGGGGCAGGGCAGTGAGTACTACAAGCAGGTGCGGTTGGGGGTGCGAGCCGATCCAGGGAGGGGTACACCGCCGGGTGTCTGCGTCTGACAGGGGCGGCGGGTCAGGCCCGTCTGAAAGGCGGCGCATGTCCACAGACGCGCTGCCGATCTGACTGGGCCCTCCTCTCCCCACCCACCACAAGGCTGCCCTGCACCGCCCACCTCCACCTCAGCCGCCGCCTGCGCTTTTCAAACTTTGTTTTCGCTGTATGCCGCCGGCACCCCTCCGCCTACGGATGCCCCCTCCCGCCTCCCGGTTTCTTTCCTTTTTCAATTCAACCCCCTCCCTCCCGCCTGAATCGCCCCCTGGCTGGTCGCGTCTGCGAAAAACCATCGGGAGATTCCAAAGCTGCGAAGTCATGTCACTGCACTGCGAAACCCTGGAGAGACAACGCCCCCCCCCTCTCGGTCCTCCGCGCGCCGCCGCAGTTCCGCATGTTTGCGTGCGAGGCCTACAACATCCTCCGCAAGCGGGCCGACTTGATCCTGTCGCTGTTCCACCTGATGGCGGGGGCCTCCATTGAGGCCATACGGGCGGACCCGGAGAAGGCCATCCTCAAGCTGCAGGTGGGCGGCCGGGCGGGGGCATGGGGCAGGGGCAGGCACCCCGAACGAATTCACCCGTCGGGGGGTTGGGTTGGGTTGGGTGACCGGCAGCTGCCACCCAACCCAACAGCGCATCGGTGAAAACACTCGAAAACGGACTCAAACACCCGGTGGTGCAATACATCCGCGGCTCGCGCGAGGTCGACCCCCGTGCTGCCCCGGCCCACACACACACCTGCCTCGCCCCGCCCCGCCCCGGCCCGGCCCGCCCCGGTCCTCGACCTCGACCGGGTCCACCACGCTGCGAGGTGCCTGGGGCGCCTCGTGTCACCCGCGCACCAACGTAGGCACCTGCGCCACGGGCGGAATTCTGTGTCCCCTGCCCGCCCCCGCCGGGTTCCAGCCCGGAAATCCGGATTGGAACCAGGTTGTCCAATTCGGGACGCTCGCCACTGCGTTTACCGCATCTCCGTTGTACCGCACACGCTGGTGGTTAACACCCTCGCGGTGCACCACGGGGTGCCTCTAGCCTCACCGGCCCACCATCCGCTCCGTCTACTGGCCGACTCCGCCCGCGTCCCGGAATCCCAACCTGCACCCCTCGCCGCCGCGACCCAGCCGTGTATCTGACCCTCGCCCACCTGCTCCTCCTCCACACACCCTCCCTCACACCCACACCCACCCGCAGGACAAGTTCCGACTGGACTTCGACGACGAGGCGGCGGTGGAGTGGATGCAGGGCCTCATCAACGAGTCCGCGACCGCGCTCCTGCCCCAGATCGTGGAGACCACCCACCGCTGGGCGCAGTACTGGCGGTGATTGTGATGGGGCCCCCGGGCTCCCAACCCCCCACACACCGCAACCCACATGAATCTACGGCCGCGGAACGATGTCTGTGCGCACGGCCCTTCTGGCCGACCCAAGGGGTGTGACCCATGACGGCCTGCCTGCCTTGAATTGCACATGGTGAGATGCTGTACGGCACATGCCGTCGTACAAGTAGTCGTATCGTACGGTTGGGCCATAGAGTGATGGTCCCCGGCTGAGGCTGTGTACCTGCGCTGTGATTGGGACCGCGGGTCGGGGCGGTGTACGGCATGGTGGGGTGTGCACACTGGGGCCCAGACGGGGCGCAGGACGGCGGGCCAGATCGACAGCGACAGGGGGTGCCCCTGGAGCGTGGTGTTGTTTGTGGGACGTACGCAGGATCTGGATCCAGATCCAGCTGGACTTGGACAGGTTCCAAGAGGGTTGACTTGTAAGGAACAATGAATGGGAAGGGACAGCAATGGCTGTGTGAGCCCGTTGGAACACACAGGTCGGGACTCGGGTCCACCTTGTAACGGTTACTTACATGAATGCGTGTGGAGGGAGGGGGGCGCTGCCTGCGGGCGGGGCTTCGATGGAGCACCTTCCACGCAGCGCGGCCAGCTGCGCCACCGGCAGTCAGGGGCCATCGTCCCACGGGGTGTCTGTCTGTCGGTGCTGCTGTTGGTCTGCGTCGAGGACATGGAAGCGACCGATTGTCGGGTACCGTGTGACTGATTGCTCACAGCGTTGTGCTGCCGATAAATGAAAGCACGTCCATGGGGACAGCTATGAAACAACCGCTCGCCGCCACCGATCGCTGGGATGAGCAGCATCGGGGCTGGGCAAGGCGAACGCGGGTGAACCGGTGCATGTCCCAGGTGTGCCGCCTCCATCGGGCCTCGAACGACCGGAACGGCCGTCATGCAGGGTCATGCGCCGCTAAACAGTAGTGCGGGATGGGCCAGAGGTGCGCGCCTTCCGGATTCGTCAGGGCCACCGCCTCCAACGAATCCGGGGCCCTCCCCGCCCATTGATTCGGCGAGTCTGGCTGGCGCGGTTTCCAGGAGAGGCAATCCTGGCGCGCTAGCAACCTGGTGTGTTGGCCCGTATGGCTGCATGAGCCCCTTTTTGTCAACACAGACAGCGAAATCGCCGATTTTCACCGCATGGACCCGGGCCCCCCGGATGATGGTGGATTGGTGCACAGTCCTTGGCAGGGGTTGATGAGATGGCGCGCCTACGACCCGTAGGAACGCCTGATCGGGACTACGGGTCAACCTGATAACCCTAGTACGACCGGCACTCTCGTTCTTTCGAGTTCGGGGCTTGCGTTGTACAATACCACTTCCAACTGCACGAATGCCGGGACCAGTCTACAGCCACAGCGAGAGCATGAAGAGAATCTGTGGTCCGTCGTGCTGAGCTGTGCTGAGCGTGTTTGACATGGACAGCTACCGACACCTCAGGGAAGCATCATCTATCTAATATGCTTCTCAACCATGTAATTCAATAATATTTAGGCTGTAATGTTGGTATCCTACCGATGATTCCGGGACCCTCAGAACGATGTGACAGGCGACGCGTTGGGCTGTGCGAAACCGCACTGAGCTCTATGACATTCTTGCCAAACCCTAAAGCACGGTCATGGCGTGGCACGTGCAAAGCATACTTTATGCGCGGCCGAGGTACGGCTGGCTGAATAACCAAACAACGAAACGCATCCGTGAAACGCATCGATAAAAAATACTGCACAGCCAACGCACACACGCACTCAATTAAGCAGCACAGGCTCGGTCTATGAAGTTTGTTGACTGTTCCACAGCAGATGTCGCAGCCCTTGACAGCCCGGGCAGGCAATCCTGACGCTGTCCACATTTGCATGCAATTCGTATTTCAACATATGGCAAAAGCAAATTAGCGTTCTGGCTACATGGACATGGCGTGTGCTGGCGTTGGCGATGTGCTTGTCCTGGACATCGCCCCCGACCAGGCGAAGCGCGAGGCGCGGCAATGGCTCAGCACGTACAATCACCTGAAAACACGCTCACAGGCGGTGGCGGCAGGTGAGCAGTTTCTGCCTGTTGCGGCGACTGCGCCTAAGCGGTTTCATGCCAACCCTTTTCCGCACCCGCCCTGCACCCGCTTCAGAGATCGGGTCAGGACTCTCTTGCGAGGCTTTGAGGGGAAAGGACACGCATGCCGCCGCCACAGCTGCCTGCGCCACCGCACTGAACCGCCTCCGGTCGGAGGTCTGGGCCCAAGTGGGCGCCGCCCGGCAATCCGTTCGGCGGATAACGGACCTGGTAGGTTCGTCTCAACACACTCCTCGACTCCCCTTTACCTCCCCACCACATCCGTGCTGCATCCCTTATGTCAATCAAGATAGCTGCCCCCCCTCCCGTGCTGCCCGTGCCTGTCTACTCTTTCCAGTCGCTCTTTGGTCGCGAGACCCCTTCCCCTGCCCATCACTTCCATTGCCCATCTCAAGCCCCGCTTCCACCCTCCCCCGCACACCGCCTGCTCAGCTCGGCCACACCCGTCCCGGCCACGCGCCCCCGGTGGAGGAGCTGGCCACCGCCATCGACGCGGCGGACCGCATGTTGGCGGCCGCCCGCGAACAGCAGGTGTCCTCCCTGGAGCAGCTCTACCAGCAGGAGGCCCAACTGGAGGCGGACATTGAAGCCATCGGCGCCCGCATCGATGCGGAGCTGGCGGCGGAGGCAGAGCGCCCGGGGGCCGCCGCGGCCACCACCAAGGGCCAGGGTCAGGGTCAGGGCCAGGGGGCGACACGCCCAGTCAGCGCTGGTCCCAGGTGAGGCGGTCGGGAGGGGATCGGGAGGAGCGAGGCCGGGGGTCGTCCCTCCTGGGCGTGTCTGGTGGTGCGGCAGCAGCGAGGCGACGGGTGGTGCCATCCGGGGAGCATGTGGGTGTATGTGGGCGGGGAGTCTGATGGGGAAAGCAGCGGACCCAGATGGGGCGGGGAGAGCCGAGGGAGATGCGGCGGGCGGGCGCAGTGGGCGCGCGAGTGGGGAGGGGGCCTGCGTTTCGATATTCATACGTACGAAGGTTGTTGTCGATGTGCCATGTACACGATACGCCGTTACTCCCCGTCGCACAGGCGACCCACATCGCGCACGCGTCAGCGCCGGGCGTCCACCGGCGGCGGCGGCGGCGGCGGCGGTGGCGCCGCAGGTGGCGGTGGCGGCGGTCTGGCGCCCGAGGTGGAGGAGTACGAGGAGTTCATGGCGCAGTACGGTCCCACGGGTGCGTGGGTGCCTGTCACATGGACATGCAAGGCATCAATTTGCATTCCGTTCGGTGGGGACCACGCTTTCGGTGCAAGTTCCCATTGAAACGAGCGCGTACCGACCGCCGCTGTGGTACGGTCACCGTGACCTAGTTACCTGCACACCATATGCAGTGAGTTCAAACCCCATCAAACCCAAAACCCAAATGCCAACACGCAAACCCTGAGCCCGCTGCCTCAGAGAGCGTCCTCTCGTTATTTTCTTAACCTTCTGCACCCCCAGCTGCCCCAGACCTCCCTTGGCGCCTTAAGGTCAACCAACCTCACTGGTTCGACCTTCATTCGCCCACACGGCTAGACCCCGGCGCCCTGCCGCACCCCTGGCGCCTCCTGTCGGTGCTGCAGGCGGGTGGGACCCGGAGGACCACGAGGAGTTCCTGGCCATCCTGCGCTCCTGCGACGGCGACTACAGCCACGCGGTGGCCATCGCGATGGAGCGCACCATCGGCTACAGCCGCCGCGAGGTCATGGACCACGCGCGCTGGCACATGGACCTGTGCGACCTGGAGGCGCGCAAGCGGGCGGCGCTGGAGCGGTGGAGGCGGGAGCGGCAGCAGCAGCGCACGGCGCTGAGGGCGCAGCAGGCGGTGCTCCAAAGCGACACGGCGGAGCGGGTGCGCGGGAACACCGGGGGAGGGGAGGGGGGAGGCCCCGGGGGGAAGGTGGGCCTGGCAGGGACAGCGAACAAGGGTGCGTGCGGAAGGCGACATGAGGAACCCCAGACACTCGGGAGATGCGCTTTGGCATGGTAGACTCGATAGCAATACGTCTATTGAGTCACCGCTTCGGGATGGTGGACTTCACGAAGGCGGCGGCTGAGTGACGTGTTAAGAGTCGGGGGGCGGGCAGGAATGGTCTGTTTGGGTGACGCCGAACCAAGGGAAAGGGGAAGGATGGGTGGGAGGATCAGAGTTCGTCTGAACGTAAGGCAGGGAACCCAAATGGCTGCATGCACCACCCGACCCACAGGCCCAGCGCGAGCGGCAGCGCGATCAGCGCAGCCGCCAGGAGGAGGTGCTGGTGGGGGAGGTGAAGAAGGCCATGGCAGCCAGGTGGCGGGCGGAGCGCGAGGAGCAGCGGCGCGCGGAGGCGGAGGCCGCGCGGCAGGCGGCCGAGGCGGCAGCGGCCGCCCGTCGGGCGGAGCTGGAGCAGCGGCAGGCGCTGAACAAGATGCGGCTGCATGTGTGCAAGGAGGCCAAGGTCGGCGGGGTCCAGCGCAGGGCGGCGGGGAAAGAGGTGGAAGGGGGGCCCCGGGGGTTGGAGTGGAATGTGGCACAGGCGCAGTTAGCGAGTCCTTGCCGTCACCGCCGTTCCCACAGCGCCGTGCCGCCACAAGGGATGTTGGAATCCGTGTGAATACGGCACACTAGGCCGCAGCGTTTGTCCTGAATGGCGAATCCGCCCGCCGTGCAGGAGCGGCAGCGCCGTGAGGAGCAGCGCCGGGCGGCGGCCGAGGCGGCGGTGAGGGCGGCGCTGGCGGTCCCCACACCGCAGCAGCTCCAGCGGGTGGCTGAGCGCAGCGCCGCCACGTTCATGCGGCGGCAGTCGCTGCTGGCCACCCACGAGGCGCAACGCAGCCGCCGGGAGCGAGTGCAGCAGCAGCTGCTGGAGAAGGTGGGCGTCGACGTGGCGGGGAGGGGGTCGATTGTGCTTGTGACGCCGTTGTGCTGACTGAGTGGCCTCGGGGCCGGCGGGGGAACGACCTACCGGGTGTCGGGAGATCGACGTGCGGATGCCGGGTGGCGGGTTCGACCACACTTGAGCACCGATGATCCATACATAGGTTGCGCTGCAACATTCATTCATATATTTATTAATGAAGCGCCCTCCGGCGTTCTCATTAAAGCTCGCATCCAGCCTGCTGGGCAACGCAGCAGGGTCTGACACGGTGACCTCGCATCGCTGTATCCGGTTAAGGCAGAGGCCGGGGTCGCCGGTGTGCAGCCGCCAGGGGGAGGGCCGTCACGTCCCACCGGAGACCGCCAGTCGGTCTCACGTGCAAGGCCGGAAACGCATACACCCTGCCGTCTTCGGGACGTGGCCCCAAAGGATATCGCATCGTACCCGAGAGCTGCCCGCATCCCGACCCGACGCAGTGGCCGTGCCCCCCCCCTCCCCGCAGGTGCACGTCGATGTCCCGGCTGACCCCTCGCGCCTGCTCAAGGGCACACGCGCCCACATGCAGCGGGTGCAGGCGCAGCGCGAGGAGGAGCGCCAGGCCAAGGACAGCGGCTTCATCCTGCACGTCAGCAGCCGGGTGACGCCCACCTGGCGGGCGGGGCTGCAGGGCGGCTGATGGGGAATATGACGTCGGCCCAGGGTCTTAGACCGGGGGCACAGCAGGCCACGGGCCATGAGGAACCCCGTGCTTCATGGGGATGCGCGGCTGGGGGCAGCAGCGAAAGGCAGGGAGAGGCGTGATGGTCAGCCCGGGTATGTATGGGATTTGGATTTGGTGGCGCGCAGGCGAGGGAGCGTGCGTGGGTCCGGTGCGCTGGGTGGGTGGGTGTCGTCAGCTGCGCGCGGTCTGAACCGTTTTTAATCGGCGGTGGCAGAACGGACGAGGCCGGCGAAGGCTGCACTGCAGGCAGCCCAACGCCGTGCCCGACGCAGACGCGTTCCTGAATGCTCCGAGGCTAAGCACTGCGTGTCTGCTGGCCTGCTCGGGCGTCCACGGGCCTCGGTGTCTCTCACCGTATGGAGGGCCTGCCCACGCAGCCCCCACATCAATTGGGAAATCAAGGCGCAAAACCGCACACGGTTACATCACGCGGTTTGCTCGGCCTCTGCACCTGCCGCCGAAGAGCGCACACACCACGGCCACCGCCAGCCCGCGCAGCCCCGTCCCCGCAGCATCAGCAGCAGCTGTAGTACCGATTGTGCACCAGGCGCCACACCCAGCCGCCCGCCCGCTGCACCCAGGCGCTGTGCAGCAGCCAGCCCGGCCGCACCCCGCACAGCAGCGCGGTGCAGTTCTGCAGCATCAGACCCGCCGTCAGGTGCGGCAGCTGCTCCGCCGTGGCCCCCGGCTCCCGCGCTCTCTGTCGGGGCGCGCCGCTGCCCACCACCCGGAAGCGGTTCATGACCTGGCGGCTTGTCTGCCCCGTCAAAACCAAGAACACGTGTGCAAGGGTCAAGAAGCTGAGCGGCAGTAGCAGCAGTCCCATCAGCGCCAAGACGCCGTAGCTCCACGTGTTGCCGTACGCGCTGTGCCGTCCGCAGGCGGTGAGGGCGTAATGGAAGCCCATGAACGCCACGACGGCTTGCACTGCACAGTAGCGGGCGAAGAGGTGGTGGTTCCGAGCGCCCACACACACGCCCAGCCATGTGCAGTGGTGATCGAAGCCCTCCACGCAGCGGTCGCAGTAGCGGCAGTGGACCGTAGCGGGGTGGCGACGCAGGCGGCCGCACTCCGGGCACAACGGCGGTTTGCTTGGTTCTATGTCCGCAGCTGCGGTTGGCTCCGCTGTCAGAAGTGCGGATTCGCAGTCGTCCCTGTGGCCATTCGCGCTGCCGGGAGAGCCTGCCCAGCCCGGGTTGCTGAATCGAACTGCATAATGCGTCAAGACGGTGACGCCAAGGGCCAACGCCACCAGCCAGCGGTGAGCTAACACATTCTCGCCGACAACCAAATCGGACGGCAGTATACACAGCGCTGTTAAGATACATGTATGGAGGGCCCACCAAGCGACATGAGCGATAGTGTGCTCAACGGCAAGCGCCATCGTTTTGCCCCTTAGCAAATTTCCAGTAGCCATGTATCAAATGTTATGACTTGAAGGGTTGAATGAGGTGTTGTCGCGGGCGGCAGTCGGGTAGAAGACATGCTTGCCGACAGCTGTGCGGTACCGGCTAGCAGTGTCAATTCAGGAACTTTTGATAATTATAAAATTCAGGACACGCATATCTCAAAGGACTAATAATCAGGATGACAGCCCTTGGACGACACAGTACTAACTGTGACACCTGGACAACCTCCTCACCTTGGCCGCGGGCGCCCCCCAAAAGAACTCATCGGCGGTCAAACGGACCCAAATCGAGCGGCTCCGCCTGTGCGGGCGCCAGTCCACCCGACCAGCAGCCGCAACCATGTACGGCGACACCCCCGACCCAGCACCTACTGCGCCTTGTTGCCCCTCCATGCCACATTGCCCCTCCATGCCACACACCAGGGGCGACGCGCCCCCGACAACAGTTGCCCAATATCAACATCCAACAAAGCCAACTCCAACTATGCATCGACCGCCTGGCCTTCCATCTAAACAAACCGCGCGCGTCTAGTTCAACAAACAACGTCTGCGTAGCAGGCCGCATGCGGCCTCGCAACCGCAATCGCCCACTTACATCACATCCAGTAGCAATCAGCGAGCAGCAACCCACCTGTTTACGTGCTGAGCCCCGCTGCTGCCATACAACCACCCAGACAGGTCCAACAGGGGAGTTGTACTGCCTCTTTATTCTGCAACGTCGCTCCGCGGGCCGCCGCTTCGCCCCATCCGCACCAGACTGCCGGGGCTGCGGCGTAGTCCGTGGCGCTGAGGACACGCCATCGACAGCACCACCACCACCGGCCCGATCCGCCGGCAGCACCCGTCCCGGGAAAGGGAACGGGAATGCAGCCCAACAGCTGAGGAATGAATTATTGCTGCAGAGCCGCAGCCCAGCAAGCGTAAGCCTATTACCTAAAGATGCGGCGAACCAGAGCCTCGTCTACAACCTTGTAGCCATACGGATGGCGGGGCGAACCAAAATGGGCCGCCATCTTGACCCCTCCGTCCGCAACGACCGCCGAGCATGCGTGAGCCGCCCCATGGTGTTCCAAGCCGGCCCCGGGCACCAATTGGTGGGCGGGTGGGCAACGCGCCCCATCCAGAGGCGTATGAACGCCCCGGTGTACAAAACCGTCTAACAATGTCGTATGTCCAATCACACAACCCAACCTCTGCATCATAAGCCATCGCAGACCCTGCGCTGAGGGCTAGGAAGTTAAAAAGCCTCAGGTGCTGGACGGCGAGCACGTCCCAAGAGGGTTAGCTCGCGTGATGTCGGTTCGAGGGCTCCCCTCGCCCGGGATTCATGTTTCAGCGCAACGCCGTCGGATCAGGTCAGCTCTGCCAGCTGCCATGCAAAGGTCCCGCGCTACCGCAATCGCACGCGTACATTAGGCAAGGAACACGGTTGGACGCATTTGGACGCAAATAAGCGCTACCATAATCACATACGTTTGGCAAGGAACACGGTTGGACAGGTGGGGAGCTCTGACTCGGAAGCTCTCTGACACAAACGATCCCCCCCATCGCCCACAAGGCGGTCGCGTCCAACCCTCCCTCCCGTCTGAAATCAAGCCAGGCACCCTAGGGCCCCACCGGGGGACCGCCATCGGCCGCACCCACCCCGTGTCCACGAAACGTCCCTTGCCATCAAACAATCCGGGATGCGGCCCATTCCCGGCCGCATCTGCAACCAGAGCCATCTACCAGGCCAAGCCAGAGCCACTCAGGTACATGTCCGAGATCGCTGCGCGGTGTTTCCCCCGGGAGGGGAGGGGGATGCGGGGGATGTCGCGGTTGCTCCGCTGCGGCGAACTGCACCGCACCGCACAGCGTCCGCTCACGCAGTCAGTCAGTCAGTCAATCAGTCAGTCAGTCAGTCAGTCAGTCAGTCAGTCAGGCCGCGGGTCAGGCCACAGAGGAGGAGGACGACCCAGCGCCCTGCGAGGCGCCCAGCAGGCGAGCCAGCGGCGAGTGGTTGGGGTCCTTAAGCGCCCGGCGCCACAGCTCCGCCCACAGCAGCGCGACGTCCTGCTTGCCGCCCTGAGGTGCGTGACGGGGGCGTGAGGGGGACGTGAGAAGGTTGCGGGTGAGTGGGGCATCCGGTGAGGCCAAGGCACCCATGACATGGGGAGCGCAGAGAGGAAAGCCTCGACCGAGATCCAGATCTAGATCAAGACCAGATCCTCATCATATAGAGTTTGCAGGCGACGCAAAAGGAGTTGAGAGATCTTGACGCTACCGGGTGGGCGAGTGACGCAACGCATATCTGAGGCTGCACCAGGTTGGTCCCCGGACACCCCACCCCACCCCATCGCACCCCAGTTCGGGGCACGTACGTACCTTCAAGATGTACTGGTTCTCGTTAACGCGGCGCAACAGGTACGGGATCACCTTCTCGACGCTGCCGTACGGGCAGTACTTGAATACCCTGGGGGCGAGTGCACCGCCGCCAAGGGTGGTCAGTCTTGTGCCAACCACCGGGCCGCGTGTCCGCGCGCGCCCCGCCCCGCCCCGCCCCGCCCGCTGCCCGCAACCTGAAGCGAGGCACCATGACGGCTCACTGCGCGCCTAGGTGACCACCACCACCACCACCACCACCACCACCACCACCACCACCACCACCACCACCACCACCACCACCACCACCACCACCACCACCTCCTATGTCAACCCAGCTCACCTACGAGGCTAAGAAACTTGACCCGCACACACATACCCATTCCTTTTAGGTCGGTATCATCAGTATAGTTCGGTTTGGGTATTGCTGGGTCACCTGCTTCCTGCCCGGTGTTGCTTCGTTTTGCATGCCTTGCCGGTGGTGGCGCGGCTCCCTTGTTACTGTTTTTATGTCTTTCCCATTGGCAGGCTAAATTATGGTAATTAATTTGGTACTTGGTTTCTTCGGTAGACACCCACCCACCCACCCATACATACACGCACGTGTGCACGCATGCAGGCGCCCATGTAAGAAGCACCTCTCAGCTCCTTTTGAGCACCTCCCCGCTCCCCACACCACTCCCCACACCCCTTCCCACACCGCTCCCCACACCGCTCCTCACACCGCTCACTTGTATCCGTGGTGGCCGAGCGTGAAGCTCAGGTTGTCCGCCATGCCCATCAGCTGCCCGAAGTACACGGGCGCCTCCTCGGGCTCCAGACCCAGCCGCGCCATGCCCTCCACCGCCGCCTCCACGCTGGCCTGGTTGTGGCTGCCCAGCATCAGCTCCGCGCGGCCCTCCTTGACCGCCTCCAGCAGCTCCTCCAGACAGCTGTTGAAGGCGGCGTGGGTCTCCTCAATGTGGTCCCACACGGGGGAGGGCAGCCCCGCCTCGGCGGCGCGGCGCCGCTCCAGATGCAGGTAGGCGCCCCGGACCTGACGGGGCCGGCACAGGCGGGAGGGAGGGAGCGATACACAGGGCGGGAGAGGGCGGCGAGGCAGACAGACAGTCAGTCATGGCCGATGCGGTGAAAGGCGGCGGAGGGTTGGTTTCGCCGCGAGGAAGGCGGGGGCCCGACGGGGGGTTGGGTGGGAAACAGCGATGCGAGGGGGGCGATGGCCACGAGCGCCAGACACCGCCTGTCATCATCCGGTTAGGGCGGTTGGGAGAAGCGCGTTCGGGTTTGGAGGCCCCTGAATCTGCTACACCCGCAACGCGCGTTGGGATGCGGGCAGCTACTGCTACTGCTGCGCAGCACCCTCGCGACCACACACAAACACACACACACACTCTTAATTTAACACACACACACACACGGCGGCGGCTCGCGGCTCAGTTCTCTTTAACACACACACACACACACACACACACACGCACACTCCCTTGCGTCAATCAAGACAGCGAGCCCGCAGAGGAGCGCCAACCCCCCCTCCCCGGGGGGCTCCCGTCCTCTCGGAGCGCCTCCCCCGGCCGGGGGGACCCACCAGCTTGGCCCCCAGTGTGTACTTCTCCCGGGCTGCCCGCTCAAGGTCCGTCCGCAACCGCTCGGGGGCGTCCCTCAGGTAGGCCTGGTAGGAGTTGAAGATGACCGCCTCCCCGGGGGGGCCGCCGCGCTGCTGGTCGGTGTTGTGGCGGCGCATCAACTCGTGGGCGATGTGGTCGATGGCGGGCTGCAGGAAGCTCTGCTCCGCGTCGATCATCAGCTTGACACCCTGGGGCGGGGGCAGGAGGGGAGAGGGAGGGGGGAGCGGGGAGGGAGCGCGGGGGACGGGGGCGGGGGCGTTGAGAGGGTTGAGAGGTTTCGTAATGGTTGCGAGGGCCGGGGGTTAAATAGAATGAAGAATAAACCCGAGGGCCGGGGGAGGAGAGTGGGTCGGTGCATGCACCCGCGTGGAGGACCCATGCTGCGCATCAAGGACCCTCACACGGGTGCGCCTGCATCCACCCCCCCCCCCATGCGGATGAAGGTCCCCGAGCGTGTTAGGTGGGCTGAGGGTCCCGGTGGGGTCTAGGGCGGCTCGAGGGCGGCGCGGCCTCCACCTCCACCTCCACCAGTCGCAGGGCAGTGACCTCCCACCTGGAAGTCGTTGAGGGCCGCTGCCCCTGCCACTTCCCCCAAGCTCCCAAGTAAAGCAAGGCAGGGACCGTCCCCTCCGCTCACCTTGCTGACAGCCCGCTCCACCAGCCTCTCCAGCCGGCCCTGCAGCGCCTGCAGCTGCGCCTGCTCCTCCGAGGACAGCTCCCAGGACCGACCGGTGCCTGAGGTCGCGGGTGGGGGGGGGGGTGCGGGATGGGGGGCGGGGCGGGCGACGAGGGGCGGGGGGGCCGGGGCGCAGGTGGGTCAGGCCGGAGCGGTGCCGGGGGGGACGACCCGCGCGCGCGGACGACTTTCAAGGACACAGGTTAACGGCAAGGGGGAAAGGACAGCCGATGGTGGATAGCTGCAGGTAGGAGAACGGACAGGGGCCGGTGCCCCGCGGGCCGCTAAGCCCACGCGCCACAGAGCAACATCCCCGCCCGACCTCCCCCCCCCCCTCCCCGGGCGCACCCCTGCCCCACCCCTCCGCTCCCTCTCACCCGCCTGTCGCTCCAGCTTGGCCGCCAGCTCGGGCAGCTGCTGCAGGTCCAGTCGCTGGGTCCAGCTCACGTAGTCGATGCGGCCCTGGCGCTCCGGATCCAGCCACCGCCACAGCTCCGCCCGCTCCACCCGGGAGCTCTTACCGCCTGTCGGGGGGGGGGAGAGGGGCCGGGGGCGGCGGAGGAGGAGGAGGGCGGGGCAGCGGGAGGGGGTATGTAGGAAATTGGCGGGAGGTGGGGAGGAGGTGGGGAGGGGGAGGAGGTGGAAAGATGGTTATGGTGACTGGAGATGGGTGTGGTGGTGGTGGTGGGGAAATTGGTAGACATAAACTGCACTGCTGCTGGGTGGGTGGCGGGTAGTGGGTGAGCATGAGTGCCGACGCTGGAGAGCCCAGCAACGAGCGCTGCGCTGCGCTGCGCTGCGCGGGGTGTGCTGGCACTGCCAGCGGCGACGACCGCAAGGGTCTCTGCCCCCCCCTCCCCGCCACAGGGGGCCGCACCGGTCGGTCCTGGGAGCTGTCCCCGGAGGAGCAGGCGCAGCTGCAGGTGTGTGGCTGCATGTCGAGTGGACGGACGCGGTCAGCCCTTGCCGTCCCCCCTCCCTCCCCCTCCGTCGAAACCTGCAAGTACCCGCGTCCCTCACAGCCCCTCCCCACGCCCCACCACCACGGTCTCCCCACCCCCTCTCCTGCCCTACCCTACCCTACCCGATACCCCCCATCCCACCCCACCCCCTACCCTGCTCCGCCGCCAGCTTCTTGAAGCACTGGTCGAACTCCTCCTGCGTGACGTAGCCGTCCCCGTCCAGGTCGTACACCTGGAACAGCGCGCGCACGCTCGCCACCGCCGCCGCCAGGTGCTCCAGCAGCTGCGGGTCCCCCACCAGCGCCGTCAGCTTGATGGCGGCGAAGCCCTGGCCCGGCAGTGTGGCCGCGGTGTCGATTGCGGACAGGAAGGCCGCCGTGTGGGTCTCACACGCCTCGTCGTCCTGGGGGGATCCGGCAGCGGGGGCGTGGGCGTGGGCGGGTAGAGGAAATTGATAAGCGCTGTTCATGGTGGGTGGGGTGAGGGGTGGGGTTGGGAATCCCCCGGGGAGTCCCACATGGCAACAGCCGTGCACACTGCACCGGAGCTCGAACCCGGCACGCGGTGGGTGGCCTGTAGGTCCGGGCAACTGGTGGGGTAAGGGCATGCGGATTTCAGGGCGAGGGTCAGGGTGAGGGTGAGGGAGGTCGGGGCCCCCCGGCCTCCACGCGCCAGAAACCCTGAAGCCCAAACCCCCGCCCCAACCTCAACACTGCCCCAAGAGTATTACCCTTACGCCCCCCCCGCCCCCGCGGCCTCCGTGCCGGCCCGGCCGTGTCGCCCGCAAACTGTAACCGTTACGCCATCCTCGTCGCCCGGCCCCTCTCCCCGCAGCACCCCACCCCACACCGCACGTACCCGGCCCAGCCCGCCCGACCGCCCCAGGCACACCACCACGCGGCACCCCACCCCACATGCCGGGGCTGCCCCGCTACGAACGGGCACGGTGGGGAGCCATGCCCCGAACTTGGCCCGCCACCCGGTCGTCCGTATCCGCGCCCCTGCCCCATGTTTGCTCCCCCTGTCGTACGTGCCGTACGTGTCGTACCGTCTCCCGTCCCATATCACACTCCCGGTCGCCTGGCCCGTCCTCTTCCGCGCCGCGCTGCCGCCCCGCCATTCTCGCATAATGTTTTCTTTTCGTTGTCTTTTGGTTGTTACGTACTGTAGTTGCCCCTCTCACGCCGCGCCCGCTCACTCCGTTCCTCGGCTTCCCTCCCTGCATCGCCATCACCTCGGACATCGCTCGCGGTGCGGCTACTCCTTCTGCCACCACAGGTCGGTAAAGTATCTGTCCTTCTCGGGTTGGGTCGGGTTCGCATCCTGCTTACTGCTGCACCGGCGGCAGCGCGGCCGCGCCGCCACGCGCCCGCGCGCGGTCTCGGTTTTTCAATTGCTATGCAGGTACCTCACCACGTAAGTATACTGAGTCATGTTGGGTGTGCCCGAGTTCGTTCTTCGGGTTTATTTCTTTTTTCAATTTAACCCCTCCGACCCCACCTGCTGGTCGTACGTCCTCGCCGCCACACGCGACTGGATGATCGTCTCCCCGCCCAGCGGCTGCTTGGCCGAGATGGTGCCGCGGACAGCCCCGCCCGCCGCCGCCGCCGCCGCACCCCCCGGCTGCTGCTGCTGCTGCTCTGCCGCCTGCTGCTGCGGCTTGCAGTGCTTGAGCAGGTCCTCCTCCTCCGCGTAGTCAAGGATGGCGCCGATGCCGTGCGCCCGCAGCGCGTTCATGCGCGCCCACACGTCGGCCGGCTCCTTGCCCGCACAGAAGTGTTTGTAGAAGGACTCTTGCACCGCCCCCAAGGCCAGCTGGTCGCCCAGGATCCGCCGCGCGGTGTCCAGCAGCGCCTCCGAGTGGCTCACGAAGGGCGGCAGGCCGCACAGCCGCAGCACCAGCAGCGCGCGGAGCAGGTCGCTGGAGCTGCGGCCCTCGAAGATGGCGGCGTGGTCCTGCCGGGTGCGGGGTGTTGGGTTGTTGTTGGGGTGGGGTGGGGGGTGGGGGGTGTAGGAAATTGGCAGACATTTTTGTTGGGTGGGGTTGGGGTGGGGGCCGGGTGGACCTGATGAGGGCGAGGGCGGGTGAGAGGGGAGGGGTGGGAGGCGGTGCCGAGGAAGCTTGGGCCGTTAGACCGCTCGGGTGGGCGCGAGGGTCCACCATTTGGAACGCTAAAAATGAAGGAAAGAGGGAAGGTGAATTGCTGGCATGTCTGAGTAGGATGAGCGTTTGAGGGATAAGGAATGGAATGTGTGGGCTGGCGTTGGGAAAGACTTGGTGGGGGCGGCTTGGTGGAGGGCCTGCCCACGCAACTAGGCCAGGGGTGGGGGAAGGGCGAGGGCCGAGCGAAATGTCCGCGCGACTACGGTCTCCAATTATGTTGAGGGCAGCTCGTCAGTGATACCGTGAAGCCGCAAAGACTTGGGAGGACAATACGAAAGCTACGCTGAATCCGGCAAAACTGTATTTGTCCCGAGACGTCCAATGCAAATAATGAAAACAATAAGGAATAGTCCCCAACGTTACAGCTGCTGTGCAGTGCTCCGTTCAAACCATTCAACGCGTTCTGCACGCACCGTGAAAGCCAACTTGCCATCCTGTTTGACTTTGTCTGCTTGGAATCCATAGTTACGGAAAACATGAATAGGGGCCACCAGACGACGCGACCCAGGCAACGTAATAGCTGAGAGAAGCCGACTAGTCGGACGCATTGTGCAGACCGTCTCCTTCGGCAGGGCCGGAGCAATTCGCATGGATCGCTGAATGAATGCCGTAATCCAATAAGCTGCAAGTGGTGCGTTGACTGCAATTTATTCCTGGCAAAGAAGGTCCCACGGGACCCACCACGTACAACGTTCTTCTTGGTTGAAGCGTGTGGACTAAAATAAATTTTTCTCACAGCACCTTCCAGTTTTCTCTAAGCGTCAGTGATTGATCGCAGCATATGTTCGTTGTTCCGTACCGGACAAACGTACGTAGGTACGTTGGCAGGTGCGCGCTTACGGCAGTTATATTCAGCATCATCGTTAGGAGGTCGGCACGAGCCCGCGAAGTCGGTGAGTTCAAACGTGTTCACATTCGCAGTGCTGCAAGGGTGCTGCTCCCAGCTTAGCTCCACAAGTTATTTAGGTACAGTCCAGGCCTTGCAGTCTTGAAGAATGAAAGCTACAAGGTTTATAGCGTGCCCCGCGAGGACGCCAACACGACATGGCTCGTATGGTGTGGTGCGCCCAACCGTCTCTCAAGGGACTGGCCACCGCACGTTACATACAGTGTACCCCAAACCTACGGTACGAGTCAGCGGTACGGCATGAAGCTCATTCCGCCTTACTACTGATGTTGTGAGGTGTCCGTCACGTCCCCGGAGTGTTAGTTGAAGGGCCCTCCAGACAGGCCAAGGCTGCCTGCAACGGAAGAAAGCAAGGGCTGCAACAGACTGACACCACCACCACGCACCCCCAGCTTAGCACCAACACACGTTCCTTGTCCAGCCTCGTCCGTTCGTAAGCGCTGTCCGCTTCGCGAGCGGAGATGCCGACCGCCCGAAGTTTGCCACATTTCCGACCCAGATAGTATTTACCGTACTCCGCCGTACCATCCCCAAATAATTTAACCATGTCCCCTCTGGGCAAGCCCCCCGGGGTCTCACCCCCGGAATCTCCCTGCTGCTCTACGTGAGTGCCCGTTGTCGAGGCGCCCGCCATGACACCCGGGGCCGGGCTTGTGCGGGTCGCAGACACCCCCGCCATCCAGCCAGCAGCCACCCAAAGCGCTGCGTGCCCCATCTTGAAAGCCGCGCGCACTGCCGCACGGCAGGACATTACGAAGTACGCGTACGACTGACTGTACATGGCGAGATGGAGTCGTCCTCGCGGAACCAGTTTTCTCACAATCGCTCCGGAAGTCCATTAGAAGGGGTTCCCCCGAAGGCACGAACGAACGTCCCCCAAACCACCGACAGCCTAGTTCAGACCGACGGCGTACGACAAGGCAGGCCCCCACGAGTACGACGCCCACTAGTCACAGATCGCATCACTCAGCCCGAACCAGCCGCTGGCCGTACATGCTATCATCAAACCCAGTCGGGACCACATCGAAGGCATCAGGACCATTATGCAAAGCAGCCGTACATAGCAGCCTGATACTGAACATCTGCGAGTGCCGTACTGTACAGTGTCGTACAGTACGACAAAGTGCCAGCAGCTCGCAGCCCAAGGCGGCCACGCACGCGCCCGGCAGTCCCCGAACCATGTTGGCCCATCATCCTTCGGGCTTCGCCTTCGAAATCTCACCAGAGTCCTGTTCCAGGCGGCATGTCCCTCAACCTGGGACGCACGCCGATGCACGCCGATGCACGCCGATGCACGCTGGCCTCTCTAGGGTTGTGGTTGTCGTGTCGTGGGCATTGCTGTCGTCACCCTGACACGCCGCGCCAGTGACTCCCACAGGATGCTTCGATTCCCTCCCACCCGCCTGCACCCACCCGCCCAACACATGCACACGCACACACGCATCAAACCCACAAACGCGCAACCGCACCTGGCGGCACACATACACATGAAGAAACGCAACCCCGCCTGCTGCACTTGAAGCGGCACACACACACACACGCACGCGAGCCTGTAACGCCCTTTCGGCATGTCGTACTGTCGCATGTCGTACGGTCGAATGGCACTGAACCCTTGTCAACTACTCCTTCGCGCCCCTCCCCTCCCCTCCCCCCTGAAACAGCTCCCCCCAAAACACACGCCCCCTGCCAGTCTCGTCAGTGTACCCGGATGCCCTCCCGGCCGGTGAGCTTACCAGCCCTCAAGCACCTGGGGCCATCTGGCCGCCTCCACTCCGCCCCCAGGCCCGGCCGCCCGGCCGCAAAACCCCCCATCCCCCCATGCAGCGCAGTTTGAAAATGTCTACCAATTTCCTATACCCCCCATCCCCCCCCCAAAACCCGCCCAGTGATGGCGCGCGACCTGACCCGGCTCAGGGGCGGGTCAGCACAACCAGGTGCACCCCTCGGCCCCCCCGACATGCTCGGCATGTCCGTCCGCCTGTACGGCATGTACGGACGGCACGTGCATCATCGCCATCCCGATTCGCTCGTCCTTGGTCAGCCCTGTACGACATCAACAGCTGGCACGCCACGGCACCCGAAGGCCGTGGCCGCCGAGACCGAACTTTACTTGGTCGGCGCGCAAACCACCTACCCCCGACCTGCTGGTCAAACGGTCCCGCGACTCGCAGGACCCATGGGTCGGGCCGAGTGATGTGTCGGAGAGGGTAACGGAGCTGCGCGGTCACCCCCGGAAACACGGGCACACAAACCCAAGGTGCGGCCGCCCGTCATATAAGCCAAGGGCGCCCCCCAAGTGAATCACCGCCCCAGTACATCACAGTCCAACCGCCGCTGCCGTACAGCCCCGCCAACCCCCGTCCTACCTCCCGAACCCTCCACGGCCGCGGCGTCATACCCCACCTTTCCCCCATCCACACACACAGCCATGGTCGTGACCTCGTCCGTCATTCTCGTGTGCACGGCCGTGGGCTGAAGGCCTTGGGGGCTCCCCAGGGATTCCATTGGACACCGCCGCAGCGCCCAAGGCCGCCGCCGCCGCCACCGCCGCCACTGCAGCCGCCGCTGTCGCAGGAGTGTCTTGTTCGACAGCAGAAACCGCGTGATGTGATTGTGACCTGTGCCCGAGTACGAGCGCCGTGAACTGCTGCACGGGGGCGGGGCCCGCGCTCTACGTTGCGCCCCGCAGCGCGCAAGGCGGGGGGTTGCCCACAGGGGGCCCAGGAAGCCCGTGAAGACGTTTTTCCGAAAGACTGCCTGCTGCAGCAGCAAAGGACGACCAGCGTGCTTGATGCCGAGTGGTTTCTGTTGCTGCTCCCTGCTGCTGCCGATCCTGCTGTTGCTGCTGCCGCTGCCGCTGCCGCTGCGGCTGCTGTTGGATCCCCGCCCCCACCCCTCTCGCAACACGACCGCACCCACGCCGGGCGGGACGGTCCGCCGGCGAGGGACGGGTTTCGGCGCGGGTTTGCCCGATCGATGGCAGTGCACCGAAGGACATCAGCGGGCACAGGTGCTGAGCGCGAGGGGCGTCTCCAGCTGTGGGGCGTTGGGGCCGCAAAAGGGGCAGTGGCGAGCAAGTACACAGCCCCGGCCCCGGCCTGGGCCCGGGCCAGGGGCAGAACTCCCGCAGCGCGGCCGGACGCCGGCCTCGCGCCGCTACAGCATGTCTTCGCCAACCCATCCCCTGCTGCTGCCGCCGTAGCCACCATCCGGTGCGGTCCGGCGGTTCTTGGCTGCTGCAGCAGCTGCTGCTGCTCCTGCTGTTGCTGTTCCGCAGCGGCGGCAAGTCCTGTCCCGTCCGTGGGCGCGGCTGCGCCTCCTCCTCCTCCTCCTCCATGAGATTTGTTGAGATGTGAGGACAAGGGCGCGAAGGAGGACGCTCTCGGCTCCGGCTCCGCCCCGCCCGCAGCGCTGCCCGCACCTCCCCTCTGCCTCCTCCGGCTCCAGGGCGCCCCTCTCCCCCTCCTCCCCTCCCTCACAAGGGGAAGTCCCCCCGACCCCACTCGGCGGTGGTGCGGTGCAGCAGCATGTTGTTGTGGTTGAGCAGCAGCCCGATGACGCCCGCCCCCAGCTTGCACTTCCACAGCTCGCCGGACGTGAAGCCGCGGCACTTGTTGGCGGGCTGGGTCATATCGAGGAGCTGTGTCCGGAAGGGAGGAGGGGTAGGGGGTGGGGCGTGGGTGGGGCGTGGGTAGGGGTTGGCGCGGCGTCGAGGCGGAGTCAGGCTTGCGCGGTAGGTCACACATTGTGGGAAAACTACATGCGAACACAGGCAATGCGCAGGGTCCAACGGAGAGCACCAACGGATGGATCGGCGCTTCGGCGGGTGGGTGCTGCGCCAAGTCACGCGGCTGCTGCTGCTGCTGCTGCTGCGTCGGCGTGCGTTTGCCTGGTCGAGGGCCCCCCCCCCTTTCCGCCCCCACATCTTTTGTCCCCAGTGGAAAATTGCCCCGACATGGGGCACATCGGGAGCGCAACACGAACACCGGCGGCCACGTCGTGGTGGCTGGGTGGCTAGGGCGCTCTACGAATGATGCTCCTCCACAGAGACACGACCGCAGGACCGCTCCACTGAGCAACGGTCCCAACTCCAAACAAACATCAACGACCAACCACCAACAATCCACCAACGATCCATTTCCCTATGGGGGGCACGGGGCGCGTGCGGTGTTTGCGGCCGTCAGTCCCAATCCCCCTCCTACGCGTACCGCCTATGCATATGAACACACACCGCGCAGGTCTCTTTTCCCGTTCCCGTAGTCAGGCCCCTCCCTCTCAGCCTCTTTCCAAACCTGAGCCTCCCCCACCCCTACCCCCAACCCCCCTTCACCTGGTGCCACAGGTCCTCGAAGCCCACCACGAAGGTGCTCTCGTCCTTCTCCACCGAGTCGTAAAACCACTTGGCGTCCTCGGCGCTCACCGCCCCGTCCCCGTCCAGGTCCAGCACCATGAACCAGAAGCGCTGGGAGTCGCGACTGGAGCGGTCGTCGGAGAGCGTCACGAACCTGGGGACCGGGAAGGGCCAGGGGGGGGTTGTTCGAGGCGAAGGGGGGGCCTCGCGTTGGGATGCTGGGTCGGGATGGGTGAAGGAGGGTATAGGAAATTGGCAGACATTTTCAAGCTGCGCCGCTGCCAGGGCGAACATCCATGTGGTGAAGGGGGGCGGGGCCGATGCGGGGCGGAGGGCAGGGGCAGCCAGTCGGGGGGCAATGCTCGGGAATATGACGACCGGGAGCACACGGGTGGGGGGGGGGAGGGTCCCCCCTAGGGGAGGGGGGTTAGCGGGGAGGAGGGGGGAGGAGGGGGGAGGGCGTTGTGGATGGTTATGGCCAACCCGACGGTCGAAGTGCGTTATGGACCGCCCCCCGGCAAGGTACGACAGACCACCCCTATTAGGTAAATTTAGCATGCGTCGGGGGGACCTGGCGGCGGTATGTGTTTGTGTTAGTGGTTGTGCGTGTCATTCCCCCCGGCCTCCATCAGCGGGGGCCCCCCCATCGCCCCCACCCATCCCCCTACCCCACACCCACTTCACGAAGTCGTCCATGTTGAGGTAGCCCTTGAAGCCCGAGGCGAAGCGCCAGTGCTTGAACGCGTACTCCAACACGGCGGCCGAGTAGCAGGAGAACATGTCGAACGACCCCACCTGGGGACATCGTGGGGGAGGGAGGAGGGAGGGGAGGAGGGCGGGAGGGCGGGAGGGCGGGAGGGCGGGAGGGCGGGCGGGCGGGAGGGCGGGAGGGCGGGAGGGCGGGAGGGAGGGGAGGAGGGGGGCACCAGGGCGGACCGTCGGGCGGTCAGTAGCCGCGTGGAGTGGAGTGGAGTGGAGTGGAGTGGAGGGGGTCACGTGCGTGTGCACGAGCTGGAGGAGGGGGCTGCTCCGTGTGGGGGTCGTACCAATGGGGCGGCTAACACTCCCCATCTCGCAGCGGCCGCAGGTCCACACCTGCGCACATCATGCTGGCTGCGCACATCGACCGACCGTACAGTGCAGTACAATGCGGCGCGACGCCGCACATCGCGACGCCGCTTGCCCTTCGCCCTAACACCGTCCACATCCCCTCTCTCCCCTCCCTCCCAAACTCCCCTGACCTGCTGCCTCCATGTGTCCATCCAGGCCCCCACCTCACCTCCCTCCCCCACCTCCCGCCCCTGCCCCCACCTGGTCCACGCGGATGTGTCCATCCAGGTCCTGGTCCAGCACCATGAAGGCGTATCTGCGGGGGAGGGGGGAGCAGGTGGGGCAGGGGCTTGGGCAGGAGGAGGGGGTAGAGGGGCGGAGGGTTTTGGCGGCAGGTAGGCCCACCCGGGGCCCCACAGGCGCGGCGGGCAGGAGAGTTGTGGCGACGTGCCTGGGCGGGCACCCCCGCGAGGAAGGGGGGTCTGTGAGCTGCCGCAGCGCGATGCCCGCAGGCAGCCCCCCCTCCCCTCCCCGCCCCTCCCCTCCCCTCCCCCTGGCGATCTACGGTACTGTACCAATTTGTCGCCGGTCGAACTGTCGCTCTGGCGGCAGCAGCGCAGTTTGAAATTGTCTACCAATTTCCTATACCCCTCCCCTCCCCTCCCCTCCCCGGCACGCAGGCGCCGGCCAGCAGGCCCTGCAAACCGACAGACCCGCGAGTCCGCCACACACCGACGGCGCCCGACCATCGAACACCCAATTTAAATGTGAACCAGAAGTGGACCTCTCAATGCGACCTCTTACACCCTCTGCGGGCCGCTCGCCTTCAGGTCCCCGTTACCTTCTAACAGCTGGTCGAAACCCCCGCCTCACCCGAAGCCTCCACCGCCCACCCCTCGCCTCCCCGGTCCCCTAGACCATGTCCTCCCCTCCCCACCCTCGCTTGCCTTCCTGCACCCCCCCCTCCCCCTGACAGCAGCGCACCTTCAACATGTCTGCCAATATGCTATACCCCTGCCCTGCCCTGCATCGCACCGCACTGCACTGCACCGCACTGCACCGCACCTGGCCGCATACTCCCTCTTGGCCGCCTCCACCTCCTTAAGCTGCCCCTCCAGCTCCGAATGCTCATTGGCCAGGAAGGCGTACGCCGAGTCCTTCTGCTGCAGCTGCGTCCGCAGCGACGCAATCAGCTTCTTCTGCCGCGCCAGCAACGCCACCCCCGCACCCGACAGCCCCGCCGCCGCCGCCACCGGCGACGCCGGCGGCGGCCCCACGCCCGCCAGGTAGATGTCGCTGTTGCCGGCGGCGGCGGCCGCCGCCGCCACCGCCGCCGCCGTCGTGGCGGGGGCGAAGCCGCTGCCGGTGCCACCCCGGCCGCCTCCCCCCCCGGGTGCTAGGTCGGGTTCCGAGTGCGACACCACCAGCAGCGAGGCGGATTCGGACGGCAGGGACCCGTCGTTGGTCTGGGACGCGGCGTCCGCGGAGCCCCCCTGGGAGGGACTTCGCCGCAGGTAGTTGGCGTGCGGGGCCGTGTGCGGCCGCACCCCCGACGGCGACAGCGGCAGGTCGTCGGCGACGGCGTACTTCAAGCTGCCGCTGCCGCCGCCGCCGTGGAGCAGCGCCGGCGCCGCCGGCGCCGCCGGCGGCAGCGCCGCCGCCGTGTCCGTCGCCCCGGCGACGCTGCTGCTGTCACTGCTGCTGCTGCTACTGCTCCCGGGGCTGTGGCCCGACGGCCCGGTGTCCCAGGACAACGGTGTGCGCGGCGACGTCGGGGCGTCCCCGCCGCCCCCGCCGCCGCCTGCGGCGGCGGCGGCCCCCGCCGCCGCCCCCTTGCCCCGTGCCTTCCCCTCCCTTTCCCCTCCCGCCGCCGCCGCCACGCGCACCTCCGCGTCCGCATCCCGCCGCGCCGTCGCCAGCTCGGACTGCAGGTGCTGCTGCGCCTCCAGCAGCTGCTGGTTCTGCTGCATGAGCTCCCCCGCGGTGCGCTGCTGCGCTGTCAGTTGGGCCTCCAGCGCCGCCAGCCGCTGCTGCAGCTCCGTCACGGCCGCCAGGTGCACCTCGTGCTGCTGGGCGGACCGCTGTTGGGCCTCATTGGCGGCCTCGGCGAGCTGCTGCTCCAACGCCCTGAGGGAGACCAACCCGGCGGGGGGGGGATGCGCGGAGGCGGAGGCGGAGAGGAGGGAGGGGAAATTGGAAGGGGTGAAGGAAGGCGTGGAGGAAGAGGTGTTAGCATGGGTTCGGCGGGGTGAACTCCAGGCAGGGAGTAGGGAGATTCCAACTGCGGGGGGTGCAGGGGGAGTACTGAGGATGCAGTGCCTGCCGGGACCAGGTCTGGGCGAGGCCGGCCGGACGTCAGATGTGCGGGGCAGGCGTCCAGGGGGCTAGGCGGGTGGGTAGGTTGGTGGACGGGGGAGTGGGGGGTCGGTCCCGGAGACCGAGAGCTGGGCCCGGCAGTAGTTCCGGAGGCCAGTACGGGCACAGGGCCAGTACGGCAACTCGCGATCGTGATGGTGTGTGCCCCCGGCCCCGCCCCGCCCTCCCTGTGCAAGCGCACATACTCTTCTGTTTTCGCGGCCCGCACAGGCACTCACATTTTTAGACCCCGGGCATGCATGGCAAAGCGCGCCCAGCAAGACTATCAAAGCCCGACCCGACCCGATCCGATCGCCCTCGTCTGGTCCCCTCCCAACCCTCGCTCCCTGTCGCCCGCAACCCGAAGGCCCAGTGTGCCATGTCTCACGTGTGTGTGTGTGTGTCCTCTGGTACGCTAGGCCTGGGTGCGTGATAGGCTGCGGGCACAGCTAAGCCCCGAAATTCATCGCATGGCTTCCTCACAATGGCCCCTGCCCAGCCCAAAAAACAACGAAATGTGTGTGCGTGTGTACGCAGTAGTAGTAGCATCGTGTTACATGGTATGTATTTCTGTGGCTGTGTTTATTAGGGATGTTAAGGACCCCGCGGATGGACCCCGCGGGCCATCGGGTATGTGTGTGTATGCATCTGAGCCTCTCGAGTACTCACTTGTTGGTCCGCTGCAGGATGGCCACCTTCTCCCGCAGGGACAGGGTGGGGGCGCCTGCGGCGTGGCCGCCCGCTGCGAGTAAATACACACACGGTTATCCTGGTGAGTATATGGGTAACTGGTTTGGGTCGGGCGGGCTTCTGATTAAACACACATACACACGCAGTTTGTGGGGGGGGGGTGAAGGAGGGAGCGTTGACCCGGGCGAGGCGGGGTGGGGATGGGCGAGGAGGGGAATGGGTTGCGCCACCCCGAGGTGCCGGCGCGGGTCTGAGGCGCCTTTCGTGGGTGCGATCAGGGGTGGGAGGGCGGTGGGCTCGTCCAGGTGGGGGCCGTTGACGACTTGCCCGGCCGACAGCAACCCGCCCGCCCACCCGACCGCTTGCCTTCCTGGCGCCTGCCCGCCTGCCTGACTACCGTCCCGCTCATGCCTGCCCCGGGGGGGGAGCGGACCAGTCAGCCGAGGACGGACCCCGACCCTGACCCTGATCCTGACCCCGGCAGCGCTGCTTCTGCTGTTGCTGCTAGTCGACCGGCGCAACAGCTGCTGCTGCTGACCCGGCACTCCCGCACCTGACCGCGCTGCTTTTTCTGCTGTTCACCACCCTTAGGCCACTCGGGTCAGGCAGCTGCATCACGTGGCGGTGGTGCGGCGGCACGTGACTGTACACGTCGCCCTCTGACCCAGCACGTCCTGCCCTCAAGCGGCCCCAAGCCCCGCCCCGCCCGCCCTCTGAAGGCGCCCTCCGACATCGCCCCGCAGGAATGGCCGCAAGCTGCCATCTTAACCCCCCCTTTCCCTCACCGGCCCGTAGCCCAACGAGCTTCCGCCCCGGCCTCAAAGCCCCACGGCCTTTGTCTGCCCCTACTGCCCGCCACGTGTCGTGCTGCCCCACCCCTCGTCCATCGTCGTCCTTCTCCTCCGCCTCCGCGTCCCGGTCCCATTCAAGCCTACCTACCCGCCGCGACCCCATCAATTTTACCTCCAGCGTTGGTGCTCCGTCTCCCCCTTCCCCTGCTTTCGTGCCCACGCCCCGTTTCCAGTCCCCGCTCCCCCCATCCCGCCGAGCACCGCGTTCACCCGGACGACACGTCAACTGCCCCACCCTCCCATATACACACACACACACACACACACACACACACACACGCGCTCCCTGAACCCCGCCGCCATCACGACGCGCTTCTCACCGTCCTCCGACAGCCGCGTCTTGAGCACCTTGCTCCCCGTACTGGAGGCCGTGGTGCTGGTGGTGGAGCCGCCCCCGTTGGCCGACACGTTGGTGTCCGAGCTCTTGGGCCGGAGCGCCTTGCTGGGCGGCCCCGCTACCACACCCGTGTCCAGGGAGGCATGCACGGACTGGCCGTTGAAGGAGGCCAGGATGTTACCGGCAGGGCTGGTGGTGGGCCTTATCGAGACGGAGGAGGAGGTTGAGGTGGAGCTGAGCTGGCGGCCGAGCGCCCCGCCGAAGGGGACGGGTGCCAGCGGCTGGGCGCCTCCGGCGGGGCTGCTCGGCGGGTTCTCGCCGCCGCTGCGGCGACGATTCGGGTCGGGCAGGGAGGAGGATGTGGCGGGCAAGCCGACGCTGAGGTCGCTTTCGGAGCCGGAGCTCGCATGGTTGAACCGCCGCGCACGGAATGCCATCGGCGACTTCGCTGCGCCCGGCGTCGTTGCCACCGCGGGGGCCGGATTTGGCTCGGTACTAGGTGGTCGAGGGGTCACAACGTGCATGCTGTTGCGTAGCATCGAGTTGAGGCCCCAACCGCCGCTTGCTTCTCCGCTCAAAGCGCCGTCGGCTGGAGCAGGAGCCGACTGCCGCAGAGGCGAGTTCTTTGCAGAGCTGTGTGTTCTGTTCATGAGTACGTCGTATGGAGAGCGCGACATCCGCCAAGCGCTGGCTGCGCCCCGCCCCTCCTCGCTGAGCAGGAGCAGGGTGCGCTCCTCGAGTGCGCGGCCCGCTATAAATATAGTAAGTTGAGAACATCAGATTAAGAAACCATTGAATGCGTTCCAAGTGAGTGCGCAGCGCTGGGAGAACGTTTCAAACGTTCCCCAAGCATTTTGTTCAGCGAGCGCAACCCAGAAAGAGTAAAGCTAGCACAAAATTAAGGAGATTAATGCAAATATTACAAATGTGCCGAAGGTCAAAAGTGGGCAACGCTGCCCCTTCGAGCAAAGTCGGAGGGTCTCAAGGGCCTGGGCCAGCTAAGGCAACCAAACAAGAGCTTGCAGTTAGAGGTTTCTATTGTAGGTGACCAGAAACTTGACACAGTGCGTGGGGTGCGGCCTCCTTCCTCTTGGACGTCCAAGTACGGCGGTGTTGCTTGGTTGGTCTGGCGAGAAGAACTCCAGACAGCACAAGCTTGTTCAGATCGGTGAATTGTGACGGTGCCTTATCATACGCAATAGTTTAAGCTCGACACTTTGGATAGATTCCGGAAGGTGTTGGAGAATGAACTAAATCAGTGGCCGTGCCTCTATGGCTGTTAGGCGCATAGCGCGCTTGCTTGGTCCCTTACTTGACCTGCAGGCTTCCGCGGCGGCAACCAGAGCAAATACAGCATCAGCGGCTGCGCAGGCTTTCTCGGCGGGCGCCCTAGTACCCTCAGCTTTCGGACAGCGCAGGGCGTGGCTCAGCCAGGCCGCCCTGCAACATGCCCCGGCACTTCATACATATACACTCACGATTACTACGGGTAATCTGAGGGGCGCTGGCTCTATGGCCCCGGCGTGGCTCCAACTGGTAGGCACGCAAGGGAAGTCGGAGCGGATTATCGTTGGCGAGACTGAGGAGGACCGCCTCGCTCGCGGGAGTGTCCGAAAGGTGACCATCAGTGCTCCAGAGGACTTGGGCCAGCTCCGCTTCGTCACTGTTCATCGGCTCGGGAGCAGCATTTGCGAAGCAGGAAGCGGCTGGTGAGTGGCAATGTCCTGTCCGATAATTTCATGCTTTAAAAGCTAGACGTCTAGCTTTTGACCAGGTGATTCCTGGTCACGTGCCGGGGCCCGGTTTCCCCTTCCTCGCCCGTGAAAAGCCCTAGCTGGTCCGGGCCCGGTGCCCGCTCGCAGCTCGGAACCACCGCGGACCAGTCCCGCCCGCCTCTGTATCCACCATGTTTCCTTCTTAGGGCATCTTAAAAGTCGTTTTTTGGGGGATCCGAAGGCGCCGAGATGTGAGCAGCTGCCCTCAGCTCCTCCAGAGATGGCAGCAGTGCCAGGCACCAGGAGGGCGGGGAGATGCGGGGCACCAGAGCGGCATGTGCGGGTACCATTACCCGCTAGACACATGACCGGGTCTGCGTCGGGATCCACTGACCCGAAGTCCATCCATTGCGCGGATGTCCGCTGCGCGGTCCGAAATAGGCTGCGCGGCCCGAAATAGGCAACCCGCCCGCCCGGGTTGGAGCGTGCCGATGTCATCGAGCAGGCGCGCAGACCGCTGAGCCGGCACGAGAGGTTGCCGTGGCAGGTCATGATTGCTTGTGCCCCATGGCCGCACGTGGCCACATCTGCCGACCCAGTTGATGCTGTCCAGAGCCAGCTGGCATCCGCACTCGCACTGGCAGAGAAGTGGCGGCGAGGTCCGGGGCCGGTGGCAGCGTCCCGAGGGGTCTGTCGGCGGCGGGCCGGCGGAGCAACTAAGGCGGAACAGCCCTCTGGAGGCCGCCGGCCTCCAGCAGAGCTTGGGCCGGTTCAGCAGACAGATATTGTGGAACCAGCAGTGAACGACGGCAGCGGATTGTATGTGTGCTTGTGCTTGTGCTTGTGCACATTGTGCGTGTGTTCATGAGGGACGGACGGAGTCCGCGTATGCAGCAGGGGGCCCCGAGCTCGGAACACCGGAGCCGGAGGCCACGGGGAGGTTGGGTCGCTTCTGCCGCTGGCAGTCGACGGCCGGCTACGGCCCGCGGGGGACGCCTCCGTGCTCGGCCCGTCCCGGCCATTGTTCCGGCGCACCGGTCCCTCCCTCCGTCCCTCCCCCCCTGGGCAGTGCACGCATCGTCACGAGACGCCTGTGGGGCCACAGAGGTTGATTTCCAACCCCATGGACTGCCTGCCTGCTGGCTGGCTCAGTGTGTTCCGCGCCGCCGTGCACCACCTGCACAGGTTCCTGGAGCACGTCGTCGTTCAGACCCCAGAGCGCGAGCGCCTCTACTTCCCCTGCCACTCCTGGTTCGGCGAGGCGGACTGCGGCGGCCGGCGGGGGCCCCTGGAGCGTCACCTGCTGCCTGTGGAGCCGGGGGAGGACCTGACGTTGCAGCCCGTACGACTCAGCGTGTCGGGAGTTGCCGTACCGCACCCCGACAAGGTCAAGAAGGACGGCGCCAAGGGCGTCAACCGGAAGGGCTTCGGCCACGGCGGCGAGGACGCTTACTTCTACTGCGTGGGCCGCAACAACAGCGTATTCGGCATGGGCGTCGCGGACGGGGTGTACATGTGGCGTGAGGAGGGCATCGACAGCGGCGACTTCAGCCGCGCGCTGATGCGGCTGAGTCGCGACAGCGTGCTGGCGGGGAACGTGGACGTGGTGAGGGTGATGCAGGACGCCGCCGGGGGCGCCCTGGCGTCAGGCGTGCAGGGCTCCTCCACCGCCTGCGTCGTGCTGGTCAACCAGGAGACGGGGCAGCTCTTCGCCGCCAACCTGGGCGACTCGGGCTGCCTGCTGCTGCGACCCGCCGGCAACGACCCGCACCATCTCCAAAACCACAATTACGGGCATCACCCGCCGGCGGCGCCGCCGGCCGCGAGCGGCGGCGGCGCCGCCGCCGCCGCTGCGGCGCCGCCGCATTACATCGTCAAATTCCGCACAAATCAGCTTGAGCATGACTTTGGGCGGCCGTACCAGCTCGGGCACCACCCGACGGCGGACTCGGTCGAGCAGTGCGACGTCGCGACGCAGTCCGTACGGTCCGGGGATGTCGTGATCCTCGGTACGGACGGCCTGTACGACAATCTGTCGGACGTGGAGATTGCGGACGAGGTGGCGGCGTGCCGGGCGGCGGGCTCCGGTCCGGCGGTCATAGCGCAGCGGCTGGCGCGACTAGCATTCGAGGCGTCGTACGATAAGTACCGCAGCACGCCGTACGCGTTATCGGCGTCGGAGCATTTCGACATGGTGTACAGCGGGGGAAAGCCGGATGACATCACGGTGCTGTGCGCTGTGGTGGAGTGAGGGCCAGGGTGTCGGGAACGGGGCTGGTCCGGACACCGGTCTGGTTTTGAGTGGGTGTGGTAAATGTGTCTGGTTAGGGAGTGCAGGGGCGTAGGTGGTGGTATCATCAAAGGATGGTGTTGGACGAGGTGGCGGAGGCGGACGCACGCGGTGCGAAACGGGCTGCATGGCCAGGCATGTGTGCGAAAAGGGGTCGGGGGCTTTTCAGTGGTGGCAACATCAAATCGTGGGATGGTGTCGGGCATTATGGGACTGGGGTTAAAAAGAAACAGCCCAGACACACCCAGCCCGGCATTATGGGACTGGGGTCTGCGGCCCGAGGTCGCAGTGTCGGAGGCGGAGGCACGCGGATACACGCGCACACATGTGTACGGTATGCGGCCACGGACAGTGTTTCGCGGGGGACCCAGCTGTTGAATGTGTAGGGCGGGCTCAGCGTGCCAAGGCGGCGGTCGGGTTAAAAGAAACAGCCCAGACGGCGGCGGTCGGGTGCGCTGGGAGCAAGAGAGCAAGAAAGCGAGGAAGGGGGAGGGCTGCGGAGCTTGGGGGAGGGAGGAGGTGCAGCGCGGCCCCGACTCCAAAGGTGTTGGGGCAGCGGCGGGAGGCTCGACGGCGATGCCCGCGTCAGACAAAGGACGGGATGGGCTGCTGCTGATAGCGGATCGCCGGATGGCGTGCTGGTGGCTATATATCTCGCACGCGGCTCCTGTGCCGCTGTTCGCCAACCGGCAACCGGCAATCGGTTACCTCGCCATCAAAATACCGGCAGGACTCCGTTGACGGACCTCCCCCGCGGTGATCGGGTCGCGCGCCGTTGACGGACCTCCCCCGCGGGACCCGGCGGACCTGAACTGCAGCTGCAACTGGAGTTGGGGCTGGGGTTGGGTGATCGATGCGGTGTGGTGTGGTGTTTCTTTTCCGGACGTTATATTCCAGAAAGCCACCATCGAGCCACCGCACGTGCTTGTGGTCGTGTGCTAGTGCACCTACCCACCACCACCACCACCACCACACCCCGCCATGTGATGCGGTGGGATGCGGGGCTCCGCACTGGTGTGCGCGTATGCCGGTGTGGTGGGGTGTGGGTGTGGGTGTGGGTGGGCGCAGCCTCATGAGCGGCCCCGCCGCGGTGCGAGACCCCCCACCCCCCGTGAGCGGCGGTCTTGTGGAGCAGAGGTGCCGCGCTGTGCTGTGCTGTGCCGTGCTGTGCTGAGTGCCACTGACCTGGGTCGTTTTCCGCTGTGCATCATATACAGATAGCCACAATCAAATCGCGGCTTCAAGCACAAGACTGGGGTGACATCGGATGCGTGCGTGTGTTTTGGGCCGTGTTCGATTGCGGGGTGCCAAGGAGCAGGTGGGTATTGGGTGAACCCGTCGCGCGCCCGCGCACGCCTGAACCAGAGGAGGTGCGCCTGGCGGGGCAGGGCAGCGCAGCTGAGTCCTGGCTTTGTTATGGCTCCAAATTGGCAGTAGCTCCTTCAACGCCCGGCTTCCTGCTACGGTTGGACTAGGTCGGCCGCGCCTGTCGCACGCGGTGTTCCGCGGCGGGTGGCGGGAAGGACCGTCGGCGGCGCTGAATGCGGCGGAGCTCGAATGCGTGGCATGGTGCGCGCCAACCAGCGGTCGGACCCGGCTGGTGCGGGTCTGCTGCCCGGGCCACTCAGACGGCTGAGCGGAAAGTCCGCAATCGCACCCGGCGGGGATTGCAGCGGTGCCGAGTGTGTTCCGTATGCTTTTGCGTGTGTTCCTCAACGTTCAGATGCCTGTGCAGTGCGGTGCCGTACGTTGTAGTACAGAGTCGTACAGTGTAGCGCTCCCTGTGCATGATTCCCTGAGCTAGATCTTTCCCGGAGCACGCGCGGTGTGCACGCGTGTGTGTGCTCGTGTATCCATCCTGTCGCCCGTGGCGCGATGTGCCGGGGGGCGTCCTCCCCCCTCCTGAGCAGTTGGCCAAGGCGGCCGGCGCGCCTCGCTACCTCTCCCGTGTCCCGTGTCGCTGGACATGCATGGCTCCGAACCGCACTGCCCGATCGCCGCAAAGGGGAAGGGTTACTGTAGAAGGGTGGCCTGAGGGCTATCTGGGGGGCGCCTGGAGCGACCCCACCCGGCAGTGGCCCTCTTGAGCAGTCCAGACCCCACAGGAGCGGACCTCGCGCTTGGGGGCCTCCACCCTATCATAAGGATGTGCATTTAGGGGTGGAACCTTACGGTTTACGGTGTGACGGTTCGCCGTAATTATGGTGTGGTGTGGTGAGCGCCTGCACATTGGGATCTGAGGTACCTGGACGGGTCAGCCCCGTGCGATGCGTGCGGTGTTCGTAGAGCACCGTGACCCGTGGGTCGGTGTGTCCGTATGCAGGTGGGCCCTCGTGGTGAAGGTGAGAGGTCCTTGCCAATGAAGATTCCCACACGAACATTTTGTACAGCACCTGGTGGTGATGGTGGTGATGCTGTTTCATTGACCCGGATTCACGCCACCGACTGTCCATGGTAGTGGACTCCGCGGTATGCTCCAGGCCGACTGTTCACCAAAGTGCAACCTTCCGGCACCCAGGTTAGATCTGGTGGGAACCCGCCGCGTCATGCGTGACAAGCTTGACGCAACCCTGCCGGTGGCCAAGGGCGTGTCGACAAATAACCCGACGGAACCGTTCCAGACAACCTTCCGGCACCAGTATTACGGCGTAAGCATTTACGGCGACCCCAAAGAAGCGCAAGCATGGCACTTTGAAGGCCTTGAATTCTATCGGCGAAGAAGGCTCCAGAACCGGGTTCGGAGCGACAGAAACAACGCCGATCTAGATCAGGCGCCTGCTATGACCTTCCCAGGCCAGATTCAAACAATCTCACACCTTTCCGGACCTTACTTCGGCCCGGATTCAAACCAAACCAGCCCTCCGCACCATCCGCTGCACCACCGATAGATGGGCTGTTCCAACATGATCCCCCTCTCCTCTGCCTTCCCGCGTTCCCGGCCCGCCACACCATGTAGCAGCACCCAGCCGCACCGGCCCCTACACGGACTGGCTGGGAGGCTCCAGGACACTCCCTTGCAACGTGATGCACCGGCATAGTAGTTAGTTGGACAGAGGTTGCATCTGCAGCGTTGGGCCTAAGAACGGAAACGCGCCTTGGTACAGCACAATGGTGCTTAGAGCGTGCACGGTACACACAGGAGCGTGCAGCGTGTGCGGCAGTAAAAGCTCCACCCCATCAGTGCATGTGCGCCCCCCGCCATACGTACGGCGCTCCTGCTCCTGTGTGTGACACGCGGACGGACGCCAGCGGGATCGGACGGTCTGAAGTCCAAACTGCAAAATTTACTCGCGACTGTCACTGGAATCAAAAACGACAGCAGTACAGTAAATGACCGCAAACACGTAGTTCGTCCACCCCTCCGTCCCGATGCCGAGGCCCGGCAGAACACGAAACACCGCGACCGCAATGACCGGTTTTGGATTGGTTGGTATCAGTTCGTGCCACCGGTAAGACGGCACAGCAGACAGGACCCCTCCGAGGTCCCAGTAGTCGGACCGCGGTCCCGCTCCGCAATGTTGCTCCGCAATTGATGCCCATGTTGCTCCGCAATGAAGACGTTGTGACAGCGACCCTGAAGGTGGGTAGCGCACAGCACGCGTGTGCCGGTTCCGATGTCACGAGCAGGGAGATACCGTACGTCATCTGTGTGTGTCAGAAAGACACCATGACACTTCACCCAGACCCGGCGTCACAGGGACACAGAAACCCACGCAGTGGGGTCCTGAGGGAAGGGAAGGGCACGGCAGCCGTGCGCCCCCTTCGGCGGAGTCCCCCAAAGTCCCGGATCACCACCCGGACAACTAGAACGCACCATCCGCGCACACCATCACGTGTGTTGCCCCCCTCCGCCATTCGATGCTCCTTCCGCTAAACACGCGCGGTAGGTGTAAGGCGCACCAGACCATCCTCAACGCCCTCACACGACGATCCTCAACGCGACGATCCTCAACACGCGCGTACCCACGCCTCGTGCCGTGTGCGACTCAAGCGGCTCCTCGTCTTTTAACTGCTGTCAGGCACCAATGAGGTCCAGGCATGTCGCCGACACTGACCCAGGCAAGAACCACAACGGCGTACGACACTGCAGTAAATCAACGCACCACGTCGAATCGCACCACATCGCTGTGGACTCCCCGGGTGAGACCTTCACCCTCCCCCTCCCCCTCCAAAGGGTCCCTTCCACAGGGCCACTGGGCAGCCGCCCGGCGCTGGGCCCGAAATGGCCGGGCCCCAGGCTCACTGGATGTGTCGGGGGCACATGCTTACCATAACTTAGCGGGGATCCACCTCCTTTACCAACCCGAGGGACGGTCACGGATGATAGAATAATGGGGTCCATCGATATGCCACATTGGACAGCCTCGGCACTGCTGGTCTCTCGATGGTCCATCGCTTGCCTCATCGCAGCGGCCCGCACAGTGGTGTCCATGGCCCACGAATAAGTAGCTCGTAGACGGAGCTCCTTTCTTAGCACCTCCCCCAACACCACTTACAAACACACGCGCAGCTGAGCTCCCCCCCACACAACCTGGGAAACATCGCGCCGGGGGGCTGCAGTAAAGATGAAGCCCACACGGGTAAACCCCTCTTGGGTTCATTTGGGCTGAAGCTGCGTCCGCAACATCGCATGTTTGTGTGACGACGCGCCGCAATGCACGAACGCGTCTCTAGCCCGCGGCGCGTGAAAAGAATCACCCCCTGGCCCCCGCCCCCCGTGTCGGTCGCGCGCCCCCGCTCAGGGCCCCCCAGACATCCCGTGTGCGAACCGCGTTGCGCAGACGGGTCAACCATGTATGTCAGTTGAAGGCACGGTGGCACGCAGCGTAACACAACGCGCACGTGGCGCGCGCTGCGGCAGTCCGCCTCCTCTCCAGATTACCCCTTATACTTCGGGTTCGCCTCTCTTTAATCCCTGTTGTCCCCTGCTACCTCGACACGGCGCCCAGTGCAGTCAGCCCCGCTCCACCCCATGTCCGTCCATCATCCAATCATGGACGCCGATGGGCAGCAGGCCCCTTGCTGGCGGACCCAGGGTCGGGCGCCGCCGCCAGGGCTTCAAAGGGCGACCGCCACTGAGGCGCCGGGGCCCCGGCTGGACCGTCGCCGCTGCTGCCTGGGCCGCGGCCTGACTGCCCGAGTGCGAGATGGTGGCCACCACCTCCAGTTCCGGAACGGCGTTGCTGCTGCTGCTGCTGCTGCTGCTGCGGTGCCGGAGATGGCTCCAGGGCGGGCCCCCGCGGGAGGGGCGGTTCATCCCGTCTCCGGCGCGCCGAGTCCGGCAGCGCCGCAGCGCCGTCCGCGGGCTCGCCCAGATCGGAGCATTCCGTGATGCGCGCCAGGTGCGGCGGCCCCTTCATGGCGGCGGCCGCAGACGGCGCCGACACGGCCGCGCCCAGCTCCAGCAGCAGCCCCGGCAGCCCGCCGGCCAGGGGCCCCGTCGCGCGGCCGGTTAGGCTGCCCGACCGGAGGTGACTGCTGACGTCACTGGCGGAAGACAAGGGACCATCGCTGATGCCGCCGCCACTGCCGCCGCCGCCGAGTGACGGCGCCCTCAGCCAGCCGCGGTCGCCCCCATGAAAGCTCTCCTCCAGGGAGGCACGTCGGGCCGCGATCTGATCGTCCACATCCACCAGCGCGAGGGAGGGTCTCCGTGTCAGCGTCGATCGCGGCGGCGGGCCCGCCAACGGCGGTGTCGCCGTCGCCACCGCCACCGCCTGAGGCGACCCATGGGCCGTAAGGCCCACCGCCGCCGAGGCAGCGGCGGCAGCAGCAGCAGCCGGCGATGCCATGGCCGGCGGCAGGGCGGAGCCCAGGTGCTGCAAGGAGGGACACGGGTTAGAGTTGTACGTCACATCGCACGACGGGCTGCCGTACGCGCCTCGTGATGTGTCCTCGCCGTGACGTGCGAGGCGGATCAGCGGCAGCGGCTCCTCGGCTGCCGCGGACACCGGGCCAGCGGACCTGTACCCGCCCGCCGCGACGGCGCCCGGCAGCGTCGGCGCCGTCGGGCCGTCCAGGGAGGCCCGCGGCGGCGGCAGCGCTGCGTCGTTCTCATGAAACAGCGCCCGCGGCTGGCCGGGATGTCTCGCCGCCAGGCCGCCTGCCGGCAGAAGCACCACGTCGGCCTGACTCACGGTTACGAACGGCGATGTGAAGGAACCAGCGGCCCATGGGTCATCTGAGGACGGCTTCCGCCCCAACTGCTTTTCCAATGCCTGCGCCGCCGCCGCCGCGGGGACAGGGCGGGTGGGTGCGCTCACCGCGGCTCCCGCGCCGGCCGTGCCTGAGGCAGCGCGCGAAGGAGTCACCTCCTGACTCGCGCGCCTCGAACAGGACCCGTCGCTGCCGGCCCTCAACGCTGCCATGGCAGCGGCGGCGATGGCCGCGCTGCCGCCGCGCTGGGACGAGCTGTTTGCGCGCGCCGCCGCCAGTACGGCACGCGCCACCTGGTGCGCCGACACGTCCCCTGACCGCAGCCGCTGGTACACGTCGGGGCTCGCGGCGGCGGCGGCGGCGCCGCCGCCGCCGCGACCGTCGTGTGACGCACGCGCGGCGCTGAGCGCCGCCGCCAGCGGCCCTGTAAGCGGCAGCGGCGTCCCGCCGCCATATGCCGTACCGCCGTACATGCTGATGTCACCGCTCGTGAATGAATTTTCTTGGCCCAGGGGCACGCCCGTCAGCGCCGCCAGCAGGTCGGCGTTCTCCAGCAGTTCCAGCGTCAGACTGTTGGCTGAGAACGCTCTGCGAATGGGCATGCCGCATGGGGCACAGAATCATGACCGTGAAACGAACATAACCGGTTCGTGATTAGCGGTGGTTGGAAGTAGGCGTGGACGCGCTGGCGCCGCGCGCACCGTACCGTGTTTACAGGCTGTCATAAACCGGATCTGTAACGGGATCCGTAATCGCATGCAGCGACGCGAAAGGCCCCTGGGACAGGCTGCACTTGCCGCCGATGGAGAGCGAAGAGCTGCCGTAAAGTATGTGTAGACGTGTACTGCAGGTGGGCGGAGCGGGCAGGGCCGCGCGGCCAGTGCACCCCATCCGCCCGTCGGCCGACAGCGCCGACCTGGGCTGCCTGCTCAGATAGGAGCGACGTACGGCCTCCCGCTGGCGCCGCTGCCACATCTTCCTGACTGGGCCGCACGCGGACGCAAGACGCGACCGCCGGCGATCCATACTGGGTGCATGTGAGGCGATATGGCCCCCCACCCGTCCGTCCGCCCCTCCCGTCCACCCACCCGCTAGGGACCCCAACCCCCACCCCTCCCACCGCATGTCAGCCCCCAGTGCGATGCGATCCGCCAGCGCATCCCCTGTGCCGCTGCTGCCGCCGCCCAGGCCGCCAGCCGGCGGCGCCGCCCCAGCCCGCGCGCCTCCGCCGGCGCCGGCCCCGTGGCTGCGGCGGCCGCCGTCGCTGCTGCGCAGCCCCAGCAGCACGCAGTTCAGGTTCTCCGGCGCGCTGTGCGCCCGCCAGAGCTCCCCCACCGCCCCCGCCGGCAGCTCCCGGATGAGGGCGAGCGGGTCCGCTGCCGCCAGCTCCAGCTCCGAGTGCTTCGCGAACCGCGGCTGCCGCGGCGGCTTTGCCGCCCGCGGCTGCGGCTGTGGCTCAGGGGGCGGCCGCGGCAGCCGCGAGTTGGACCAGCCGGCAGCAGCAGCAGCAGTAGCAGGCGGCTTGGCGCCGGTCGGCACCGGCGCGGTTGTTTGCGCCTGCCGCGCCGTTGACGGCGTGACGGGTTCCTCCGGCTCCACCACCGGATCCAGCGGCGGACGCTGCGGCTGGTGCTGCTGGTGGTGGTGCTGTTGGCTGTTGCCATGCTGGTGGGCCAGGACTTTCCCCAGCCCCATCGGGCTGCCGGTAGCGGTACCGCGGTGCGAGCCGCTGCCGGCCGTCCACAGCAGGTTGTGGGAGGGGTGGTGGCTGGGCAGCGCGCCGCCGCCGACCCCGCCTGCGTCAACGACGCCGCCTGCGCCACCGGCACCCCCTGCGCCGCCCCGGTTGCCGGCGATCAGTGGCTGACGCGAGGAGGCTGACGAGGCGACTGAGTTCAGGCTGTGGCGGCCGAGCTTGTGCTGGGATGGCTCCCCATCGGGTGGCCGCTGCTGACTGCCCTGCAGCTGCTGCTGACAACCGCCCTGCAGCTGCTGCTGACAACCGCCCTGCAGCTGCGGATGGGTGGCGAGGGCGACTTCGATGCTGTCGGCTGTTGACAGGTATGGGCTCTGCGCGGCGTCCTGCGACGCCTGCAGCTGTTGCTGGTGGTAGTGGGGGTGGTGCAGCAGCAACGGCTGCTGCGAGCCGACGGAGTCGGCGCTGACGCGCCGGTCGGCCGGCGTGGCGGGGGAGGTGGCGGGGGCGGGCGCTGGCCGCTTGCTCGGCTGCGGCGGCTGCCTCGCTGACGGCGTGCGCGCCGCGGGTGGCTGTGTCCGCAGCCGCTTGGAGGTGCTGCCGCTGCCGCAGTCGCGACCCGTAGCTCCCGCCCCCGCCTCGTCGCCACCCCCTTCAGCCCGCTGCTGCAGGTGCCTGTGCCGCTGCTGCATCTCCAGCGACTGCCTCGTCTTTGCGCGGACCAACAGATCCCTGTAATCATATAATGATGTCAAGCGTGTTTAGCGAAGAAAGCCGCGCGGCCCAAACCAGTCGGGGTCAAGAGTGTCCAATGATAAGACCCGCCCAAACCGCCCAGGCTCAAGATACATACTAATATATCTGGTACTACAATATATTTACCAGATTCAACAGAGTGAAAAGACAGGACCAAGATGCAAGACTACCGGGGTCAAGAGTATGTGCATGTGCGAGGGAAGGGGCGACGGACCAGCAGGTCCCTGCGTTGAGTTGTTGCGTGGCCAAGAGTGGTTGTATGTTCAGAAATGAAACTCGCCCGCGTGGTTGTATGTGTGAGGGCAGGAGAGGACAGGGAGGAATAATAGGAGATTGGTAGGCAACGATGGACTGCGCTGACTGCTAGAGCATGAGTAAGGGGACGTAAGGGGGGTTAAAGGGCGCGGGAACCACGGGAGCAGATGTGAGGCCGTGCTTACGGCCGCCCAGCCGCAGCGACAGCACCCCGGCACGATGCAGGCCAGTGGCCTGGTCTCCCCCTTCTCCACCGCCCACCTGTGCAGCGCCCTGCGCCGCTCCGTGAGCTGCTGGGTGAAGTCCGTCAGGTCCTGACCCTCCCTCCGGCTGGCCATCATGGCGAAAGACAGACCGCGGAAGCGGCTGCGGAAGGCGACGAAAAGAAGGTGACCGAAAGGCGGGCGGGGGCGGCAGCGGGGGCAAGTGCTCAGGACAAGTGCTGCGGACAAAGGCACAAGACGCATCCGTGCCCCCGCGATAGCCCCGCGTACCGGTGGCAAACCTCCACCGCACCGCCACCGCCACGTCACACATCAACCCCTGACGACGGCTGGCATCAAGGCCGCCTATAGCCTGTGGACGGAAGCCTGACAGTGGTGCCGGCCTTATCCTATCGCTTCATTCCCACATACATGCGGGATGCAAGCAAGGCCCCACCACCACCACCACCCGGCCAGGGCAGGCTCCCCCTGTCAGCCCTCACCGCAGCGCCGCCAGCTGCGTAATGCGGCGCTTGATGACGTCGTCCAGCGGCGGCTGCCGCAGCCCCGCGCCGTTGGCGGCCAGGGACTGGCGGATGAAGGGGTGGCGCATCACCTCGGCGGCGGAGGGCCGCGCCCGCGGGTCATCCGCCATCATGGACAGGCACAGCTCTCGAGCCCCGGCGGACAGCGACAGAAAGCTGCAGGGCAGGCCGCACCGAGCGAGAGGGGCGTGGGAGGAAGGGGGCCGTGGGAAGGACTTGCGCCGCGGGAGGGAGGAGTGCAGGACGGGGCGTGGGAGGTGTTGAGTGCCCGTGGGCGGGACAAGGTGGGCGGCGGCGGGGATGGTGTTACTGCCGCGGATGCACCCACAAGGAGTCAGGTGAACGAGATGAACGGATGATGGGCATGATAGCGCCTAGGATTGGGCAGGAGCCGCGCTTGCTGTGCACGTACCGTGCTCTGTACCCCATCCGTTGGAAAGTCATGGGGCCGCAGGGCCCTGTGCTACAAAGCCCTCCTGCCATCTGGATGAATCCCCCCGGCAGGCATCTGGATGAATCCCCCCCCGCTGCGGCCCCGTTTGTGTACCAACCTGCGTCCGCCCTCGTCCGCTCAGTCCCCCGCGGGCCCCCGCTCACACGTCACATCGACCCCCGCTAACCCGCCCTGGCCGCAGTTTATCAAGTCGCTATACCTCCCTTCATGTCGATCAAGACAGCGAGACCGCGAACTGTCACCGAATGGGCAGCACACACACGCACACCCTTCCTCACCCATACGCGAGAGGGCCACCACAGAGGTTATCCACAATCACACACATACCAGGGTCCACCTTGTAACAGTCGACTGACAACATTTGCGTTGTAAAGCAGGGACTGGCCGGTTCCTGGCGGGTTCATCGCTTTACACCCCGAGACACACCCCGAGACACACCCCGAGGGCCGGCGGCAGCGGCTGCTCACATGGCGTCCTTGAGACCGGGAGCCTCCAGGATGGACCGCTCCGCGTACGACAGGTTACGGGAGTCCTTGAGCGAGAAGGGCTTGCGGCCCGTCAGCATCGCGAACAGCAGCACACCCAGAGAGTACACTGCACCAGGGAACGGCCCAGCAGGCAGCAGTGCAGTGCGCAGCGTGTGCCGCACAGAGGGGCGCATACGGTGAGCGAGACCCGGGCAGCCTTGGGGTGGGTGGGTGGGTGGGGTGGGTGGGTGGGAACTGGGAGGGGGGCTGAATGCGGATAAGAGACACACGGGGAAGGCGCAACTGCCGGCCCACACGGACACTTGTACTGAGACAATGGCAGTAGCTTATTCAAGCCGCGGCGGCAGACTGCCCTCCTGTGTGTGGAGGTCCCTTCACGTGCTGGCGTTCAGTGCGTTGTAATACAAAAATCTCCGTTCGTCGCCTCTGAATTGTCCTCACCCTTCGACGAAAAACGGTTTCCATACCATTTGCCCCTTCTGTCTCACCGCAACGGCCCCCGTCTGGTGTCGCGCACCATCACCTTCCCCCTTGCCGCCGCTCAGGTTCTCACCATCCATCGCCAGCTGAAGTGAGGAAAACCCCCAGGTGGGCCCGACGAAGCGGTGTATGACAATGTGCGTCGGGTCGGGTCGGCGTCCGGTAGTCCGACGCGCGAGAGACAGTTGTCCGCATTCGGCGCCGGGAGGGAGACCGCGACGCGAGGAGGGAGCAGGAGGGAAGGGAGGGAGGGGCATGTGGAGATTGGTGCACTGCTGCCAAAGCAAAAGGAGGGAAGGACGGGTCGGTCAATGCACCGCCAGTGCGGACGGGTCGGGCGATGCGCGTGATCCGCACCCCGCGGTCTGCCGACGGATGGACGAGGCCTCACCCCCCCCCCGCCCGCCGTCCCAGATGTCCATCACTGCCAGCTTGCGTGCTTGCCACCCAGTTGACTGAAGCTCTGCAGCATACAGAAGAGACAAGAGACAGACACCCAGACATTCCCAACCCTCCCAACAATGGATAAATGTCGACCAAGACAGTTCCTGCTGCCGCCAAGGGTCCCCTCCCCTGCTGGCCTTGAACGCACCGAATGCGGCGCCCCAAGCACCACCTCGGGCGCTATGAAGCCAGGGGATCCGACGCAACCCCGCGGCGGGGAGCGGCGCGGCGGCGGCTGCAGCGCCCCGCCGCCCAACTGCCTCCGCCGTTTGTGCGCCCTGGCCGCCGCCGCCGCCTCCTCCGGCGTCTCTGGGGGCACCAGCACCGTGGCCATGCCCAGGTCGATCAGCTTCACACGCAGCTGCCGGCCCTGCGCCACGCTGTCCTCCACAGGCCGCGCGAACATGACGTTCTCGGGCTGTGTGTGGCGAGGGGGGCATCCCGAGGAGGGGTGGCGCTCTAGGATGCATACGACGCATAACGGCGCGTTCGCCGGGAAGATGGCACGGGTCCAAGGAAACGCCGACGCGGTACGTAAGGAACGAAGCGTCAGACGAAGCGGACGGACGTAGGTGGACACGCCCTGCAATCCTTGCGGCAATTGGCGAGTAGCGCAACGCGTACGACATGTGGGCGAGCACCATGCGGCGATTACGTGGCATTGCGAATATTCACTCAGACGCAGGCGCTGCATCGCAGGACGGGACAGGGCAGGACAGCGACAGCAACACACACTGTGGTGCGGTGTTACGGAGTCGGTTGTATTATTGCATGTCGGAAGCATGCGGTTGAGGCTGTGCGCCGTACCCGACGTCCCTCCTCCCCACACATGCACACACAAAGAGCTGGATCCTTGGGAGCCCCCACCTTGATATCGCGGTGCACGATGTTCAGGTTGTGCATGTACGACACAGCGCCGGCGACCTGCGCGGGATCCCCCGGGCGGATTGTCGGCGCGCTGACATGCGTCGCAGCGTGGATGCGAGGAGGCGGCCAGATGACCACCGCACTGTGGTGAGTGTTCTACACACTACCGTGTGTGTTCGTCGGTTGGCTCCAAGTCAGCGTGCTCGAAACGTCGTGAAATGTGATGCAAGCAGGGAAGCAAACATGGAAGACGCAGCGATACAAAACAGACCCGATCCAAGACATTGGTCGTGGAAACGTGGTGGTAACGGCGTACGCGGGGCAAGGAACGGCCGGTTCCACAGGGGAAAGCACGCGAGCGGGTTGGAGAAGCAAAGAAAAATAAAACCCAGAAACAAACCTGGGCGGGTGTATGCCAAAGGTGCGACAATTGCCAGACATCGACCCGGGGAGCTCCGTATGCAGGCAGATGTCGGTTGGGGGGTAAGCGGACAAGGGGCGGCAAGCCAGTAAGGGTTTGGTTCCCCACCAACTGGGTCGTGGGCGGAATGCCGCTATGCATGTGGGGCATCGTTCCAGCTGCGCGGGCCTGCCGCAACGGCCACACGAACTCATACCGCTCCGCACCTCCGCACACCTGTGCAAACAGCCTGGCCGCCTGCGCCTCCGAATAGTGGTCCACTCGATGCAGGTGGTCCAGCATCTGCAACCAACCGGGGCCACGGAGTAACGGGGGCTGGGCTTCGAGGGTCGCTCGGTGGCAGTGTTGGTGGGTGGTTGGATGGCAGTGTGGCGGCTGAAGAGAGGCAAGCCCCAGGCAACAGCCCCAGGTGGGTGAGTGGGGTGTATCGAGCACTGATGAGGCAGCAGACTGTGACATCCAGTTGACATGGGCCTCGCGCGATGTGGGTCGTGCCAGCCATGTGGGTCGGCGGGATTCCGCCCATTTGGGTCGCGCCGCCATTTGGGTCGCGCCGCGATTTGGGTCGCGCCGCGATTTGGGTCGCGCCGCCATTTGGGTTGCACGAGAGCGGCCTCCGTACGAACCTGCCCGCCCGAGAGGTACTCCAGGATCATCACCTGGCCGTTGGGGAAGGGATGGGAGAGCGGTGAAGGGAACCGAAGTGCCGAGTGAATATTCGTGCGTTGCACCCGCACGGCGTCGTCGCCAGCGACGGTTGCCTTCACAGCAATCCGGCATATGGGTGACAGTTCAGGTAGAGACCGATGGGGCCCCGGCCGCCCGCCCGCCGGCGTGAAGAGAGAAAGACTTTGAGACTCTGCGTTACCCGCGTCCTTAACTTCGACAACAAATTGAATTTGTAACGTACTCCTGACAATGTGACATGACTGCAAGCCTTGTGCACATTCCGAGGCAGCTGTTCACCGTTCGGCCGATGGGCCTATCAACTGATCCACAGGAGCGCTGCTGCATCGGGACCCGCCACCCACCATGTGACACTTGGTTTCAAACACGTCCATGCAGCGCAGCAGAGCGGGGTGATCCAGCAGCCGCAGGTAGCGAGCCTCGCCTCGAAGGACCTCCACCTGTGGGGTTCAGTGCGCGGGAGGGACACAGCATCGCAGCGTAAGCACATTTGCATTGGTTGAAGGTTGGCGACGGTGGGAATAACCCAGTGAGCATGCGCATCGGCCAGACGTACAGGGTGCGACTGTTTGCTTATGTTGGTGCGGGGCAAGGGGTGGCGGTAGCGGCAGAAGTTACTGGCATAGCGACAAGACACCCTCGGAACGGTTCTCACATCCGCAGGCTGCAGGCCTGGTTTGCGCAGGTTGACAACCTTGAGGACCACCTCCGCCTCGTTTGAGCGGCCGCGCGCCAACCACACCTCGGAAAAGCCGCCCTGCGTGAACTCAGCGCATTGCAATCACCGTCACATATCGACGGACGGACGATGTACGGCAAGGTCATACTCCCAGTTTCAGCCACGTACTCACATCAGCTATATGCCTCTCCAATTCCAATTGCCGCAGAGTCGGATGCGCACGCCAGTCAGAGAGCCTGGAGCCCGGAGCCCCGGGCGGCGGCAGGAGGGTGAAGAGCGCAGGTCGCCAACAACTACGACTTCAACAACGCACCTCTTCAAGTCGCGTGAGATTCCAGGCTTCTCTGATATTGGCTCATAGGGAAAGCAGCAACAAAATGCGCCGAAGCAATCCCGAAGGACGGACATTCCTGCTTGGCAGCACTCCAGTAAGCACAAGGAGCTCCAATTACCAGCTCGGTATCATTGGCAGACCCCAACACAATCCCTTGCACGGCCTCATACAGGGTTCAATTTGGATGTCAACACGGTGATGGCTGCGTCGTCACAAGCGTTTGCGCAGCGAATTTTTGTTCACATGCAGCTCTATAAAGAATAGCCAGGCCGCCATGTTTTTAAGAAAAGGTCAACGTGAATACCGTATCGAGTAAACTGAACAAATGTAAACGACGCACCATTAGCATATCATTTATCGTCGAATCCCTCCGAGATCTCCACTATCCTATCCTATCAAAATTTGGTAACTCGCTAACTTTCGTACAAGAATGTTACTTAGTCATGCGCATGGTAATCTATGTTACAGAGCAATAAAGCGTATCTCTGGTGCGCAAGAACAAGGCTAAGAAATTTACGTATCAAAATTATGTTAAAATAATATGGCATAGAGCGTGGAGGCGATTGCTAAGAGGTCATATTGTAACAGTCTTTCGAACCCAAGCAAGGCAATTCCCAAGCGCATTCCGCTCTGTCGCAATTGAAAATTCCTCGATGCGCAAACAGCATCAGTTTTGTCAGCTCCAAGCGCGGACTGTGACGTCTGTGAGGCAGGGCACTCCACGGTCCACGGCAACAGGTAGCTGTACGGGGAACAGCAGACATGTCCAACGCGTGTGCTCCACTACTTGCACGACAGTCAACGCCGTGACAGGCGGCCAAACCAACTCAAGCCGACCCATGCGCAGCGCTCAGCGTCAGACCCACTCGCCTCACGCAACTCATCCCTATGTCACGACCTGTCACGACCCCTATCAGCCCACCTGGAAGTCATGAAAAAACAGCGTTACCGCCTCGCAAACCCGGGGAGCTGCATCGAGGCTGGCTTCCTGCGGCGCCACCTCAATCCTCCCCGCCGGAGAGGTTGCGAGTGACAGGAGGCCGCTTGTGTCGCGTGCCCCGCCGCAGCCCATGGCATGTAGTATTCCGGCGTACGTAGGTTCAGTAGGCAAAGCCGGAGTGCAATGCTCGATCAGTCCACCACGTCCATGACGCGGCGTCCAAGCACTACGATTATCATAACAACCTGGAGATGGCCTAACTTCGTATCTCTTGCGGTGGTCTGATCCGCTGTGATCCTGTAGAGTGGACAGGACGGAGCGAACACGCGACCAAGGGACCAACGGACGGCATGTGTGTGATAACAATAAAGGTACCCTGCTTGATGAGATTGCGTACCGTACCGTGCGGGTGGTACTGGCTCAACGAGCCCCTACGAGCCTCGCCGCACCGACATTCTGAACGTGCGGTAGGGTCTTGAGCAGCCCATACTATTAACAATTTTAGGGTCTTAGGCGGTATTCTTGAAAAACTCATGTTTCGGCGGCGGGTGTGAGGCGATGGACGGTGCGTAACTTGATCGCCGGTCGCCAACTAACCCTACGCGAAGCGGCCGAAAGCGTACGAAGGAATCCGGACTCGCCTGCACTCACCACTATAAACCAATTGTATCACTGGAGCGATTATAATATTAATCATTTTATCAAAATCATGATTACAAGTTGCCGCATCTGTCCTGCCATCCCTCCGAGGTACTTTGCGCCGATATTGCCATCGCAATCGCTGCGGAGTCGTATCGCCACATGAATGTTCATGGGGTTCCTTGAAATCAGACCCGGAAAGCTGTTTCAGCTTCTCTTGGCGTTGGCCCTAGGTCAGTCGCACGGGGATTACTCTGACGCCAGTTTTGAATGACATGTGACGAGACCGCAGCTGGCAAGTCCGGAAACCAAATTACAAGGATCCTGTTGAGCCTGAAAACACATGCCACCTTGCTTTCACGTCTGCAGGCTGCTCGGACGCTGCGGCGGGAAGGCCCCGGGTAACTTGGTCCTGGGGAGGTTGGTACAACGGAGTGGCAGCAGCGGCGGGTGTCGCCTCGGAGCAGCGTTTCCCGGCCCTCGACCAGGTGGGTGGTGGTCCACCATTCAAGGTGGCCCGTGAGCGCGGAGGACGACAGGACCGCCGCCGCCTGACCAGGGCCGGGGCCTGCCTGTCGCCTTTTACAGGAATACAGTCCTGCAGCGACTCAACGTTGTTTGTTAGATTGCGGACGTTTGTTTAAGGTCGGGTCCGCTGTCGTCTGACAGGTTAGGCCGGAGCTGGCGGCCGTGCCGCCGGCCACCCCGTAGCGCGGTCTTTGATGAATTGATCAGGAAGCCCGCAAGCAAGAATGCGGTCACGTGGAGCAGCAAATAAGGTAGGATGAACACACGGGGGGAGAAAAGGCCCGCCATCACTGAGGGCACGCGTAGGGGGACGACGGGGAGGAGCACGACGCGCGAGGGGCGTAGGTGGCTGGCGTGCGTGGGAAGTATCAGCGGCGGATGCGCGGGGCGCCGGGGCCCTGCCCTACCCCAGCTACTCAGTCGACGCGTGCGCCTACCTGCTGGGGGACCTGATGTCTGATGAGCTCATCAGATTGCTGCTGGCTGGGGTCGCTCGAGTCTGTCGATCCAGATTGACTGGGATGCATGGGTGGGCGTCTCGGATCCGCGCGCGCGCCCGAACGATCCGCGGATGACTGACTTCCTTCCTTCCTTCCTTCCTTCCTTCCTTCCTTCCTTCCTTCCTTCCTTCCTTCCTTCCTTCCTTCCTTCCTTCCTTCCTTCCTTCCTTCCTTCCTTCCTTCCTTCCTTCCTTCCTTCCTTCCTTCCTTCCTTCCTTCCTTCCTTCCTTCCTTCCTTCCTTCCTTCCTTCCTTCCTTCCTTCCTTCCTTCCTTCCTTCCTTCCTTCCTTCCTTCCTTCCTTCCTTCCTTCCTTCCTTCCTTCCTTCCTTCCTTCCTTCCTTCCTTCCTTCCTTCCTTCCTTCCTTCCTTCCTTCCTTCCTTCCTTCCTTCCTTCCTTCCTTCCTTCCTTCCTTCCTTCCTTCCTTCCTTCCTTCCTTCCTTCCTTCCTTCCTTCCTTCCTTCCTTCCTTCCTTCCTGGCTAATGTATGGGGCCGGCCAGGCAGCCCTCCAGCACTGTATGCTGCGCGTGATGAGCCGTCGATGCACGGTCCGGGCGATGCATGTGCGCGCGCGGCTGGTCCGCCCAATCAACCCGCTCGCGTGCGTTTATGCGCACTTGGGGGCCGCCGCCAGGGCTCCTGACAAGGGGTGGGGGGCGCTCCGGGGCCACGTCAGCACTACGTAGCTGGGGGGGCCTAGCTCGTGCCCGGGGAAGCGGAAGCGCACCCATTCATTCCCGTCCATAACTTCCGTACATGATTTCCGTACCGGTATGTACGTGAGCTCCATACAGCTTGTAAGAACCTGTGATTTGCACCTGGTGAGGAGCGATCAAGGTGCACATGTATCGCGGGAGCATACTGCCGACCGTGATGATGCCCCCGGAGCGGTAACTCATCACCAGCCAAGCACTCTTGCGTGCACCCACCCCCCGTCCAAACACCGTATTAATTGGCGGCACCATTGAGCGCGCAGGGCCGTTCTCTCCGCAGCCATCCCGGGTACATACAACCAGGTTTCTTGGTACTTGTATCTCAACGGCATGCGGCAACTGTATGTGTGCGTACGTGTACCGTGCAGCAGGTCCGCAGCGACGGCCCTTCCGGCACCCCAGATTGGCCGCGAGGATGACGCCGGGCGAGGAGCCGCGCGCCGGGCGAGAAGCTGGGTGAGCGAGGCCGCCCCCTAAGCCCCGCTATATGCAATCATACAATCAGATTGTATGGGAATGTGTATGTATTCCCACTTTACCATACACTACAAGCAGCGCGGCCGGACTCCGAACCCTTCCTCGTGTGTAGCTAACCACCTGCCCGCGCGCCCTCCCAGCGTGGCAGCCGTCTGGCTACGGTGCGTGTGCACCCTCACCACCCGCCTCCTAACCACCCGCCTCCTAACCACCCGCCTCCTAACCACCCGCCTGTTCACCCGCCGTCCGAGCGACCGCGACCACCCTACCTACCTACCGAACGACACGCTCCATGCATCTGTCGGTCATCGCAGCGCGCATCCACCACCTGACGCACCGTGCGACCCGCCGGGGGCCTCCCCTCCCCTCCCTTGCGGCCCTACCTGCCTGCCCACATACTGCTTGCCCTCCTGCCTCCTGCCTCCTGCCTCCTCCCTGCTGCCTCCCGCCGACTTCAAACCACTGCCCCCGCCCCCTCCTCGTCATCTTGAGGTTGTCCGTCTGCGGCGGTCGTCCTCCTTTCCCCCGGCGGGGATGGCAGGCGGCGGTGGAGCTCATCAGCCGCCCGGCTCCGTGCCCGGCGGCGGCCCATCGCCCGGCCCCACAGCCTGACGGCGGTGCTGAGGGGCAGTGAGGCGGCCCCGAGCGCAATGCTCACCAGCCACTCTCGCCAGGAGAGCGGCTCCACCTGCGGGCGGACACGGTACGACACGACATACACGGTGCGGTACGGCATGGTAGAGCTCTAGACGACGTCGGCGATAAAGCTTGCAGCACGTTGGGGCGAGCAAGCAGTTACTCGATGTCTAGGGCATAGGGAGGGGGCTGGGCGCAGCTGGGTGTGATGCAGCGGGACGGAGCAGCAGCAGCACCCCCGTACGTACGGCCGCGAGGCAGCATCTACCAGATGCAGTATATACATCCCGACACCCGGCTGCGGCGCAGGGGGGGAATGTGCGGGTGCCGGGTGGGTGTGCAGCGGTGCCCCGGGTCGGACAGACCCGACCGGGGGCCGCCAGATGGACAGACCGACCGACAGGCCGACAGCCCCACACCGGCGGCCGCCGCCCAGCCGGTCCCTACCCCGGCCCCGGCCCCGGCCCCGGCCTGATGCGGACTACTCACGTCAAAGAAGCTCCCCAGAAGCTCCATAATGATCACCTGCAGGAGGGGCAGAAGGGCAGGAGGGGCAGGAGGGGCAGGAGGGGCAGGAGGGGCAGGAGGGGCAGGAGGGGCAGGAGGGGCAGGAGGGCAGGAGGGGCAGGAGGGGCAGGAGGGGCAGGAGGGGCAGGAGGGGCAGGAGGGGCAGGAGGGGCAGGAGGGGCAGGAGGGGCAGGAGGGGCAGGAGGGGCAGGAGGCGGGGTAATCATATGCGGGACGTTCAGGAGGAGGGGGGCCCCGCAGTGGCCTACCTGAGCATGCAGTCGTCACACACCTACCTGAGCTCATACACCTCGCATGCCGGCATGCGCGAGTGTGCATGAGTGCTTGGCGGCGATACGGTACACGGCCGGCTGGATGGAGTGCTGGATGGAGTGCTGGGGACCTGCAGCTCCGGCGTCGGGCGCGTCCGGCCCCCGGCCCCCCCGGCATCTGATGTTGCTTGCCCCACGGGTGAGATGGATGACGGTACGGCGCACGCGAATCTGCCGTACAAAACTCGTCGGGGGTTTGGGGACAGTGGGCGCGTCGCTGCCGCACCCCACACCCCCGCGCCCACCCAGGCTGCGTTGACACCCACCATCCCGGGGTTGGTTCTCAGCAACGGGGTGGTTCCCTGGTAGTGTGGGCCCGGGGCGTGTTCTGGTGCACTTGTGGAGCCTGTCCGGAGCGCCATGGTGGCGCCAGTTCGTTTAGGCAGTGTATGGTGAGGGAGCCTCGGCTGTCGCCGTTGGCTGTTACCGATGACCCGCGGGGTCCGCTGTAACATCCTTGGTAACAGTCCCGGGTGTGCCCGGGTTTCTGTTTTTGGGTTTGGTTTTCCTTTTTTCTTAACCCACCAGCCGCACTCGCACTGAAAACGGAACCTACCTTGCGCGCCGGCCCACCTCCGTCCAATGCTGCCACCCGCCCAGTCCCCCCGCCACCCCCCCCGCCACCCCCCCCGCCCCCCCCCCCCCCCCCCCCTCGTCCCACAGTGCCCACCTGAGCCCCCACAGTGCCAATCAGCACGGCCACGAAGATCGGGCTGCGGTGCAGGCGCGCGAACACGTTCAGCTCGTCAGAGATGCGGCGGCTGTTGATCTCGTTGAACACCTGGAGCCGACCCGTGGGTCGGTTGGGTCGGTGGGTCGGGTGGGTATTATGCGAAGATAGAGAGCAGCAGAGAAGTGGACCGAGTTGGGATTCCCGAATGGGCAGAGCTCGAGCAGGTGCGGGTGCGGGGGCATTGCCGTGGCTGTTGCGGGTGTTTGGATGAGCGCGGGTATGTTACGGCAGGGAGGTACGGCAGACAGGTGGCGGCCGCGGGGCCGGTAGTGAATGTACGGCATGAAATAATCTGAGTACCCTAAGAGCCCACACAGGTCCACCCGGCTTTTAGGTTGTAACGCCAACTCAACACATGTCAACCCAGGTTCTCTGATCCACCCACCCACCCACCCACCCACCTGGCAAAAGATAAAGGTGTTGAAGAGCAAGGACAGGCTGTGCACGTGGTCCGGGTCTGCCGTACTGCCGTACCGCCCGGGGATGACCACGGGCAGGGCGTACAGCATGAAGAACAGTACGGCGATTTGGAAGGCGGCCTGGCTCAGCATGTAACGCAGCATGATGCCCGTGATGAGATTCTCGCTCCTGCCGTACGGCCTGCGGTTCAGGATCTTGGGTCAGGGAGCAGCACGGTTGTGGATCGCTAGATGTACGACTTGTACGGCTGTACGACGGCAGCTTCCTGCGTGCGGTGTCTTTCGAGTCGAGGGAGGCGGGTCTCCCTCCCTCCCGGGTGACAGTCAGGTCAGGCCAGACTGCTGCACCCGCGGTAACGACCCGAGATACGGCAGCTGCCGTACATGATCGAGAGCGAGCCAACCGCTAGGTAGGAAAACAAATTTGATGTGGGGCGCTGCGGACCTGCGGTACGGTGTGCGCAATCTTAGGACCGAGGACACAACATCGTTGCAAGCTCACACGCACACACACATACGGGTGTCGTGGCTCAACACCCCAGCGACCCCACTCACCCAGCTGTCCAGGGCCCCTACTGTCCCCCTGCGCGCTGGCGGTTGCCCCAGCCACCCCCCCACCCCCCCCACCCGCCACCCCCCCACCCGCCACCCCCCCACCTTGGGGTCGGGTCGCTCGGTGGCCAGCGCCAGGGCCGCCAATGTGTCCATGATGAGGTTCACCCACAGCAGCTGCAGCACCGTCAGCGGCTCCCGACCGCCTGCGATGGCGCCCACGAAGGCCACCACCTGGGGGGGTGGGTGCGGGGGTGGGTGGGTGGGAGGGTGGGAGGGTGGGAGGTGGGGGGTGGGGGGGGTAAGGATGCGAGGGTGTGAGGGTGAAAGGGGAGCGAAGGAGGATGCCGAGGTGCGCCGAGGTGCGAGGTGCCAACCGCATATATATACCGCAGGTGTTTTGCCTGGGGATCGGGAGCCGGCATATGTGGGGGACGGGACGCCGGAGCCCGGAGGAAGCGATGGGCGATGTCTGCGTACGCACCGGCACCGGCAGGGGGAGGGGAAGGACTCGCTACCGGCCCGTCGGCCCCCACCCGCTTCCGACAAACTCTAAACCTGACCCCCAACACAAACTGAGCCGTGCCGGGCCGGGCCTGGCCGCTACGGCCTCTCAATGCAAGAGAAGCCGTACTGTACGGCAGATGACCCACCAGCGCCACGATGTTGACTGTCAGCTGGAACACCACGAACTTGCGAATGTTCTCAAAGACTGTACGGCCCCACATGACCGCCCGTACAATGGACGAGAAGTTGTCGTCCAGGACGATGATGTCGGCCGCTTCCTTGGCGACCTCCGTGCCTGCCGAGAATGGGGCATGTCAGGGGGGTAAAGGAAATTGAAGGGGGGCGATACGGCCAGGACGCTGGACCGCTGACTTCGCCCGCAAGGAAGGGGAGTACCCACTATCGGGCACACACTTGCACACGCAGTCGTGTCTCTCGGTTTATTTTAACACATGCACACGCACACGTGCCTAGGGGCACCTAGGGACACCGAATGCATTCCACGGCAGCCTCACCCACCCACCCACCCACCGGTGATGCCCATGGCTAGCCCCACGTCGCTCTCCTTGAGCGCGGGCGCGTCGTTGGTGCCGTCGCCCGTCACCGCCACCACCTCCCGCCTCGCCCGCAGCGCCGAAACCAACCGGAACTTGTCGGCCGGCGCGGAGCGAGCCAGCACCTTCAAAAGAGGGTAGGGATGGGTGGGTCGCGGCGGGGTGGGCGGGTGATGAGGTGGGGCTCGGCCGCGGCCGTGTCCGCTACGGCAGCTCAGACACAGGTCGTACCGCATTGTAGCAGCAGTAGTGCAGTACTCGAAAGCCCGAGCTCGAAACCCTGGGCTCCAGAACCAAGGTTAACGACAGATCCATGGCCAGGATTTTTTATCCTCGCCGACATGTCAGCCATGAAACACTGCCATGCGACCTCCGCGAGGGCGCCGTGCCATTGCGATCGTGGGGCTCGAGAGTTGCTGTCGTACAGCCGTACTACTTACCTGCAGGTGCGGGAGCGCGTCCGCCAACTGCTCGTCCGATAGGACCCGGAAGGCGGGCCCCTCCATTGCCGTACCGCCATCCGTCAGGATGCCGCACTCGCGGGCGATGAAGCGTGCCGTGTTGACGTTGTCGCCTGAGGGGGGCCGTACGTACAGGCCGGATGTCTGACCCGCGGGTCACTGCAGCGGACCCACACGGCGCATCGGGCCCAGGGGCCCGTCGGCTCAACACACTCCATACACACACACGCATACACACACACGCACACGTCGTCTTGGTTTGTTTGCCGGTTGCACGTTTCGCAGCCTCTCTGGTACGTACACGGCAGGCTGACTGGTAAGTGTCCCGTGTGGGCGTGGGTGCTTCGGGCGGGCTCCCCGCTCAAGAGTCAAGACACCTTCCACCACACCTGGTGGACAAGGGGTGGACGCGTCGGCCATCGGCCATTGATTCGCCTTCAGAGATCAGACGAAAACTTGACAAGGAGCTGAGAGACTAGGGTTTTACCGTACCTTGCACGGAATGAACAGGAACGAACAGGAACGCCGCACCCCCGTGTGAGTGTTGTGCGCTCCCCCCAACCAACGGACTCCACGACACACGTGCCCCCCGGTGCCCCGTCCCCGCCCCCGCCCCCCGCCCCCGCCCCCCGCCCCCTAAAACCACCGAGCCCCGACCCCTCAAACCGACACGTACCCGTCACCATCCGAACGGTGATGCCCGCCCTCTGGCACGCGGCCACTGCGGCGGGGACCTCGGGCCGGACGGGGTCCTTGATACCCAGGACCGCCTGTACGGCAGTACGGCACGGTGAGTCAGGCGGTCAGTCAGTTATTAGTCAGTTGAGACAGTTGCCCGGTGTGGGATGGACGGGACGTGGTGTCGTACGATGGTGTCAAGAATGGTGTCGTACGATGGTGTCAAGAGTGACTCGAAGTGATTAGTGATGAGACGTGACCTAATGACACAACACAGACAGACACCTAACGTTCGTTCATTCACAACACAGAGCAGCACAAACCCACCTGCAGCACCATATCCTCCAGGGGCGGCTCGTCCATTGAAGATCCAGAATCCGTACGGCCTCCGCTGGATTTCGGACATGCCGAATTCAGCTCCGGATCCGGATCCGGATCTAGGTCGCGCGCCGCCAGCGCGATGCATCGCAGCCCCCGCCCCGCCATCTCGTCCACCACCCCCTGCAGCTCCCGGCGACGCTGGTCGTCGAGTTGTACGACGCTAACGCCGTCGGCGGCCTGAACTGTCGTACAGGCGCGGAGAACCCACTCCGCGGCGCCCTTGTTGTACAACCTGGGGACGGAGCGCAATGAGGAACGCCCCGGCCCCTGGTCGGACTGCGCAGCGGTCTGAGATTGCTCTTCAACAAATAAATGAATGAGTAAATACATAAATAAATATGGCGGCCAGTGCGCTCATTGAGATGCGACCGTGCGAGACGGGGTGAGAAGGGCTGTGGGGTGAGGTGGGGCGAGATGGGGCGTGTGGGACGCGCACGCCGACCAGGAACCCAGCCAGAAGACCGGACACCGGACACCTGACGTCAGAGCTCAGATGTCTCAGCGCATTTAAACGAATGGGCTTCGCCCCGCCCCGCGGCCCCGCCCGTCCCCCCCCCTGTTGATCCCCCAGCCCCACCCCACCCCGCCCCTGGCCCCGCCCCCTCCCCCCTGCGCGCTTGCCTCCTCCTGCCGCCCCGCATCACCACCACCACCGAAGACATCTTGCGTTCGCTGGTGAAGCCGTACACGTGCTCCAGCGCGGCTTCGTACTCCTTCCGTACTTGTCCGTACCGCCGTACACCCCAGCCGTAGTCCATGAGTGCCAGCAGCGCGCACTCAGTCCTATTACCCACAAAGGAGGTCCGCGGCGGCGGCGCCGCGTCGCCGCCGGCACCCGCCGCCGCCGCCGCCGCGGGGCCGCCGTCGTCGGCGCCGCCGCCGTCGCCCTTCCCCGCCGCGCGCCCGGGCCTCCTGCCTCGCATCACCGTGCCGACCAGCCGCCTCTCCCAGCCACGGCTTTGAGACCCGGAGGCGCCCGCTGATGCCGACGCGGACCCCGGGGGCGGCGGCGGCGGCGGCCCGTCAGTGGCGTCCTGATTCGTGCAGGACCTGGCAATGCCCAGCTCCGGATCCGGATCCGGATCATCTGGGGACTGCCCGACCGGCCCCGGGCTCAGCCCACTGCCCAGATGCCGAGGTGGAGGAAGTGCCGCATCTTGGTCCTCGGGCAGTTGCGCGTCGTTTCGGATCCGGGAAGCAGCGGCGGCCTGGGTCGTTGGGTGCTTGGCGGCGGCGGCGGCGGCGGCGGCGGCGGCGGCTGGGATCCCGGCGGCGGCGGTGGTGGCGGAGGGGCTGCCACCGCCGCGGGACGGGTGGTGGTGTCCTCCGGCGGTTGCTTGGGGGGCCGGGGGCGGGGTCTGGGACGGTGATGCGGAGGGCGGCTCCACCAAGAACGCCCTGCGGGGTGGCGGTGGGAGTGGGGAGTGGTGGGAGTGGTGGGGGTGGCGGTGGTGGCGGTGGGGGTGCGTGACGGCGGTGTAGTGGTGGCGGTGGGGGTTCCGAGGTGCGGTTCGGAGGGGCAAGAGGGTGGCGGGTGGAGCTCGTCCAACCGAAAGGGGTTTCGACACCGACCGACAAACTGCGCTGCCTGCCAGAGCAAGGATCCCTAGCGAAGGGAGAAGAGGACTGTGACACGATTTTCAGCGGGGGTGGGCGGGGGCGGGGCGGGGGCGGGGCGGGGGCACAGAAACCCGGCAGTGGCCGAGGAGGAGGAGGGGGGTATAGGAAATTTGCTAGACATATTCAAACTGCACTGGAGGAGGGGGGAGAGAAGTCCGCGGGTGCTGTCCTTGGGATGTTACGAGATGGCTGTCGCTGCGGGTCGGACTGAGCGCACGGCGAGATCCAGATCCAGATCCAGATCAGGTCCCGCCCGCGGGTCCCGATTCAGATCCATGGCACCCCTCGCCAGGTCCCGCCCCACCTGGAGTTGAGTGCGATGTTGAGGTGGAGGTCGTCCAGGAGGGGGCCGGGCACCTCGTAGGCGCGGGGCGGCCTGTGCGGGTGATGAGGGTTTAGGTTTGGGGTTGCGCTGGGACGGGTCGGGAGGAGAACGGTTGAGGATGCTGTACGGTGGGTTGGGTTGGCAGCGGTTGGGAACGGTTGGGAGCGGTTGGGAAGAGTTAGCGGCTCTGCGGGTTGGCCCCGCTGACAGGGTAAACGATTTGTGTCTGGTCGCGACTGGGGGTGCCAAATAGATGGAGGTAGCAGGTAGGGCTAATCAGGCGCGGAGCTGAAGCAAACGCGAGCACGAGGCGAGGAGGCGGCCTCTCGTGCATTGTTTGCATCCACACCCCCAGCAACCCGCCGCACAGCAACGACCCCCCAAACACGGTACAGCGCGCGGCGCGGCGGGTCTCAATCCCGTGTTTCCAGTAACGTGCCGCCGTACCGTATCGTACCGTACCGTACCGTACAGTACTGTACTGTACGAGTTTCGCCGTCCAGGCACCATGTCAACGCCACGCTTCCACCCTTCCTCCTCGGCACCAAACCTCCTTCCAATAGGCCCCCCCTCCCCCCCCCCCCCACACACACACACACACACACCAGACACCACCCCACCTTTCGAAGCGGCGGTCGGGCGGCAGCCAGGCCTCCACCACCGTCATGCGGTTCTGTGTGAGGGTGCCGGTCTTGTCGGAGCAGATGGCGGTGCAGCCGCCCATGGTCTCACACGCCTCCAGGACCCTGCGGGCAGAGCCGGGGGGGAGGAGGGGGGAGGAGGGAGGGGGCGCGCAAGGGCGGCAGGAGGGCGGCGGGAGGGCGGCGGGAGGTGCGTTGTGTCTTGTGTGGCTCCGGAGCAGCTAACGCAGCCCCGGACACCTCACCCGCCCTCCAACATCCAAAACTCGTCCGGGCCCCCCCCATGGCACCGGCCCTCCTCTCGCCGAGGGGCAGCGGCTGGGTGGCCTCGCGGCCGTGAGATCAACCCGTTACATACAACGAGGATTCATTCATACAGCGAGGACCGTACACCCGTACTTCCGTACATCCGTACACCCTCTTCGTCATCCGTACATCCGTAGACACATACTCGCATACGTTCCTCGCTATCCTCGCTGTAAAAACACAATTACACACACACACGACTTCGCTTCTCGCGGCTCAATTTTCTTTCACTCACACATGTCCGTACACCCCGTACACCCCGTACCCACCTGACGAAGCACTGGTCGTCCATCATCTGCCTCATAGAGTAGGCCAGGGAGATGGTGACCGCAAGGGGGAGGCCCTCGGGTACGGCAACCACGACGATGGTGACGCAGTACAGAAAGAACTGTGGTTCCGGAGCAGAGGTCACAGGGGCAGTGGGGCACAGGCGCGCGCGCCCTCATTCACTGACCGGCGGGCCACTGCCGCTGTATGGCTTGAATTTTCCACGGCGCACCTGTACGGGACCGTTCTCGTTGATCTCGCTGATCGGGAAGCCCCGGTGCCGTACGATCCAGATCACCAACAGCACGATGAACAGCACCACGGCGGCGGCGGACCCGATCTTACCGATCGCGCCTGAGGGGTACGGCATGGTACGGCACGATAGGGTCCATTGAGGGAGGGAGCTAGGGCGCAGCCAATACGCACACACACCGGCACGAGTGTACGACTGTACGACATCACCATTAGGTTCAGGTTTGAAGGGGACCCCCCCTGTGTGTGTGTGTGTGTGCGACGAAATGGCCAGCTGCCTTTCCACGGCTGCAACCCGAGCCCTCGGGACCTCCGCCGCACACCTCCTGTCCAAGGTCTGAACCGATCTACTCTCTCTCAATCAGCGAAGCCAGAAGCTTATTCCAGCCGCCCGCCGCCGCCCGCCGCCACCCGTCGCCGCCCTCCGCAACCCCCCAGCCAACCCCCAGCCACCCACCCCACCCACCCCACCCACCCCACCCAGCCACCCACCCCACCCAGCCAACCCCCAGCCACCCACCCACCCGCCAGGTCCGACAGCTTCTCAGTGAGCGGCGTGTCCTGCCCCCCCGCCGCCCCCACAAGCGCCATCGTCCTGCCGTGCTCGGTGTCGCTCCCGACCGCCAGCACCAGCACCCGCCCGCCCCCCTCCTGGACCTGGGTGCCACACCTGAACCGACCGGACAGGACCGGGCCCAAAACCCCGGGGCGGGGTGGGGTGGGGTGACGTGGTTCGGGTTGGGTTGGGTTGGGTCGGGTTGATGTGGGGTAGGGTGGGGTCGGTGTAGGAAATCGGTAGGTGCACATATTGCCGCTGCGATGCCGTGGGGTGGGGTGAACCGAGAGGGCGCGGGGAAGTCAGGGGCGACAACGTTGGCGGCGGCGGCGAAGGAGGTTTGGCGGGGTGCACTTGACGTGTGGCACTGCCGTACCGTCTATCAGCCGCACTCCTACGGTGCCCTTAACCTTTTCCTCCCCACGCAGCGCCTCTCGTCAGCTCGTCATCCCCCCCCTTTTCACATGCGGCCCTCAAGAGCCCACCAGGCCGCCAATCAAGAGGGCCCAGCAGCCCGCCGGGTGTCGCTCGACCACCGGGCTAGCCCACCAGGGGGCGGGGAGGGAGGGAGGGGAGACGAGGGAGGGACACGGGGGCCACTCCCCCAACCCCCCGCCCATGCAGGATGCAGGCCCCCCCCGGCCCCAACCCACCCACCTCAACCCCACCCCCAGCCGCCGCGCAGCTTTCATATGTCGCCTCATTTCCTATATCCCATCCCGCCGCCCCCTCCCCTTTCCTGTGCCACGCATCGGTTCCCCAATCCTTACCCCTCCCCTTTCCCGACCCGCCCACCTGACCCATGGGTCGTCCTCCAGCGACTTCTTCACCGCCTCGCTCTCCCCCGTCAGACTGGACTCGTCCACCGCCAGCAGCCCCCCGCGGTCCAGTCCCGGCACCGCCAACACCCCGTCCGCCGCCACCTTGTCACCCGCGGACAGCACCAACACATCGCCCACCACCACCTGGAGGGTGGGGGGTAGAAGGGGTCAGGGGAGACACATACACACGCACACACACACACACACGGCTCAGTTACCTTTTACACACACGATTCGGTCGGGCGGGTTTCTTTTCTACACACACACACACACACGTGAGTGCTGCTGCCGTACTCGAGACCCTGTTTGAGCGGCCGTCTGGGTGGCCATGTACGGTAGGTGGTGGGTGTTGCGGCAGTCCTGGGGCACCCAGGGCTCCTGGGGCTGTAGGGTCCCCAGGGCTGCCCGCGTGCGGCATCTCAATCTCCCGCTGTTGGAAACCTATCCATCGATTATTACTTATTAGGCACTCCCCAAAGAGTCAGCAGCCCCTCCCTGCCCTGTTGCTCGGATGCTTTCCCTGCCACTTCCACCCATCTCAAAGGACTCGACTGACCCGTCCCTTGTCATCATGTGTCACCCCCCCTCCAACCCCATTCCCGTGACCTTCCCGACCTCTCAGTCCCCGCAACAGCAGCAGTCGCAGCCGGCCCCCAGTCGTCACACCTGGGTATTCAGGATCCTGGTTTCGGAGCCGTCCCGCAGTACGGTGACGTCGGTGAGGTCGCGGCGGCGGTTGAGGGCCGCGAACTGGCGATCCTTGGAGAGGTCGTTCAGAGAGCTGACCTGGGCGCCGGGCGGGGGGGAGGGGGGTATAGGAAATTGGTAGACATTTTCAAACTGCGCTGCTGCCAGAGCGACGGTTCGACCGGAGGAAATTGGTACAGTACCATGGATAGGAGTGGGAGGGAGGGTAGGGAGGGAGGTATAGGAATTTCGTAGGCATATTTGTATACTGCGCTGCCGCCAGAGCAAATATCCGATGCAGACTCGACTGTACCGCGATGTGACAAGGAGAGGGGGAGTCAGTCGGGTGCAAACTACGCTAACGGCCATGCTGTTCGTTGTTATGTTCAGCAAGGGATCTGGTGAACCAATCTTGCAGCTCTCTGTCTTGCAGCTCTGTCTGTCTGCCTGTCTGTCTGTCTGTCTACCTGTCTGTCTGTTTTATCTGCCTCGTCGCACGACAGGCGACTACAGGCGCCCCGCGCCCGGCCTCACCCACCCACGCACCCACCCACCCACGCACCCACCCACGCACCCACCCACGCACCCACCCACGCACCCACCCACGCACCCACCCACGCACCCACCCACGCACCCACCCTGGCCCGCCCCCACCCACCAGCACCACCACTGCTATGGCCACCCATATGGCCACCCCCTCCACCCAGCCGCTCTCCTGCCGCTGCTCGGGGATGGCGGCGCCGAGCACTGTGGAGACCTGCGGCCCGACGTGGGGCCGGGGGCGGGTGGGCTTGTGGATGGGCGGGTGGGTGGTTGGGCGGGTGGGTGGTTGGGCAGACCACGGGGGGCCGTGTTGTGTGAACACGGGTGGACACGACTGAACATGGGGGAACCCCACGACATCAGCGAGGGAGGGAGAACAGGGTTCTGGCCGCTGGCCCTGCCGTGCAGTCCATCCGGCAGTGCCATGCCTTTCGGGGCTTCACAACCCACGAAGGAGCTGTGTGCGTGATGACATCTGGGCGTGATCAAGTGTTTTTGCAACGGTTACAACAGGGTGGACCCTGAGTCCCGACCGGGTGTTCCAGCGGGCCCGGATGGCTCCCAGCAGGCGCCTCATCTCATCAACCCCCTACCGATGACCATGATGCACCCATCCACCACCACTTACAACGGGGGGAAGGGGTCATGCAGCCATACCGCGATACCGGCCAACACACCAGGTTACTGACGCGCCGGGATTGCCTCTCCTGAAAACCGCGCCAACCAGACTCGCCGAATCACTTGGCGGCGAGGCTCGGCCAACGCCAATTACCAACCACGTGATACCGCCCCGGCGACGCTCTTCCACGTCCCCATTCCCAGGTCCCCCCATCTCCACTCCCCTCTCCCCATAGCCCGCTCCCACACCCCGACATCGCTCGCAGCTTTCGCCTCCTTGCATCTCTATGCGTTCACTCTCCTCTACATCCCCCCTCCCTCCCCGCTGCCATGGACAGGTCAGTTGCACAACTCCCCGTCCGATCGGGCGTCATGCGGTGTACGGCAGTCACCCACCAGCGCAGCGGCGATGAGCAGCAGCAGTATGGGGTCCTGCAGGTTGCCCAAGATGAGGGAGAGCAGCGATTTGAGGGGCACGGGCGGGAGCTGGTTGGAACCAAACACCTGGGTTTGGGCCGGGGGCAAGGGGCCGGGGGCAAGGGGCCGGGGGCAAGGGGCAGCGGGTGGGTGCGGGCATTGTGGGCCAAGGCACGACTGCATGTAGGTGGGTAGGTGGGTAGGTGGTGGGGGGGGGAAGGGCTGCGCCAAGTGCCTCCGGACCCAGACCCAGCCCCAGACCCAGACCCAGCCCCAGACCCCTGGAAAGGGAAAGGTGAAGGGGAAAACAGCGGCGCGGTGGACACGGAAGGCACAGAGCATCAGGGATGAGGATGGGACGGAGACAGGGGCACAAAGGGGGATGAAGCATGACGGGCCCCGGCATTGCGGCGGCAGCCGGGTGGGTCCCCGGTCAGGTAGGGGCAGGGCAGGATAGGGCAGGGCAGGACAGGGCAGTGTACATCGAGTTGGTTGACTTTTTTAAACTCTTAACTGCCCTTCGCACCCATCATCCATGGACAAACTGACAGGGTGGTGTGGGGTGAGGTAGGTGAGGGTGGGCGGGTGGTCCTCGTGCGTGGCGGCAGGGAAGGTGGGGTTGAATGTGGGGGTGACGGGGCATTCAGCTGGGCATCCACCAGGCCGCAGTGGAGGCCGCAAGGGGGGGGAACGAGACGGAACGGAAGGGAACGGAACGGAAGGGGTGGGAAGGGGGAGCGGGCGCTGCACTCTTGCACCCCCTACACCCATCGCCCCATCGTCCCGACCTCAGCTCGCTGTGCAACAGGAGGCCCAGCTCGTCCACCGTCGCCACCGACGCTGCCGCCGGCTAAGCCGGGCTGCTGTTGCTGCGGCGACCCTCCGTCGCGAACGTCCCGGCCACTGCCGCCGCCGCCGCCGTCAGCCGCCCCTGGCGGGTGTGTTGCGATGCCGTACTGCAGGTTCAAGCACAGGGCGGCGGCGAGGCCCACGGCGCCGCCGTACCGGTTCCGGAGCGCGTCCATGTCCTTTGCGGCGTTGAGGACGGTCAGCTCCGAACGACTGATCCTGAAGGGCGCCACCGGCGGCTCCGGCGGCGCGACTGCCGCGACTGCCTCCATGTTGTTGTTGCCGCGCTGGCCGGCGGGTCAGTTCTCGCAGGACAGATCAGATCAGATCATCTTCAGGTCAGAGCTCAGAGAACTGGAGGACTGTGATCGCGGCCATTCGGTGCTGAGGTCTAGGGTCCGGAAATGGGGGCGAAGTGTGCAACTAGGCGGCGCGCGTTCGCGCTTGCGCGCACGCACCGATGCTGATTTTATCTTCGTTGTGCCAGTCACCGTTGATGAGAAAGGTCTGAATCTCGCTCGGAGTCCTCGGAATCACAAAGCAGAGCAGGCAGTCGGACGGTGGAATTGCACCAAGCTGGGCGGCGGCGTCAGGTGGGGCTACACGAAAAAGATACAAGCAATCCAACGTCGGTGTGGTTTGGTTGGAATGTGCCGTGTATAGAACAGCGACTGAAAGATACAGCGGAAATTTGCGGGCTACATTAGCACGCGGGACAATGTATGGTGTGCTCGTCGCTGCTCGCCTGCGTCATGGGCTGGCCTCCAAAGCTGGTACAGCGTTTGCCTGTCAGACGGGAACTCGCGCCTGACTGGATGCATGCGCACCATACTGAGGATTGAAAGCGTGAACTTTAAGAAATAGACATGGCAATTCCGATTCCGCGACAGGAGTCAACCTGCCACAACCTATGCACGAGGAGATGCGCCTTAGGTTGCGACCCACGGGACAAAACGAACGGGCTAGGTAAGACGGTAGCTGGATCAACAGAATCTAGAGATCTACGGTATTATTCACCCGCTTGCTATTGCAGCAGCGTGCCGGGAGTTTTTAAATGAATTCCCGGCACGCTGCTGCATGTTTGTCAATATTGGCGGGGAATCGACATTACTTGAAGAAATGTGTATAAGAATTTGTTGTGACGCAATTGTAGCTTACAGCATAACCGTATTGTTGTCCGTATGCAACTTGTGGCGCGAAATAGCCATGCAACGCATGCGCAATCGTACAAAGGAAAGAGACACCAGACACCAAATTAGCGTATGATTAGGCCGACACTTTCGTCGAATGATTCAAAAACCTAAAACCGTTTGGTTTCGGAGGGATGTGTTTACCATCACTTGGGCTGCATGATACGCCACCGGTGGTAAATTATTCTTTCTATCTGTAGTAAATACAAAGGGAAGCGATGGCTTCCACATCAGGCACCGTGCGCCCTGCTCGGCCACCGCTTTACCAACCTCTCAACATTTCCGGATGGACGGTCCTAATCACGGGTACGAAGACCCATTCCTATCAACTCCATCTTTCCTTTCACATCAGCAGCGTAGCGCTGGGGCGCCCTTGCCTTTTGGGGGCTCCTCCATCGACCTCGTCGTCTGCACCGCAGGTGCAAGCTCCGGCTTTGGCGAGGCGATGGCGTGGCGCTTTGCGGAGGCCGGCTGTCGCCTGATCCTGCTGGCCCGCCGGATGGACCGCCTGGAGAGCCTGCGCGACCAGCTGCAGTTCACCTACCACGTGCCCGTCCACACCATCCAGCTGGACGTCCGAAACATCGGGGAGGTGGACCTGCTGCCGCAACAGCTCCCGGATGACTTCGCCGAGGTAACTGCTCGGCGTACGCCCCTTCCCCCTGCCGCCCTCCCACCCTGCAATCAGCGGTGGCGGGGCCATGAGAGAAGCCACAGATGCCATCCCCCTCCCACACACGCTCTCCACCGGCCTGTGACCCGCGTCGAGCGCCCGCCCGCCCTCCCGCCCCACACACACACCCTCCCTGCGAGCTGTGATGGGCCCCGGCGGCGACGGCGCACAGAGCAGGGACTCGATCCATCGGTCGGTCGGTCGGTCGGTCGGGGGCTCCGTTCGGGCCCCTCAACAATGGGTGGGGGCCGCGCTGTGGTCCGTCCGCCCCCGCCCACGGACCTGGGCAGTGGTCGGGTCACCGCCCGTTGAGGGGGGCCAGGCTGTGGGGGTTGGGGTCAGGCGCGTATGGCGAAATAGGCGATTGGCGGACCGGCCGCCACCACACACCGACACGCCGCGTCGGACAGCCCCTCGACGCCCCTCCCGGGAGGGGTGCTAGCCTGCCGGAGCTTGGGACGGGGACGGGAGATCGATCTGAGGCCGGGAGGGCCTCCCACGAGACAGCTGCTCGCTGATTTCGGAGCAGTGCGGGCCTGACACCCCCTCCCCTCCTCCTTGGGGCCAACAGCGGCCAGGGATTGGTCCCCGAGGGAGGCAGCGAGGGTGGAGCCGACACGGGGGAAAAGGGGTATAGGAGATATGTTGTTGTTGTTGGGGGGGAGAGAGAGGGGCCGCGCTCTCCAGGTCACCCGCGTGAGTGGACTCGAGCCATAGCCCCGAGGGGCGGAGGTGGTTCTGCATCGCGGTCGCTGGCGAGGGGGGAGGGAGGGAGGGAGGGAGGGAGCGCTCGTCGCTTCCCCGCGTGTCCTGTCGTCTGGCGAGGGCCGCTGGCGAGGGCCCCTCAGAGCACCTGGGTGGGTGGCCGGGACGCGGTGAGGCCCGTGTGTGTGTCCCTTGGTAACCCGAAGGGGGGAGTGCCGCCGCCGTATCCCCTCCGTCTGAGCCGCATCCCTCCCCCCCTCACCTGGCCCCTCCCCATGCCCCTCCCCCTTTCCCTTCCCCTCGCCCTCCCCCTCGTCCTCCAATTTCCTATATACCCCTCCCCCTCCCCCCTGCCCCCAGGTGGACATCCTGGTGAACAACGCGGGTCTGGCCCTGGGCACCTCGGCGGTGCAGGACAACAACATCGACGTGAGTCAATACCTCGGCCGGAGGGGGCCGGGAGGGGGGAGGGGATGGCCGTTGGGGTTCGTTGGGTGCAAGCTCCGGCATTGCCGTGCGATGGCGGTATGTGGGGGGCCGGGCGCCTGTGGTCGTTTCGGCTTCTGCCGGCTCGTCGGAGTGTCTTCCTCGGATCCATTGCGTGCCGTGGATCACCCGGGGGGGTGGGGGGGGGTGGGGGGGACCACTGGGCCGCAATGAGGGGAAGGGAGGGGAAGTGTAAGGAGGCACGTGATGCGAGGGGAGGGCGAGGGGGCCTTGGTTGGGGCGGCTGCTGCTGCTGCGGCGGCGGCGGGTAAGCCAGTTGCGCGGGCTGTGGCGGCTGCGGCTGCCGTAGAGAGCGGCCGCACTCTCGGGTCGATGGCGAGTGAACACGGGGAGGTGAGGAAGGGGGGCCGGGCGGTAGGGGACGCTGGCAGGGGGTTAGGGGAGTCCGTCGGACAGCGACGAGCCCCCGTGGGAGGGCCCACATGCCCCTCATCCAGGACCCTGGACGGTGGGGTGCGTCTTTGGACCCACCGTCGCGGGCGCGGCCCCCGCTACCCCTTTCTTCCCTCCCGTTACGACTTGATCCTGATGTTACTCACGTTACTGACCACCACGCGCCCGACCCCCGTGCACACACACACACACACACACACACACACACACACACAGGATGCGGTGACGATGATTGAGACAAACGTGACGGCGGTGGTTGCCATGACTAAGGCGTTCGTACAGGGCATGATCGAACGCAACCGGGGGCACATTGTCAACATCTCGTCCATAGCGGCCAGCGAGGCGTACGGAGGTACGGATATGGGCCAGGGCGGGAAAGGGTACGGCAGGGCTGCAGATGTGGGCACGTACGTCATGATAAGTGACTGCTAACATGAACACGCCCCCTCTCCTCCTCCTCTTCCTCCTCGTCAACTTCCGGGTTCCGGACTTGACGCCGTGTGGGGTGTGGTGGGCTGGAGACGTCAACTCCCCCGGCCCTGGTTCGCGCGTGGCACACGGGGTGCTGTGAGGCCGCGGTCTGCTCATGACTCCCCACATCTGATGACCACGACCCTTCCTCGCCGCGCAACCTTCTCCCTGCCGCCCCCCGACCTCGCTCCCTTCTTCCGTCCTTCCTTCCCCCCTGCCCCTACCACTTTCCTAAGGTCCCCCCCCTTGCCCCTCTCCCCCGCCTTCTTGTCCTCGCTGCCGCCTTCCGTGTTGCTCCCCCCACCCCCGCAGGCGGCAGTGTGTACTGCGCCACCAAACACGCCCTCGCCGCCTTCACCACCGCCGCCCGACACGACCTGGTGGGCACCAACATACGGGTCACGTCCATCAGCCCCGGTGGGTGGGTGACTGGGTGGGTGGCTGGGGCAGGTGGCTGGCGGGGTGGCTGCGTGGATGGGCGGTAGGCTGGCTGCGTGGATGGCTGGGTAGGGACCTGGATGGCCAGGGGTCTGCCGTCAGAGAAGGCCAAATAGCAAGGGGGCGCAGGGCGGTGCGGTGCGGTGCTTCTGGTCGAGGCCAGGGCTGTGGGGAGTGTGGGCTGTCTCCCCGGCCCTGTAGGCGGGAGGCTGCTGACGTGGGCAGGTCTCGGCGCAGGTGCTGTAGAGCTGTGGGCGTGGGAGTGGGGGCCGTGAGGGCGGGCGGCGGAGCGTGGCTGGATCTGTCTGGACCTGTTGCGTTTCATCGCTTCGCCTCTTCCCTTGTACGCCTCTGCCCACCCATATACCTGTGCTTATCTGTAACATGTCTGCATGTAAGTTGGCATGCCCGTTCCTCCCATCCGCCGTCCCCTCCGTCCATCGGCCCATGGGTCGGTCCGCCGGCCCATGGGTCTGCCGCCCGCAGGCGCCGCCCAGACGGAGTTCAGCCTGGTTCGATTCAAGGGCGATCAGGAGAAGGCGGACGCGGTGTACGACGGCTTCAACCCGCTGACGGCCGAGGACATTGCGGACAACGTGCTGTACGCGTGTACACGGTACGGCGCTGCCGTACCAACGAACCAGCGTCCGTCGCCCTTACATCGCGCTATCCGCCCGTACAAAACCCGCTGCGGGGCCCTTCGAGTGCTTCACGGCGGGGATTACCTAGTGCCGGGTCAGATCCCCAGAGTCAGCTGGCGGGGGATGCGAGTGGGGATGCTGTCAGGCAAGGTACCGTACTTAGACAATGTGGGCCAACAGACGATGTGGCCCCCACGGGGGTGCCGTAGTAGGGGTGGCAGCCAGTGGTTACAGGGGTTGGTCCGGGGGGTGCCCCAGGGCGTCCGTGGAGTCCCCTCCAGACGCCGGAGGGCCGCCCCACAGCAACCCCCGTCCATCCGCAGCAGCAGCAGGAGCAGCAGCAGCAGCAGCAGCAGCAGCAGCAGTACCAGGAGCAGCAGCAGCGGAATCTCCAAGTGCTCAGTCCGAACCCGACCCGACTCGTTCGTTCCCCAGCATCGGGCGCCTGTCCATGCCCGCCTCCAACGTCGCAGGCGCTCCATTCCCCCACCCCCTCCGATCACCCGTCGCCGTGTCAGATGCCACCTCCGCACCTGCATCCTGCCGCACCCCCTTTTATGTCTTCGCCCCCGTCAATGGCGGGCCCAAGCACCCAACGCCCCCTGCCTCCTCCCGCTCCTCTCCCTCCGCCTCCCCCTCCCCCTCCTCCCCTTGGCCGGCAGCCCCGAGCATGTGCAGATCGCTGACATACTGGTGCTGGCCACCCACCAGGCCTCCGCCAAGGGGATCGCGCGGGTACAGTTGGCCGAGGAACGGTAGCGGTTGGCGGTTGCGGGGTGGTAGTTGGCGGTTGGTGGTTGGCGCGGGTGGCTGCTATTGCATGGGCGCCTGGGGTTGCGGAAGTTTGAGGAGGGGGGCGGAGTGTGAGGGTAGGTGAGGGGCCCTGACCGCGGTTGGGACCGACCCATAGGCCCCGTGGGGCGGGTGTGTACGGGGCCGCTGGGTGCAGTCATCAAACGCCCGTTTTGGTGCGTTGGTGGGTGGGTGTGTCTGCGCAGCGTGGGAGTGAGGGGCGCGTCATCTCGACCGTCATGACTCGTTAGGCCAGGGCGGGGCAGGGCACGGCAGGGTAAGGACCGTCGTAGTCGTGGTGACGGTGGTGGGTGAGGTGGCGCAGGTGGTGGACGGCGTTGAGATCGGATGGGGTCGGCTTGCATTGCGCGGCGGGTGCGGGTTGAATGCGGTGTGCGGAGTTGCGGAGGAGGAGCACGTTGAGGAGCGCGTTGCTGTTCGATCGGGGACGTGACAGCAGAGCGACGGCGCCAGGCTCTCGCCGCTTCACACAACCGCACCCCAACTGCACGCCCTGCGACTGCAATCCTGCGACTGCGTGCTCACCTCGCCGTGACCAGTCCTCGAGCCAGCGCCTGCCACGCCCCGCGCTGCCACGGGGACTGCCGCTACTGACCGCCCCTACTGCCCCCGAGATCCGCCGTAACGCGACGCCGTAACGGGCTCACGGAACCGGCTGCGTCGCCGATGACGGTTTCGGAGCGGGGTCCGCTGCCCGCGGGGCCTCGCCGCCGCGACTCGCGGCGGGCGGGGGGTCCGCGGCGGCCTTGCCGTGGCCCCGTCGGGGTCGGGTCCGGGGCAGCTGCGACTGGTGGCGGAACACCTCACTGTCGGCCAGCAGCGCCTCCCCCAGCAGCGCCTCCAGCTGCAGCTGCACTGCCTCCAACGGGTCCACCATCGGGCCCGCCTCCGCCGTCGCTACGGCTGATATTGCTGCAACTGCCACTCCTGCTGCTACCGCCGGGTCTGCTGGTGCCGGTGCGGTTGGCTTGGACGACACGGGTGCTGGTGCCGACGCTGAGGGTGTTGCTGAGGGGGGCGGGGTGAGGAGCGCTGCGGCGCCGGGGGCTGCGCGGGAGTCCACGGGGATGTATCCGGCCGGCACGCTGGCAGCGGTTTCCGCAGATCCAGAACCAGCTGTGATGGTGGAGTACGACGACGACACGTCACCCAGGTGGCTGGCCCCGCTGCCGCCATTGCCGTCACTGCCGCCGTCGCCGCCATCGGCACGGCAAGCTGACGCAACAGGGGCGCCGGCGGCGGCGGCGGCAGCGGGCTGGGTCGCCAGCTGTCGGGTCGCCGCCGCCGCCGCCGCCCGGCGCATGGCCATCAGGGTTTCATCTCGGGTCAGTGGGAGGGACTGGAGAGGCGCGTGACGGGGCCCCGCCGGGGGTCCGTCGTGATTCTCCGGCGGGACGATGGGCTCCGGCTGGGTCGCCTGTGTCGGCGGCGGTGCGGCCGGGGAGGCCTCATCCCGGCCGGCCGGGGCGTGGCCGTCGACGCCGCCGCCTCGCGCGGCGACGCGGACTGGCGGCGGCAGCCGCCGCTGCTCGCGGGCGGTCAGTGCGTCGAAGAGCTCCTCGTTCTTGACGATGAGGGCAGCTCCCGGGAACGCCTTGCGCTGGGCCACGATCATGTGGCAGATGAGCTCCAGGGGGGCCTTGCCTGGGGTGGCAGGCGACGGACGGGAGGTGCCGTACCGGGGGGGGGAGAGGCACAGGTTGGGTGTGACGTGAGGGTTCAAAATTGCTGTCATGGCTTGCCAGGCGGGTGGGGAGAGAGAGGGGAACCCCGGTGAAGGACCGGAGCCGCTCCGCCTCGCCCTCAGGCGGGCAGCTCTCAAGATGATAAATCCATAAGGCCCATGGGACGAGAGGGGAGTACGGACCTCCTCCTCCCATCACCGCCCATGGCGCCCCCGGGACCGGACCGGGCGGACCCCTGCCGTGCCGTGCCGTACCGTGTCGGGGCGGGGCCGTACCCGAGATGTCTATGCAGATGCGGGTGAAGGTGCCGGTGGGCGACAGCGCCCGGGTGGCCTCCACGTCCAGGCCGTCCAGTTGGTGGAAGGCCAAGTGCGGGTGGCGCCGTTGGGCGATGGCCACCACCTCGGGGGCGGTGTCCACGCCGGTGACGAAGGAGGCGCGGTTGCTGATCATGTTGGAGGTCAGGCCTGCGCGCGGGGACGGCGACGGTGAGGGGGACGGGGAGCACCCCGGGCCCAGCGGGTTGGCCCCCAGGGGGAGAGGACTGTAAACGACGGGCCATCACGGAGGTATGCGGCAGTGGAAGCTGCCCCTTTTCGTTGTTCGTGTCGTCCACGGCCCTCCCACCCCCTTCCCCACGTTTTTACGGACGCGCTACACATTGTGCTGGCATTGTAGAGGACGTGTGTGACTTGTGTGGTTAGAGGCTGGGTGCCTGGCTGGATCCTGGATCCTGGATGGTACCTTCGTGGCAGCCGATCTCCAGGCACACGTCCGGCCGGTCCACGTTGTGGACGATGGCGTCTCGGTAGGCGGAGGTGCTCCGCGCCACCAAGAGACGTTTCGCCGTCTATGCGGTGAGATGCAGGCGAGGCGAGGGAACGGTTGTTGCGAGGAAAATGTGGTGCGGCAGCGCGCGGACGGACTTTTGTTTGTGAGCCTGTACTACCAGGCGAGGACTCAACTGGATACATCCGGCGCAACAGCTTCGGCCGACACCAGTATGTGGTGCCGTCTTCGTGGTAACGGACGTGGACGCGGCCATGATTGGGGCTGTCGGGCGAGCACGACGACATCGGTTCTATGACCGAGGCGCGCCCGTGTCCCTTCACATCTACGATATCGCCTACTGCAAACGGTATTGCGCTCTCTGGTTGGGAGAGCGCGTCCATAACGAGCACCGATTTGACAGCCGCCAAACAGCGTGGTTGCGAAGCTGCAGACAGATTTGCTACTCTACGAATGCTAATGCAGAGCGTTCTTCAGGACAGCGATGCTTGAAATGGTCCCCCTGAGTTATAGTGGCAGCATGTTTTCACCTCCCGTTAATGGTGAAGGTCGGAAGATCACAATGCAGTTATTTATATTAGGATGAACAGACAAGCCTAGCTGCGGAAGCCTTAAATTGTTTCCGTCCTGGACGTTAGTAAGACTTGAAGCCGTAACAACGGTTGGATGGAGGCGGCATTTGTGCGAATGCAGCGTTGCAATGTCATGATCATAGGCATAATATACATGATGGTCACCACTGAGCGACATCAGGAAATGACTCGGCAACCCAGACCCATACAACGCGCTCAACCCTGCTCAACCGCCGTTTAAGCTGCTCCAGCTCACGCCGCCGCGCACACACGCTACGAGTCAGCTGCCGTCAGCTCCAGGCCCATCGAGGGTCATCCGTCAATGTCTCGATCCCTGACGGACGCGGACCCATCCGACCACCCAACCGTCCGATCACTCCAGCAGCCTCAACATCAGGCCGTGGGCCGCCACCTCGTCCTGTGTAGCCCACCGAGCCAGGTAGTCGAACAGCGTCGACAGCGGCACTAGGGACGGCCGCAGCAGCGCGCGAACCAGGCTGATGCTACCTGCGCGGATTGGGATACACAATGGACAGATAAGCGATGGGACCTATCACGCGGCGAGAGGAGCTTGCGGTACGGAGGGCAACCTCATTGCGCGCCGCCGCGAAGCGGCTGGGCGGTGCCGTTCCTGCCCGCAGAAGTCATGGCACTGCCCCGGGGCCGTGCAACCACCGCTGGGTCACAAGCAGGACACCGAGGCGCCCGCTTGCCCCCCCCCCTCCGGCAGCGCAGAAGAACCCAGGACGTCGGCGGCGCAGCATGCAGCGACTTCGAAGGCCCACACAGGCCCCTTTATGGGGAGAAAGAAAGGCAAGGTCCGGCCTTTGCTCCCAAGCCCCGCTGCAAACACCCTGCGAAGCGAACCTCCCCAACGCGCACCCGACCGCCGCCTCCGCGCGGCAGCAGCGGCAGCTTTCCGCGGCCAGCAGCCGGAGCCGCAGCGTCGGCGGCCTCACCTGCTCGCGGTCGCTGCGGCCGACTGCCCGGGTAGCCGCCGGCGTCCGCTTCCTCCGGCGCCAGTTGCGCCATCACCGCCACCACGTGCCGCATCCGGACGCCCACCACGGTGAAGCACTGCGGGGGGCGGTCCGTGCCGCCCAGCTGCGGTGCCGCGCCCCGCCACCACCCCAGCACACACGTACCGACACGGGGCACAGACATACACTCGGGTCGGGTCGGGTCGGGTCGGGTCGGGCGGGTTTGTATGACGATCCCCGGGAAAGGGTGGCGGGCAGATGCAGGGGCCGGGGAGAGGGGTGGCGGGGTGGATTGGGCCGTGGGGCCAGACTGACACTGTCGCGCACATCCCCCGCTCCCGCTTGCTGGTGTCGATTCGAAGGTGCTGACCGACTGGACATCTGCCAACGACCACGTTCCCCGTCCGCCGAGGGCAGGCGTGTGCAACGTACGGTACGTGCCGGCGAGCCGTGCAGTCGTGCCCCGCTACAGGAGCCCCGCCCGCTACAGGACAGCTCCCTTTCCCCCTTTCCCCGGTGGTGCACACAGACTCGCGACATCACCGCCGGGCGCCCCGCCCCGCCCCGTTTGTCGCATCCATCCCCTTCCATCCCCTTCCATCCCCGGACGCATCTCCCCATCCCCCGGGCCACGTGCATGACGCCCTCGAGTATGAGGGTCCTGGGCGCTCCCGCGCGGGGCGGTCTCCCCTCCCGTCGCGTGCGAAGACCACTCTCCCTCGGACCTCTCGGACCTCCCGGCCCGCAACACACCCATCCGCCCCCGCGCATCTGATGCGCCTTCCGGGCGACCCCCAGGACCCCACCTCAACTCATACCCGGTCCCTAGCCTCCTCCCTGGCCCCCTTCCCCTGCCCTAGACGCCCTCCCTGGCCTTCCCGGGTCCCTCGCTGGCCTCGCTGCCGCTCACCTGGACCTCCATCGCCAGCTCCACATCCTCCAGCTCGGGAAACGACAAGGCATCAGCCCCGCCGCCGCCGCCGCTTGTGGAGGTACCCTGCCGACCGTCTCCGCCAGCGCCACTGGCGGCCCCGCCGCCTAGAATGGACGACCGCCGGCGCTCTGTGCCCGGCGGCGGCCTCACCTGCGTGGTGCGCCGTGGAAACACGGGGCAGCGCGTGTTCAGACCCCGAAACGGCGGCCTGCCAACGCGGCGACAGTCGAGGAGGCTGCGGGCCCCAAACGGTCGGGCGGCAGGTCCGGACGTCCGGTGCGGTGCAAGGGAGTCATGGGTGGGCAGGCGGCCGACGTCACGGCGTGCGGCCACATGCTGATCCGTGCGGTCACCGCAGGACGTCCTAGCGCTTGCCAAGGTAGCCCTGGAAACGCAGCGCAGCCCCCGCGAGCTCGGCGGGTCGGGGTCCTGCAGCGTAGCGCAGCGCAGCGCGCCCACACCGCGTGTGCATGCACCCACGCCTAACTCAACCCCCACCGCTCCACGTTGACGCCCCAACCCCCACACCTCCACGTTGACCAACCCAAGTGGCGTGGTAATCCAGCCCAGGGGGGGAGCACCGCTAGCCTGGGGTGCTCGGGGGCTTCCCGCGTGTGGCCTGCTGGGCCCCCTGCGGGCCGTGACATTCCATTATCATTCCATATCGGATCACGTCCCCAGCCGTCCTGCTCCGGCTCTCGCAGCCAAGCCCCCGCAAGCACCCTCCCTCCCCCAGGCCCATCCGCCGGGCCGCACCTGCAGGACAGCTGCCGCCACCGAGGTGGGGTCCCAGGTGGGTCGTCCCGGCAGTCGGTCCGAGGGCAGCACCAGGTGCTGAAGCTGACCCACGGGTCCAGGCTCCGACGCGTCCCGCCCGCGTCGCAATCCCGGGTCCTGCTCGCCGCTGGGGCCCCCTGCTGCCGCCCCATCCCGCCGCCTGCCCTCCTCGCCTGCCGCCGTCTGCTCGCCGCCGCCGGACTTGCCGCCGCCCTTCTTGGATCCCTTCTCCCCACCGCGGAGGGCGCGCAGGACGCTCTGCATCAGGCCCTTGCCCTTCCTGCCGCCCTTGCCGCTCCCACCGCCGTCGCGGCCGGCTTCGGGCGCTGCGTCCGCAGCGCCTGCTTCACTGCCCCCCGCGCCCCGGCTGGGCGGCTCCGGCCGGGCGCCCATGAACGAGTCCACGTGCGCCACGAAGAGCCAGCAGGGCGCCAGGCCCTCCGCGGTGAGGCAGTCCTGGGCCTCCTGGGCCAGGCGGCACAGCAGCTTGAGCGCCTGCAGCGTCAGCAGCGGCGTCACGCTGCCGGGCAGCTGACGCGCGGCCGTCGGAGGCGGTGCGACGTCGCCGGCAGGGGCGGCCGCGGCCGACAGGCCGAGGAGCTGCGGCCTGTTGGCGAGGATGAAGGCGTCCCGGAGGGCCTGTGGGGGGAATGAGGGCACGGCGCACGTGGAGTGCGCGGTGCGGTGCGGTGCGGTACGGTGCGGTGTGGTGCGGAGGGGGATGGCTTCTGGGTTTCTAGGGCTTCCGCCTGCCTCCGCGAGCCTGCCCCGCCTCCTGTGGTGACGATTCCTTCTGCTGCTGCTCAGACTCCGAATGCACCGCATGGCAGGCCCCGGAGCACAGCACGAGTTTACGGAGGCGTAAGGCACCGCACGACGGCCCCTTCCCAAACAGCCCTCCGTGGTGCCCCGGCCGCGTACCGTCACGAGGTGGGATGCGGACTCCGGGGGCCAGTCGGCGGGCACAGCGAGCGCCACCAGCACGTCCGCGTCGCCGTCCTCCGCCAGGTGCCATTGGACCGAGTCCAGGTGCCACTGCCGCACGGCCAGACGCGAGGGTGCCGGAGCCGAGGCGGGCGTGGCGCGGTCTGTGAGGGCAGCAGGGAAGCGCACCGGACGCGACGTGGGGCGGGCGGCGGCGGAAAGCCGTGAGCGGGGCATGCCAGTCGACGGCACGGGCTCACGGGCAGGCCGCCGCCGCGTGTGTGTGTGTGTGTATGCGAAATGGGATTGATTGTGTCCAAGCAGGAGCATTTGCGGAAGGTGGCCGAAGACTACACGGCTGGCATACAAACTAGCTCACTCGATCGACGAGTGCCCGCGCCCAGAATGGTGGGTTCGTCACGGTTGCGGCCGCCGATGGACAACCCCGTTTCAGCGCCGATTCTGCCGCGCTGCGGGCTTGCTGTCCTTTGCCATGCCGCTGTAGTAGTGACCTGTTGGTTACCGTCATCGACATCGGAGGCTTGCTGCAGCTGCAGCACGGGGCAGGTTCTGGATCAGCGCAGCCTCTATCGAACGTGCCGATACTTTTGGTGGCAGATATTTAGCACTCATAGGGAAATCTTCGCCCAGTATAAGATAAATTGGAAGGCAACTCACCAACTTGTTCAAGCGGAACAGCCGTGCTGCGAGTGCTGCGCCTTCATCGTCAGCTTTCGGATTATCCGGCCGGCCGTAATCCTACAGCAGTTCATGCAAACTTTGGGCTAGCTGACAGTGCGATTTGCTAGCCAATATGAGCAGGACTGTGCCGGAATAAATGAGCTGTCCCATCGGTCATTTGAAAACGGGTGCACTGACCTACTTGAAACAAGTATAGCGAGCCGCTGGCAGCAGATAATGCAAGGATTTGCATGTTTTGGAGTCGTGTTTTTTTACATGTCGCGGGTGCGCACGGGGATCGATACCGTCTGCTCTCATGCCCAAATACCAAACAATAATGTGCTGGACCGAATGATAGGTTACAGCTGCAGCAGTGCTTCAGTGTCAGGCAATTGCTGAAGCAGTAGGGAACGATCGAACGAAAGAAAGAACTTGCCGTACACTGGTTCCCAAAGTAAGGGAGTAGACGCAAATGCTTGCGTTTACGAGTATGAACATCGGACATCACTTTGAAGCTGACAGTATTGCTATTGATCTACGTATACATTGTGTGTTTCAGCTGACCAGTGAAGGTGTTGAGCTGTTCAGGCGATCTTTGAGCTTTACAGCACTGCTATGTCGTTCGATTTCGTAATTTGGCTGTTTGTCTTTTTGTTACAAGCAGCCATGCTAGGGCGAACTATGTACGCGGTAAGGTTATGCTTTACCAAGTGGTTAGGAAGCTCAGCAACTTGCTTGGAAATTTCCTTGCCTTTTCATCGGTGCTTTGTATTTTGGGGAGACTGCATGGAGGCCTTGAGGAATTCCCAAGAGTGATCGCAGTTGCATTTTCGCGCAGCTTATATCTTTGTCGGACTTGGAGAATGACTTCATCAACCCATATGACTTGACTCTTCGCCTTAACCGATTTGTGGTAGGTACCTAAGGCGGAGCCGTGAAATGTGCATAGGCTGACTTGGGTTTGCACAGAGTGGCGACAGCATCGTGACAATGCGCGTTGTCAATTGTTGAATCGATAGCACACGGTTATATGGTGGCCCTCCGTGCCAGGCACGGTGCACGAGCTCACGACACGACGGGTGTGTAGGGGTTTCGTATGGGTTCCGTGCTTGGATGGGCATGCAGTTGGGGGCATGCGAGGCTCCCATGGGCAATGCGGAAACCTTCCTGGCACATACTCAAGGCTACAACCCGGCCATCTGGCCGCTTGTGTCCGCATTTGTCGACATATGCTTATTGCGATGTCCTTCCCCGCGGCAGGCGCTCGAATATGCAGGACAGGTGCTGCTGACCGCCTCGCTTCTTCTGACTGGGAAATGGGCTATCGGGTTGCTTCAGCTGGGCATGCTGGCGTTCCTCCTGCACAACTGGTCGACGCGGCGGCACGTCGTGGACGCCACTGACGTGTTCCGGCAGCTGCCGGTGCAGAAGAAGGTTAGGCGGGTACCTACCTGAGCGCAGTGACTGGCCACCACAGGCCGACAGTGGAACAACATGGGGAACATACTAGCGACGGGAGTTGCAAGTGCAGTCTTTGAGCAGTGTGTTACGTTCTGTGCGGCTGCTCGTGGGTCGCCAGCGCAGTGTGAATGCGCTTTATTTGAACTTCGTGGGACTGCTTGTGGTCCGTCCTCCCATGATGTCGCCCGCAGCGACGATTGATCATGTTCGGGAGCTTCCTGTTGTATTTCGTCATCATAACGTACAGGTAAGTTCCCGGTATTGACTTATCGAGGCTGGCCACAGCGGGCTGCCCGTGGAAGGATTGTGCACCGTGCGGCGAAACAGGCGGCTGGCCCGCTGCCTGTACTCGGTATACTAGGGGATGTGCAACAGCGCAGATGAGCGCCTTTGCCTGTCCATGTTACCAATGCATCACGTTGGGTGCCGTCGGGCGTGTGCGTGAGCAAGGGATTGCGGCGCTGCGTGTAGCTGGAAGTTTCGATGGATGGGAGCGGCCGTCGATCGGCGCCCACGCTGCTATGAGGGACATCGTTTTGCGCGTCGCGGCAGTGTGTTTTTGGCTGCGTTGGCATCCTCGCAGTATGTTACCGCCTCGACCTTGCTCCCGTCGTGAACGCCATGCCTGTCTGTCACATCGGTTGCGCTGGCCCTCTTGGCTGCTGGTCGGACCCCAGGCTCATCGAGTCGATCATCCACGGGTTGCTCACGGACGAGGGGCGAGCGGACGCGAAGGTAGGCCGCGGGGGTTGGGCGCAGGGCGCAGTTGCGGGCTACGTGCTGGAGATGCGCGCCGCGACAGGCTGCATAGCTGGCCGTGCGCTGCTGTTGCATCCGTTTGCGTGTTCGGGAAGCCACTTCAAGAAGCAATTGTTGGACCATATGGCGGTGTAGGGGTTCGCCCCTGGTCACAGGAACGCCAGGCTCATCGGTACTGCTCAAGCGATTGCCCGAAGACCTCGGGTACTTCGCTGCATAGGACACGCGTCATGTTCGCAAGTGCCTGCATTGAAGTCCAGGCAGCAAGAAGTAGCTCCTGACGCGTCCATTGCTTCTCCCCCAATTCCCTTCGCTGTCTAGAGGTTATTTTCAGAAGCGGCGGCTACCCTTCACGGATATTGAGGATTCCCCGCTGGGTGTGAGCAGCGGCCTGCCTGCCTGCCTGCGTGAGAAATCGGCCGCGTTCTCTCACTGCATGGCACGCACGCTGCGGTCTGCGCGGCGGAAGGATGCCGGTGTAACCATTCATCCGCCCGGGGAAACACATCGGCTCGGGGCCTGGCACCCGGGCCCGCGCGTCACCCAACTCGCGGACTTGGGCGCAGCGGTGCTGCTATCGGCGGTGGCGGGATGCGAGTGCAGAGCTCGGAACGTGTCGCGGGGGTCTCCGCCTACCCTTCGTCCTGCCTGTGATGCGGAATCACAGAGCCGTGAGCGGCCGGTTCCCGTAGTGGCGCGGCGTTGGTGCGAACCCAGGGGCGGCCTCCCGCGCCTGCACCGATGATGGAGTTCTGGGTGCCGGGTATACGTCCATCGACGACACCGAACATGGCCGCGACCGTCGATGGTCAAAGGATGCGTACGTCTTTGACTTCGTGTGTGTTGGGATGTGGTCCAGTGGGCAGGCCGCAAGGCTGCCAGGCTGGTCTTGCGGCTCGAGGGGCGAAGCAATCTAGTCTCGTTGACCTTGAAAGGCGGTCACCGGAAGGCTGGGGAAGGGGAGAATGGTGGCGGCCGTGGGGGACGCTTCCCCTATGGGGACTGGGGTCCATGCCCATGTACTGCGTGGCATGGGTGTAGTTCTGCCGTACTTGCTGAGCGGGTGAGGCGATCTGGGCGGCAGCGTTTGGGAGCGAGTTGGTTGGTTGCCTGATTGCTGGGGACCCGCTGCTGTGCTCGGCCGGCCGCGAGATGGTCCGGCAGAGTGCAATGGAGCGACGTTGTGTCCCATGGTGCATACTTGCATAGTGGGACTGACGAACCCGTCATCTGTCGTCTTTTGAGACGATACCCAAGAGCTCAGTGGCGGATTGCTGACCCCTCCCAACAGCCATGCAAGGGTTTGATAAGGCAAGCTTGCTGCTGTGCCAGCTGGTATGTCGTGCTTGCGACCTCGTGCGGGGGAAGACTTCCACTGAGTTTCGACCGATCTTTCACCGACCGTCAAAACATGAAAACGTGACGGCCATCACACGCACCGGCGCCCAGGCCGCAGCTGCGTGCGCCTCTGCGGACGGCCCGTGCAGCTCGCCACGCGCATTTCGAGCTCTCGGCAGCAGTTGGGAGTCAAATGACAGTCCAGCGCCCGCAGGACGAATCGAATGCGCTGCGGCGCGCTTGGTGCAGTCCCGTCCATACACGCCGTTACACGCTTTGATGAGGTGTGGATGTGGGAGCGCGTTGCGCACCCGGGTGACAGACAGCTCGATCGCCTTCCCGGCGGTGTGTTGCGGAAGTGCCGCCCGATAACAGAAGGAACGGCCTCAGTGACGGGCTCCAGACGTCCAGACCCGACGAGGAGGGTAGAGCCGACGGGTGTCACATCCCAGGTGGGTGGCGCACTGCGCGCCGCCGACCCGGGCCTGCGCGCCGTCCGCCCTCGTGAAAGCCCCGCCCGCCACAGGTGGTGGTAACTGCTGGCATGTCCTGATTCGGCACCTACGGTACCAGGGAAAGAGGACATGATACGGGGAACGTTTAAGCGCAAAGGAAGTCCTTTCGTTCCCTGGCCTCGCCCGGAAGAGGTGGGTCGCAGGAGCCGTCCGAGAAGCCCCAACTGGCCTGCGAGGGATGATACCCCTTCACATCGAAGAAGCACACTGGAGAGGAGACACAGTCACCAGATAGTCATGGCATCCAGTGAAGTAAGGTGCAGCGCACTTCGTCGCGGTTTCGTTGCGGTCACAGCCGCAATGAATGCTGTTACCGATGACCCGCGGGGTGCACTGTAACATCCTTACTAATGAACGGCGGTTGTTTATTTGCAGCATTTGTCCGTATCAAGTGGCCTGCGTCTTTGGGTCTGGAGACCGCAACAACGACCTACGTAAAAACGCCGCTCAATGAGAACGATGCCAGTCCAGCAGCGCTCCTGCCCCTTCCCGCCACGAGTACGTAATCCGTACCGCTGTCGGGCATTGCCGACCCCGTCGCTGGTCACCTGCGTACCGTACTGCGCATGAAATAATCGTCATGGACTTTGAAGCCCAACTTGGGCCCCAATCGACAAGCCGGAAGTAGTTTACCCCCCTCTGGCGGGTACCCTCTGGCGGGTACCCTCTGGCGGGTGTTCAGGCACGACCGAAAAGAAACCCGTCACTTCCCCGCTGCTCCTGCTGCTGCTGCTACTCCTGCTGCTGCTGCTGCTGCTGCTTTCCTCCTCCGTGGACTCAGCGGCCACGCCTTACGCGTCGTCCCGAGCGGGCTTGCCCACGCAGCGATGCGGCCACGGCCTCTCCCCCGTCCCATTAACAAAACGTCCCCGTCCCCGTCCCCTCGCCGCCATGTGATTAGGCGGGTCTGGCGCGGTTTCCTGGAGAGGCAATCCTGGCGCGCTGGTAACCTGGTGTAGTGGCCGGTATGGCTGCGTGACCCCCCCGCGGGTGATGGAGGATGGGTGCGCAGTCCTTGGTAGGGGTTGATGAGACGAGGCACCTACGAGCTATCTGGGCCCGTTGGAACACCCGGTCGGGATACGGGTCCACCTTGTAACGGTTACATTATAAAAAACGTCAAATGATTTATCTTCATCAATATAATTACGAGCAGTACGTTATTCAATGGAATGAATGAACGGTACAGCGGACCCAAAAAAGGGATCAAAGGTGTATACCAGGGCAATCCCCACGTTATTGTGTCAACCAACAGCCTGTGTGGGCGAGTTTCCTCGAGTTTGATGATCGGCGTGCGGTGCGCCCTGGGCGGGTGTGGCGGCCTTCGCCCTGTAAGTACTGTTGCCGTACGGGCGCCCCTGCGTGTGTTGGGGTGGCTGCCTTGGTCCCCCTGGTCCCCCTAGGTGTAAACCCCTTTTCTCCGCAGTGTTGTGACTCGAGGGTGCATGACTAAGTGCTTTACCGGCAGCGCCCGCTCAGATCTCACTTGGCGGGTGGGCGCAGACGATCACCTCTTCGGCATTTGCCGTGACATCTATTCGTTTGAGAGTTGCGGCGGACGGCTTCAGCCACAGCCCTTTCCGTAGCTTTCCGTGCTGGGCCGTTGCTCGAGTGTGTGCTCAACACTCAAGCTTCTGGGACAGCGCGCGGACGAGCAACGTGCTGATTCGTATCAGAGTTCGGCGCAATGCGTTGCATCTGCAGGTAGGCTTCCAGGTTGTCACAAGGACCCCGGACAGGGGCTGAGGACGCCCCCCGGGCAGCTGCCCCCATGGCAGCTGCCCGCAGGTGATGGTGGTATCCTGCCACACGACATGGCACACACTCCGCACAGCCGGGCTGTCGTAAGGAGGCGAGATGCATCCATCACGTGCCGTGCTTGCTCGTTTGGGCAGCTGGTCCGTCGCTAAGCCATCAGGGTTAGTAAGAGACTCTATTCTTATGTGTTTTTTTATGTATTATAAGTGTGGCCCTTGCACTTTTGCGCTACCTTGCCGCTGCTTTGCGTCGTTAAGCGGGCCTTGCGCCGCGCGCATTCGGGTAAGTCAGGGTGGATGACATGCCGATGTGGCTCCTTTGTATATAAATCAAGAATTTACACATGTTGGGTACTCTGGATCGCATGAAACCTTGCCAAAATTCGGACTTCATACCCATTTCCGGCCTTCGAGCCGGACTGCCAGCGCACAAGGCGCTCAACAATGGCCACAACGGTTTAACTCCAAGTTATAAAAAAGGGTCAAGATTATCTCACTGTGCTTCGGCTCCTGCAAGCAACCCAACACAACAAACCAGGTGACGGCGGTCTTCGCTTCATGGTTTTGACACTCTGCGGTATACATCATTATACTACAATAAATTGTAAATTTACAGAACACCTTAACTATCAGTCATCTACCTGAGACGATGACGTGCTCGACATGGGGACATGGTTACGGTACGTAAATAAATTTCTTTTTTATTCATGACCTTACCACCGCAATATTAAATGTTTGGTTCAAATTATGATGGCAACTGCGTCTACGTTGAAAGTGCTCGAAACAACCGTACCGACGAAATGACGTCGAGTACCGCATCATTCGTTAGGAACAAGTCAGGATTTGAAATAAATAAAAATTAAGTTAACTCAATTCTACTTATTGGAATAATCTGCCCATGATACTGCGTAGCCATATTCACTAACCTCCGCTTTTGAACTTGCAATACGGGTTGCGCACGAAACCAAGGTCCTACCTACGTCAATGACAATGCCATCACAAGAAAATTACGTATTCCACTATGATAACATGCCGGGAACGCCCACCGATCAGTCGGAGTTGCCCAACCTTCCGGCCGCGCCACCAAGTGCGCGTCCGCAGCTTGAAGGAGTTGCATGCAACTTGTTCGGCGCGGCTTCAAGGGAAGAAATCGAAGCTTACTTTCGCGTTGCCTTCTCTCGGCGGCGCGGAATGCTTCGTTAGGCGCAGAAACCTCTTAATGTCCCAGCGGCATATGCCGTCGGTTGCCCTCGTGATTGCCTATCCAGTTGTAAAGCTGGTTGAATCCATTATTTGCATGATATTAATGATGTCGGCCGACGGAGGGGCGCAAGTGATCAATAACGTGGGTTTGGTACAGCTGCGTGTGTGTGGAGATGATACGCACCGAGGTCATGAATACGCTGACCACGACCCGACCCAAGCTCATTGGATTATTACAGCAGAGGGACCCGAATCGGAAGAATAATGATATCAAGCTGCGAGCGGGCAAGCATTATGGCATATACAGTAGTTACATGTGTACGTATTGTGTACGTAATTAAGGCGGTTGCACGGGCAGGCCGGCGGTGCGTGCACCCTTGGGCATCGGAGACCCTTGCATCCACGCGGTGCGGCGGTAGGTAGGGGCCACGGCCTGTGCGCGATCGGAGTCTTCCCCTTGGAGATGCGGGCACTACCGCGCATGTGTGGTAGGGTGGCTAGCATTCCATATCATGCATGCGGTGATGCATGGATGGCCGCTTCGCGCGCAAGTCCTACATTGGAATCCGGGGCGGGCCACATTGGAACCCGGGGCGGGCCACATACAGCAGTGTTCACAATGATGTGTCCGGAGCTCAGACGGGGCTCTTGAATGCGGCCCCACGCAGCACGCAGCACGGAACACGGGACAAGGGACACGGGACACGCCCGAACTTATGTCTCGCGCGCATACATGGCACCTGTCCCCACGCGCTCCCACGACCAATACTGCGCTGTCGCAGCGGCTGCTGCTGCCGGAGTTCTATCCGCTGACGTTGGCGCCTCTTCCTGCCTGCAACTGATTGGGAGCGTCCATTTACGGATCTGGACGGAGTCTGAATGTATACAAATCTGTTGGGTGCGTGTGATACCATGTGGCAGGGCGTGGGCTAGGCTGGGAGTCGGCCTACCTGGCCCACGTACGCACCTGCGCAATATTGGAATGAAGGACGTTGCTGCTGCTGCCGCCGTGGGTGCTCGACGCGTCATCACGTTTCATTTTCCCTACTGCTGTATGTACATGTACATCCCATCCGGCGGTGTGCATTTGTGCGGCGGCGTCACAACACACTGAACACATACACCTACTTCGCAATCCTTGGCCTGGTGCGACGGGACGGAAATCCCCACCTGCTGGTGGTAGTGGTGGTGATGGTGGTCGTGTGGCCAAACCCCTCACTGGCCTTAGCTACCTGCACCCTGCCTATCGCTGCCGGGTGCGCCCAGGTGGGGGCGCAACCGGCAGGAAGGGTACGGGTCCGAACTTATTATTATTATTATTATGTGGCGTGCGTGGCCACGAACCTTGATGGTGATGAACTGCATCGAAGCGAGCAACTGAACGCAGGTGGATGGAGTGACCGAACGAAAGGCCGAGAAGTGGGGTTGGCGTGCTCAGCACGGGCATGCACGCTAGGCATGTACACACGCATGCAATTTTGTCTGACACCTTTTGCAGCGCTGAATATATCACCACCAGATAGAGTGGAGTCTGTGTGTGAGCTGTGTATCTGTGCTTGCTTAGGACGGATTGTGAATACAGCGATACTAACCGCGTATTGGATATATACTGTGGCTGATGAGGTGCTTGGTGGTTTCAGATCAGGTTCTCGGGCACGGATCGATGTTCAGTAGGGGACTTACGCTGTATGTGGTGGTGCGAGATGCTTCTGGCTACGTAGCTATTGGCCGTGGAGCGGCGACGAAACACACCCCGCCGGTGCACCCCACCGGCCCCAGCAGCAGGCCTTCTGCTGATAACTGGAGCGTGGTGGACATAGATAGGGCAGCAGCCGGCAGGAGGTTAACCGCTGGGTGCGCCTTCGGGCCCTAGGGATTTGTTGCTTGTGTCCATTTGCACTATGGTGCGTGGTGAGGCAGGAGACTTGCTTCGGCTGTTGCTGTCACCGGCACTGGTGACGCACGGGCCGGGTCGGGTCGGGTCGGGTCGGGTCGGGTCGGGTCGGGTCCACTTCTACACGATCCATTATTATTCGGGTGGTCTACGCGGAAGGCTAGACGGTGGTCGCGCGGTGGTCGATCCCCTTATATATCTGTGGGCGGTGTGCACCCGCCGCCGGTGCGTGCTCGCATATATGTGGGCCCACAGGACTGCTGGGTGCTATAGCTGGCCGGGGACGGACGGACCTCGCTGGCTGGGGGCCACACGTACGTACGGCGGTACGGGTGCGTGCCCGGGGCGGGTCGTACCACACCGTGGGCCGCCTCGGGCCAGCCCGCGAACAGCATTGGCTTTGTGGTGGACCGGGCCGGGGCACATGTAGGTCGGCCTACGGCACATACACGCAGTTGGGGCGACGGCGTTGTCCCGTACATGCATCCACTACTGCGGCACGGCGCTGTCGTGGATGGCTGGGTTGGCTGGTTGGTTGGCTGGTTGTTTGGTTGGTTGGTTGGTTGGTTGGTTGCCTGGGAGCACATGTAGGTGGTGCCGAGCCGAGGAGGGCCACCAAACCCTACCGGCTGGCAGTGGTCCCCCTCGCTCCCCACCACGTGAGGCGGCGGGCGTGGCGCGGTTTCCAGGATAGGCCATCCTGGCGCACTAGCTAGTAACCTGCGGGTGTGTTGGCCGGTATGGCTGCATGACCTCTTCCCCCCGTTGTAAGTGGTGGTGGATGGGCGCGCAGTCCTTGGTAGGGGGTTGATGAGATGAGGCGCCTGCTGGGAGCCATCCGGGCCCGCTGGAACGCCCGGTCGGGATAAAGGGGCCAAAGGGTCCACTTGCTTGTAACGGTCACAACTGAAACAGCCAACCTGCTGCACTCCCGATCGCCTTCTCGACGGAGCGGCGGAGGGGGGGGGACGCGGACGCAGCGCCTGCTGGAAACAAACGTGTGGGTCCAGCGAAAAGCCCGCCCTGGATGTATATAGATGTGTTTATGGGTACGGCACGTACCTCGGTCCCGCAGCAGTCGAGTAAGAGAGCAGCCTGCCTTGCTTGCCTTGCTGCCTCTGAATGAAGCCGCGGTCTGGAGACTGACATGGCATATGAGTTGGTCGAGGGGACTTCAAGAACACTGTACGGCAATGCGTGTTTCGATCGTGTGAGGGTGGGTGCATGGTGTGGTCCTGATTCGATTCGGCGACGCCGGGCAAACGTACATCCGTGCTTGGTGGCGGGTGTGTTTAGATAAGATGGGAAACTGGATGCGTGGCGCCGCGTCTGCGCACCGTAGCGGGCGTGAGAGGGACCACTTTGACCGCGGCTTACTTCCGAAGATCCGAACGCACCGTCGCGGAGATTGAACGCGACTGCCAAGCAAGCGGCTACGCCAAGCGGGGTGTAAGCAGGGCTGGCTGTCCTGCTACACCAGACAAAAGCCCAAGGATGCGGTTCCAGAAATCTCGAGTGAGACTTTGTGTCGCGCTGCTACACGGGGGTTTCTGATTGGAGGATAGGCACTGGATGGCGCAGGTCAAAATCCCCGCAGTCGTCCGTCGCAGCCAGGGCGTTTCGCTGATCAGATTTGGCCTTGGCACGCAGGCAGGTCTGGAGCCCACTACATACCACCACCACCACCACCACCAGCACCACCACTACTCGAGGCCCCGCCGGTAATCGCAGCGCGCGGTGATTGCTGGTCCGCAACTATGTTTGACTGTATGTCCGTGCTACGGGCACGCGTGGGCAGGTACTGTAACTGCGCGGTACACCTGCCTGACCAGCTAGCCCCCTCCACGCACGCACACGTGTCTTTGGCTCGCTCTGTGGGGACGTGTGGAGAATTGATCTGCCGGGTGAAGGACAACCAAGCTGCCCGACGGCTGATACCGGCGTGGCGGCGCCAGGTGAAGCCCCCGTACGTACGTGACAGTGACACCGCTTCATCATCGTGCAACCGTCAGGCGGCGGACCGATGGGTTAGTTACGATTGGTACGGTAGTTTCACACGTTTCCATTACGGTAGTTTCAAAGTTACGACAAGCGCATACGAGCCCATCGCACGATAGTTCGGGGCTTCGGGGGCGGGGGTCCGGGGGACGCAGCGGGTGTAGAAGGGTGGAAGTGCTCCGGTACTAGGGACAAGGGGCCTCGGGTGTAACACTTAATAGTTACAAGCTTGGTTGTCTGAGAGTCAAGGGGAATCAAGGATCATCGTCCGGAATGGCCTGGGGGCCACTTAAATAGCGTTCCATGTCGTACACACTCCAGGAGGGGCCCTCGGACACTCGGGCCCTTCAACGACTAACCAAAGATACCAAACGGATAGCCGGCGGATCGACGGGTCGGTTACAACCGGTTTCGCTTCGACGGACCTTCCATCCGTCTCGCTACATATACTAGCTACTAACAAAGTCACGGCTCAAAGGTCGTGGGATTGATCCCCGTACGAAGCAATCACAGATCAATATCTATTTTGATAGCATCCTGCTACAGCGGGGGACGTAGCTTGAGGTCGTAGGCCGGACCGGTCGCGGCCCTTGGAGCTGTTGTGCGTGCCGCACCCTTCGACACACAGCTCTCACACCCCGTCAGCAGTGCCGGCGCTTCCGGAGTTTATGTACTATGTGACCTCGGAAGAAGTCCTACCTCTGAGGCGCAACAGTTGATACGTTTGCGCGCCCGCAGCCAAAGCCGGCATGCATGCAGCCCCACGGGTCGGTGCACGGCGCGCCGTCTGCAGCCGCCGCCTGGCTTGGATGGAAAAAGCCGCGTTTACGTCAACACGCGCAGTTGGCCAATTTCATGGACACGACCATGACCTGCTGCTGAGCATTTAAAGCAGCGAATGGAGTTAGCTGTGGCATTCAATTGTATGGCGATTAGCTGATGAGTCATGTCAGTTGAGCATGTCTTGTCGTTCCAGCCCTCCGTCACAAACTCACGATGGGGCCAAACACTGCTGCGACCAATCGCCAGCAGCGCCCAAATGAGGCTGATTTCTTACCTGCCACATATATACACCATTCGTGCGCGCACGGCCGACTCACTCTGACAAATCACGGGACAGGAGAAAAACAAATCTGGTACAGCGCTCCTGCTGCTGCTGTCCTCCCTGCCAGCGTGCCCGCGTAGTTCATTCCTCGCGTGTGGCGGTCGCCCAAAAGAAATCATTATTGCTGCTGCTGCTGCTGCTGCTGCTGCTGCTGCTGCTGCTTCGTGTCCCGGGGAGCCGCAGCAACGATGTGGGGCTCCTCAGCGCCCGCTGTGCTCCGGAGCTACCCTGCTGGAGCCTCAGCGTTGCTGCCCAGCAACAGCGGGTCGCCTCGGCAGTGCTGTCGTCGTCTCCATCGCCACGTCAACCACCAGCACGGCTCCGGACGACTCGTCGCGCCGCGTCCCGTCCGGCGGCGCCTTCCGCTGCCGGCCGCCGCCGGTCGCGACGACTTCGGAGACGGCTACAGCGGCATCCTGCGGGACATCCTGGGCGACTCGGCGTTCTTTTGCCGCACGAATTTCTCTCAGGTGCGGTGGAGTTCAGCAGCTATGAAACGACAGCCCTGCGCACGTAGGCGCGCAGGTTTCTCAGTGCGCGCGGCCAACTTACACCCGAAGGGCCGAAATGCACATTGGGCCCAGCCATTATTGGGCCTCCGAGACGGTCCGTCAGCTTGTCGCGCATCGCGCGTCGTCCTCCCTTCGGCGGTATTATTTTCCACGTCTGCTCTCGTTGCCTGCCTGGCGGCGTGCACGCGGCGCGCGTGCGGCAGCGAGCAGCGCTTCACCAAATGCCGGGAATAACGCGAATAGCGCGAGCCGTCACGCAGGACAAATTCGACCAGTGTGTACACGTGCATGGTTTCGGAACGCACCAGGTTTCGTAGGCAGCAGCTGCTGTCGGCTCCCACGCTCGATCGTGGGTGACACGAATCCCGGCGGCACATATATCGGACCGTGTACTGGCAGCCCGCGGTCTGCCGCGCACCGCGTCGTCGACCTGGGGAGTGGGGACGGTGGATGGCCGCCCGCCCCTACCTCATCATATGCCGCCCAGGAATCTTTCGCACCCTGCATGAGTGCCGTACCCGTTCGAATCAATCGCGCAGGCGCGCAAAGAGGAAGGGGCGGAGGAGGAGGAGGAGCAGCAGCCGGGCCCGGAGAAGGCTAGAGCCCGCGGCAAGCTGTTGCAGAGGCGGGAGCGGGAGCGGGCGCAGCAGTCCCGGCCGCAGTCCGCATCCACACCCGCGCCCGCACCCGCACCCGCACCCGCACCCGCACCCGCACCCGCACCCGCACCCGCACCCGCACCCGCACCCGCACCCGCACCCGCACCCGCACCCGCACCCGCACCCGCACCCGCACCCGCACCCACGCAAGCCCCGCCCTGGAGCGTCTTGATGCTCACGGCCGGCGGCTCGGGGGCGCTGGCGGGAGCAGCCGCGACGGCGGTGGGTACCGCGGGGCTGGATGGGTTGCCTGCTTGCCTCGCCGTGTGCGAGTGAGTGTTCCGGGTTGGGGCTTATACCTGTGCGAATGGCGTGGGCGGCCGGCTGGTGATTTGTCCCAGCCAAGCCACAACGGCGCCGCCGTCGCAGCCACAGCCTGCCCGCGTCATTGGTACCCTTCGCCGCCCGGGCGAATGCGCCTACCATGCAGCGTTCCTGTGCAAGCGATGGCGTGTGGTCAGACCCGTGGGTCACCCGCATGCTCACCCATGTGCGTGCCTGCGTACGTTGGCCTTCCTGGCCGCCTTCCTGCCCGGCTTGGGAGCGCGAGCGCGGGCGTTCTTTAACCTTCGTGTGTTGCCATTGGATAGAGTGTATCCACCCTTACACTCTTTATTGTACCGCAACGCGCTGTATCGCAACACGCTGCCGTATTCCGATTGCGGTAACCGCGAATTTGTAACCGACTATGAAGTAACTGCTCTCCCACTGCCCTCCCCCTCCCCCGCCCCTACCCCGGCTCAAGGCGATCCTCTTCGTGCTGCGGCGTCGGGAGGCCGCCCTGGCGGCTGCGACCCGGGGCACGGGAGCCACCCCGCAGCCGCACCCTTCACGGACTGCCGCTTCGCCGCCGTCTTCGGCAGCAGCACAGCAGGTACGGCATGTGGTGCCGCACCATGTACACGAGGTATGTTCGATTGCCAGCCACACGTGCGGAGGCGGCGCCGCCACCGCCAGTAGTAAAACCCAGAAGCGCGGTGCGGCGCGACGTTCGTGGTGTGGTGTGGTGTGTGATGTTACGATGCCGAGGGCAGCCTCCTCCCTCATGATAGCCGCCAGAGGGCCGTAACAGCCATGAAACAGCCCGCAACAACAGCCCTCAACAACAGCCCTCAACAACACCAGTCTGTCTGCAACCCGTGGCAGGCCATCGCGGTTATCGTGAAGTCCTGTCTTCCTGGAAGATGCGTGGATCGTACAACACGTCAGCTGATGCCGTACTGAGGCCCTGCCGTACATACACATCCCCCCACACACATACACACACACGGTGGACTTCGCTTCTCGGGGCTCAGTTCTCAGTACACACACGCACTTTGCTTTATGCCCCCGGGAGATCACGCACGCATACACACATACACACACAGTACGAATTGCGGGTTGCAATTCTAAACACACAGTACGAACATGCGGGGAGGGTCGTTGCAGGGTTCGTTCAGGCCTCCCTCCGCGGACGCGCCCCCAACAATCGGTCGTGCGCCGCTGCGTTTGAACCCTCCGCAGTTCGGAGCGCCGGGGACAGATGCCGATGAGCCCGCCAAGCGGGAGCTGCCGCAAGGCGGGGTGGCGCCACCTGCCGACGAACCGCAGCCGCCGCAAGAGAAGGCGCCGGAGCCGCAGCCGCAGCCGCAGCCGCAGCCGGACCAACAACACGTTGGTTGCGACAGCAACGGAGGAGGCGCAACGGGCGGTGCGGCCGCGCCCCTTACTGACCCCGCAACAGGACGCCCGGCAGTGGACGGCGCCGCCGGCGGGACCGCGGCCGCCGCAGCCACAGCCACAGGCGCACCCGCAGCCCCAGCCGCAGCCGGCGGTGGCAGGCACTCGGAGCTTCTGCAGCACGTTTCAAGCATACTGGACGAGGTCACGATCCATGAGGCTGACATGCCCCCCGGCATGCAAGCGCACGCGGTGCTGGCGGCCAACTTCCTCATCGCCCGCCGGGCGCCCGAGGCGTCCGCCGCCGCCGAGTACCTGGCGGCCAGCTTTGAGTGCGTGTACGGCGGCGTCTGGGCGTGCATGGCCTGCCGCGCGGGCCCGGGCTTCTTCGTGATGCGCACCAGCCTGAACGACGTGACCGGAATGTGGACGGGCAGGTTCATCAGCTTCACTGTCAAGAAGATGACGTTCATGTTGTACCGTACGACTCGTAAGACACGTACGACAGATCCTTAGGTCTGGCGGCGTGCGCTGGGAAGGGGGACTTCCGCTGGGTGGGGAGGCGGGACTTCGCCAGTCGGGAATGTGTGTGAGGGGATAGGGGCATGTAAATATCGAACGCGCAAAAGGACACCCAGACAGACAGCGGGGGGCCAAGGGGGGCTGGGCCGCAAGCACTTTGCACGCGCCACCAGGTCGCGCTGCACCCGCCGTTTCCCGAGTTGTTGACGGCCCGGGCAGTGGCACCGCCAGCCGTTTGGTCAGGAGGCGGACCGGTTATGAATGAATGAATGAATGAATGAACGCTACAGCGGACCCCAAAGGGAGCAACGGTGCAGTTATGTTCGTTTCCGTGGGCAACGTGTGCGCGGTGAGGCGACCTCTGCTGTGCGGCGCGGTCTCGTCCACATCCCATCCCATCCCAAAGCATCATTTACGCACGAGGTGACCGATACCCCACTACCGCCGGACGGAGGTGCCCTGGCTGACTTGAAAAGGTGGGGAGGGAGTACGGCAGGAGGTACCGCAGGCCTGCCGCGGGGAGCTGCGTGCCGGCAGGTGGCGTGTGCGGGAACGGGGCCTTGGAGGGCGGCCGGGGTCTGCCGCTTTGGCCCTGACGCCTGAGGCCTGATCAACCGATTTGCGGTGTCCCGCATCGATGGGTGAGGGAAGTGGCCACGGACCTGCCGTAGCCCTGACGGCTTTTGGAGCTCGCTGCTCCCAGGCTGGGCGTTCTTGGTTGTGTTGCGTGTTGCAGGTTTGCAGATTTGAATGATGATGATTGGGTCACAGATTAGAGGTGAAGAAGACGTTGATAAGGATTTGGATGTTGGATGTTGGAGGGTCACTGCGGACCCCAACCGACGTTGCGATGGGTTGGTCGACGCGGCAACGCATTCAGGTGCGAACGTACGATGGTACGGCAACACGAGAGCGAGCGCCGTCCCGAATGTGGCTGTATAAATGGAATGAATCACGTTACAGCGGGTGTATACGGGCGGGCGGGCCGGCGGGCGGGCGGGCCGGTGGCTAAGCATCGTCCGCCGCGACCCGCCTTCGGTTGATCCAGTCGCCCTCTTTCCCCAAAAGGCGCGCCGTCATCATCTTACCTCCGCAGGCCAGTGGGGGCCACCAGCGGTGATGCGATGTGCGTCCCGGTGGCACCTGAACGGCTGAAGCTACACCATCCGGCAGCAGCACACACTCGGCGGCTTGCTGGCCGGCGGCTCTTGGGGGTTGCGTACAGCTCTCTCTGGTTGTGCCGCATCCATGAGCCGTGAGCCCGTAGCGGCAACTCCCACTTGGTCCAACGGAGCCATCAAGTCGAGTCTGTGCTTTGTAGGGTTGTAGCCGTCAACCCGCCCCCTCTCAGATCCAGCCCCCAGCTTCTCACAGCTTCCTTGCATACACTCATCACTCTCCATCCCCCGATTGTTAGCGATGAGGCGAGCTTCCCCCGCCGCCTCGAACCCGCAAGCCTCAGCCCGCGCGCTTCCGTGCTCTCTTCCGCTCCTCCCCCCCACCCCCGGGCTGGAACCTGCGGCCCCCGCATCCCCCTCGGCCAGCCAGGGTGGCTATCTTAAGATATAAATATCTATTCGGCCGAAAAACTTCTGAAATTTTAGATACTTTTGGCCTGCCAAAACATAACATGGAGTTTAAGATACTTTGACCCCTCGAGTGGGACATGATATCTTCCCGATGACATATACTCGGACGAGTGATGGGGTCCCCGATATCTCCCACCCGGGGTCGGTTCTCGTCGTCTGCAGTTATCTATGGCTAGGTGTTGCACTTATGGGTTCGGTTCATGGAAGTTCTCCATCACTGTTGCGCCCTGTCCGCTGCCCTCTGTAGATACTTCGGGCCGTTTCCAGTTGGAAATATCTCCCCATAGACAGATACTTTCAGCGTTTCGAAGCCAGGTGTATCTCTGGCCGTAGATACTCCCAAAAATAAGATAGCCACCCTGTCGGCCACTGCCCCCGGTGGGGCGCCCGCCGCCGCCTCCGCCTGCCGCTACCGCTAGCGCTTCCGCTCCTCCCTCTTGCTGCTGCCCGCCCGATGGCCTCCTGGCGCCGTCTCCCCGCCGGCCGCCGCCCCCGATGCCACCGCCGCCCCATCCCTTTGCTGTTTCCTTCGCTTCTTCCTCCTGCTTGGCCTCTTGCCCGGCTGCAGATGGACCCTCTGCCGCCGTCACTGCTACGGCGATAGGGCCGACTGCCGCGCCACTGACGCCAGCGACTGCGGCAGCAGCGGCGGCGGCACTATTCCGCCGCGGCCTCTTTGCCGCGTCCCGCAGCGGGTCTCTGCCGCTGCCGCCTCCGCCACCGTCACCACCAGAGCCGCCGCCGCCGCCGTCGCCCTTCTTCTGCCGCTTCGCTTTCCGGGCGGACCCGTTGGCCGCCGTCATCGGCGTCGCCGCTGCGCAGCCGCCGGGGTTCCCGCCGGTAGTCCCCGCCTGCTTCCTGCTGGCGCCCGCGCTGCCCGTTGGGTCCTCACTTCGGGTCCGTTTGGTGCCCCGTTTGTTGGGTCCCGAACGAGCTGGCGGGACGGATGGTGGGTGGACGAGGCCCTGCCAACCAAGGCGAAATGCTGAAGGATGGCGCCGAGGCCTCCATGACCCTCCCCGGACCTACCCAATCGGTTAGCGCCTGCAGGCGGTAGCCGTCCTTCGAAGCCTTGATCCTGCGGAGAAGGGGGCCTACGTCCTGCTGCGGGTGGACGGGAATGCGCTGGTAGTTCCCCTACTCCATCCAGGAGGCGCTCCGTGAGGCCAACAGGGCAGGCCGCGCAATAGGCCCCAGGGTGTGCGACATGGAGAGGATCTGGCCCTTAATACACGGCAGCTGTCTGGCTGCTGTGACCTTGCGCGCGGCTAGAGCGGCCTGGATGGATTCCAACAGCGCGGTTCGCTTGTCGGCGGGGACCCCAACGAAGACGCCCTGCTTCGTGTCAAAAATAAAGCAAGCCGAGATAGCGCACCCGCTGGGACACCTCCGTCACCCAACAAGGACTTCTCACGGTTGACGCAGAAGCCCAGGCGCTCCAACTGGCCCAGCACCTCCGTCCTCCGAGCGGCCAGGAGCAAGGGGTCAGCGGCGGCATGGATCTGGTCGTCGATGTAGCCGGAGCATCGCCTTCCGCGGCCGCGCCACGGGCGCAGTACCTCCCGCATGAGCTTGCAGTGGTGAGGCCGAAGCCAGCTGAGTGAAGACGTAGAACTGCCCGCGCCACTCGAAGCCAAGGTATTGCCAGTCGGCTTCGCGCACGTCGACGTGGTGGTAACCCGACTTTAGGTCCAGGGTGAATATGTGGTCGTTGGGGCCCAGCCAGCTTGCCGCCTGTGCAGGGCCTTCATAGCAGAACTCCGGGATGTGCAGGTGCTTGTTAACAGCACGACCGTCCCACACCAGCCGTAACTTATCCTTCTGGGCAACGACACCCAAGGGACAAACCATGTACGGCCGCTTGCTCACAGGGCGAATGGCATTGGAAACAAGCCTGCTTAAGCAGGCCCGCAATGGCTTTATCCACCACATCCGGGTGCTCCAAAGCGGATGCGTGGTTCTTGCCGTAGAACGGCTTCAGGTTGCCACACGAGCGGGAACCCAGACTCCACCCAACTGAGGACCCGAGGGTTGGACGCATGCATGCTTCCGCCATTCAGCGAGCTGGCCGCGCAGCCTTCCACGCATTCATACCGCCGGCTGATCTGGGCGCGGGTGAGAGCCGAGGAAGCTCGGCGCAAGCGACGAGCGAATGAGGGTGCGCAAAGCCTCCGCAGAGCCAGCGGCGTCGCCGGCGGTCAGCGCCTCCAGGGCCGCTACGGCGAGGATGAGGGTGTCCTTGTCCTGCTGCAGCCGCTGCTCCACCGGGCTCTCCATGCGTTGCCCGTCGTTGACGACGAGCTTGGTGTGGGTCAGGATGCGACGGTCGCGGTAGCCCGGGGCTGTCACCGATGGTAATTGGGCTAGAGGGTTTGGGCTTGGGCTGAGGCTTGTCAGCGGTGGTGGCGGCAGCGGGACGGAGCGGTTGTCGACGCACGTGTGGCCAATGACAGAAGTTGGGACTTGAGGACCTCCATCGTCCGTGGGCTGATCGTCGCAACGGGCTGCTGGCCAGACGGGTTAGCAGTTGCAGCAGTAGTGCCACGGCAGCAGCGCTCAGTGCAACGATGTTGGCGTCCATCTCCATGGGCTGGTGGTCCCTGTTGCTGCGGCGATTGTTCGCTGGCATCTTTGAAGACGTAGACCTGAGGTTGACACTGCTCCTAGATGACTGGCGATGTGGCAGACCACCTGGTTCCTGAGGCCAGCCGGGGTCTTTGAACGAGTGGAGGGCGTGAAGCACGGCTAGCAGCTCCTGCGGGGTGGAACCAGGGCGGCTTTCGCGAGAACCCCAGGTTCCCCTGGCCTTGGCTACCTCCCCGTTAAGCAGGGCCCGTGCACCCCAGCCGCCGAAGGAATCCGGCGACCTGCCCCCCGCCGCACTGCTGCCTGGTACCCCCAGCCCAGCCCTCATGCACTCAAAGGCACACCAACCGTTGGCTGTGCATATACCAGCCGGTAACGGTGCGCCACAGTAACACGTGTGGTGAGGAAGCTGCGGCTGTCATCAATGACCCGGGGGTCCACTGTACGAAAATACCAGCCCTTAGCAGCTACTGGCTGTGAAGGAATGGACTTTTTGAGTTGGGGAGGGGCATTTGACAGGAACAACAGTCGGTAGGGGGTCGGGTTCCTCCGCCTTGGTCGAATGGCCGCATTCCCGTGTTTGCACACCCACGTGCATCTCATCACCTTCATTTCAATGACCGTGGCCTGAGCACTTCAAGAGGCGGACGGAGTGACCTTGTGCCCTCACCCCAGTATGGGCGCATGCAAGCATGTACCGTACCTTACGGTAGACATGTGCGGTATGGTATGTACGGCACTACTTCCAAACGTGACGTACCGACTGGGAAGACCCCGGCGTTGCGCTACTTTGCTACTGCTGATGGTGCTACTGCGGCTGCCGCTGCTGCGGTTACCTTGGTCCAGGGAAAAATGCCGCCCCGGAGAAGTGGTCGGCACAGACCCGAACACCACAGACGTCATACAGCTGCAACAAGCATCAGGCGGCTCACGGTGGTTGTGTACCGCACAGCTCTAGGGGTGTCCGCAACAATACGGTCCGAATCCCCGTCTCCTCACCGCCGTGTGATTAGGCGGGTCTGGCGCGGTTTCCAGGAGAGGCAATCCTGGCGCGCTGGTAACCTGGTGTAGTGGCCGGTATGGCTGCGTGACCCCCCCCGCGGGTGATGGAGGATGGGTGCGTAGTCCTTGGTAGGGGTTGATGAGACGAGGTACCTACGAGCTATCTGGGCCCGTTGGAACACCCGGTCGGGATACGGGTCCACCTTGTAACGGTTACAAAAATAAATACGGTACTCGGTGCTCCATATGTCCGAAAGCCGGTGTGAGCCGGTGGCCGAACCTCCCCATAGATCCAAGATAGCCTTCCGGTTGGGTTCGAGTATGCCCAGTTGCCAAACCCGACCCCACGCAGCACCCATCCCCACCTTCCTCAGCTTCTACCAGCTTCCTTGCATGCATTCATCACTCTCCATCCCCCGTTTGTTGGCAATAAGGCGAGCTTCTTCCGCTGCCTCGAGCCCGCAACCCTCAGCCCGCGCGTTTCCGCGCTCTCTTCCGCTCCTTTTCTCCCCCCGGGCTGGAACCTGCGCCCCCCCCATCCCCCTCCGGCACTGCCCCCGGTGGGGCGCCCACCGCCGCCTCCGCCTCCCGCTCCCGCTTGCGCTTCCGCTCCTCCCTCTTGCTGCTGCCCTCCCGATGGCCTCCTGGCGCCGTCTCCCCGCCGGCGCCGGCGCCCCCCGCGGCGGCCCCCGCCTGCCCCGCCGGCGCAGGCGCCGCCCCCGATGCCACCGCCGCCCCATCCCTTTGCTGTTTCCTTCGCTTCTTGCGGGGGGCATCCTCCTGCTTGGCCTCTTGCCCGGCTGCAGATGGGTCCTCTGCCGCCTTCACTGCTACGGCGATAGGGCCGACTGCCGCGCCAGCGCCACTGACGCCGGCGACTGCGGCGGCAGCGGCAGCGGCTGCGGCGGCGGCACTATCCCGCCGCGGCCTCTTTGCCGCGTCCCGCAGCGGGTCTCTACCGCTGCCGCCTCCGCCACCGCCAGCACCAGCGCCGCCGCTTGCGCCTGCGCCCTTCTTCTGCCGCTTCGCTTTCCGGGCGGACCCGTTGGCCGCCGTCGTTGGCGTCGCGGCCGCCGCGCCGCCGCCGCCGGGGTTCCCGCCGGTGGTCCCCGCCTGCTTCCTGCTGGCGCCCGCGCTGCCCGTTGGGTCCTCACTCCGGGCCCGTTTGGTGCCCCGTTTGGTGGGTCCCCCTCGCTTTGCGGCGGGACTGCCGCCGCCGCCGCCGTCGCCATCGCCGCCGCCGGCTCCGTGGCCGCTGACATTGCCGAAGGCCATGCCGTTGTGGCAGGCCATCTTCCGCACCTTGCACATGAGCCCGGTCCTGGTTCCGGTTGCGGATCCGGTTCCGGAGCCGAGCGCCACCTGCGCCCGCCGGCATGGAATCACAAGGGCTGAACCAGGGTCCTTTCACTCCTTCTCTAGGGGGCTATTCCCGCAGCAGGTGCCGTACCCCGGAATGGGGCATGGACTCCTAGGATGGACTCGTTGGGAACCCCGATCAGCCGTGTTGTGTTGTGTTATGTGCTGGTCATGTCCCTCAGGGCTGGGCAGGGCGGGGGCGCTACATTGGCATACGGGCGGGCACCTTTCGGGCAGCTACCGTAGGCCCCTGGGCAGGGCACTCAGTCCTGCCTTGCCGGAAAACACGCACATACGCTGATAATCTAATCCAATCAGGTAGATGCGTTTCCTTGTCCTTGCAGTCACTTATGGTGGGCGTATACAGCAGCAGGGTCGGGTCTGCAGGGTAGGTACGATATGGTATGGTGCTGTACGGTGTTGTACGACACTCACGCTCTTGAAATAGCGGCCCAGGGCGTCCTTGCCGGGCTCCCCGGGCAGTTTGGCGAAGGCCTCGTTGGCCACTGCGGCGTTGCGGAACACCAGCAGCAGCTGCGAACACAGCAACACACACCCACACACACCCACACACACCCACACACACACACACAGCAACACAGCAACACACACCCACACACACATTCAGGGCTCAGTTGTCTTAAACACACACTCACGCGGTGGACTCCGCGGTTAACGCGGCTCAGTTTCAGTTTTGTGCACACATACGCATTGCTGATATCGTTAGTATCGTTACTGCGATACTACCGATTTATCGTTCGTATCGTTAGTACGATTATAACGATACCGCCGTACAGTCACATGGTCATCCCATCCATGTGTCAACGCCGCGGTGTTGACAACGCCTTCGCACATGCCACAGGTCAGGTCTTCAATACATACGTCTGATTAAACATCTGCGCAAATGGGGCGGCACCAAACACGCTAATGACAGGGGTGCAGCGGCCTGCGGGTTGGCGGGTCGGCAAAGGGGCTGAGGGCTCCCAACTCCCCCCCCCCCCCCCCACACACACACACCGCCGCCCCCAAACCCCAAACCCTAGAACCTTCCAACCTCCCAAAGCCCTCCCCCCATCCCCCGCTGGCGATCTATGGTACTGTACCAATTTCTCTTCGGTCGAACCGTCGCTCTGGCAGCAGCGCAGTTTGAGAATGTCTACCAATGTCCTATACCCCCCATCCCCCACCCCCACCCCCCGCACCTGGTTGGCATCCCCCGGGTTGGGGTCCGCCCGCTCGAAGGCGGGGGCCCCCGCCGCCGCGAAGGCCGCCCTCAGCGCCGTCTCGCCGTCGCCCTGCTGCTTCAGCGTCAGCGGCAGCGAGTGCACCAGCAGCTTGGCGAGGTCCTCCGCGGGCACCTTGTAGTCGGGCGGCTCCAGGGGGCCTGGAGGGGAGGCCAGCTGAAGCTCCCGCATCACCAGCTGAGGGGGGGGTGGGGTGAGGGGGTGCGGGCGGGCAGGGGGCGGAGGGGGAGAGGGGAGGGGAGGGTGAGGGGGTGCGGGGGCAGCAGGTGGGCGGGGACCAGCCCGGTGGGGGGTTTTGGGGCCAAGGGGGTCGGGTGGGTGCCGCGTGCAGAGATGGGAGGTGGGGGAGGGAGCCCTCGGGGTGGGGCGCTGGGCCGGTGGGGGTACAGGCGATGGGTGGACGACGTATTCATACTGCGCTGCTGCTGCCAGAGCAAAGCGGGGGTGGGTGGGCGGGGGTTATTGACCGACTTGGCCAGTGGGAACGCGCGGATTGGGTGCGAGGGTGTGCCAACATGCGGGCTTGCCAGGGGGGGGGGAGACAGCGCGGGACCCGCAGTCGCCGGCCCTCCAGGGGAGGGGTTCGTCAGGTGTGTGGGGTCCACTCTGCGACCCCTCCCGCAGCGGGTACCTGTACAGGCAGTACACGTGCCGGCAGTACATGTACAGGAAAGAGACGTGCAGGCCCCTGCAGGGTGCGGCAGCTGAAAATGGCGGGGGGGAGGGGGGGTATTTGCCGCGTGAACCAGTACGACATGTGATCGCTCACCCTCATGGCCACCGCCGCGTCCTCCCGGGAGTCATGCACGCCACCTGCCGTACGCCGCATCTCGAGACCCAGCAGCGCCTTGGCCAGGTCCTTGAGCCCGGGTATACAGGCGGGCAGGCCCCTGGGTCGGTTGGGTCGGTTGGGTCGGTTGGGTCAGCGGCGGGAAACCGTTGGGCGGACATCTCAGCTGTCTGTAAGAACCGTGTGGGAACCGTTCGCCCCAAGCCCCCAACTGCCAACTCCCAACTCCCAACCCCCTCTCCCTGCGACTGCCCACAACGGGCGTCCCGACTCCCGAGTGCACCGACCCACCCACCGACCCACCCGCACGCCATCATGGCCGGGGCAGGTTTCCGCGCTCCCTCACCCCACCACCATCACCCCATCTCAACCTCATCCTTCAACCCGTCCGACCCGTCAACCCCACCCAATTCAACCCCAAACCCCAAACCCCTAGCGAGGTCCCTTTCACTCCCTCCTCCCCCTCCCCCGCCCCCATACGATCTGCCCCCTCCCCCTCCCCCTCCCCCCTGACACCCACTTGAACGAGTGCATCAGCGCCGTGTCAATGACCGGCTCGTAATCCAACTTGAGCGCCGCCAGATCGTGATGCAGCGAGTGACCCACGAGAACCACGGGTCGGCCCCCCTGGGCCCCCTCGGCCGCCCCAGCCTCCCCCGCTGCTGCCGCCCCGCCCTCCAGTAGCTTCCTGACGGCCCTCTGGGCGTCCTTGGCGGTCGCCGTGACGCCCTCCAGGTCGGTCGCCGTCACACCTGGGCGGGAGGGGGGAGGCGGGTGGGGCGGGTGGCGGGTGGAGGGGCGGGTTGCGGGGTGGGTGGCGGGTGCGGGGTTAAAAAGAAACAAGGCAGGGCTGGTGGGGATTACCGTAAACGACGCACGAGCCTAGAACGAAACCGGGTGTATTTGGATTGGGCGGGGCGGGGCGGGGCGGGGCGGGGGCAGCGCAGGCAGATAGGTTAGGTTCCGGCAGTGGTAGTGGACAGAAGGCCCGCAACCGCAGCTGCAAGCACAACAAACCCAACCCACGGCAAGCCTGAATCCACCCATCCAACCGACCCCCTCTATCACCCCACCCCACCAAACCCTAAACCCTCTAACCCCTATCCCCAGACCCCCTGACCCCTATCCTCCGACCTCCCAAGCGGCGGCTCACCCGTGAGGGCGGTCCGCAGGTCCACCACCTGACCCGTGGGTCGCACCAGCTGCCGGTACACCACCTCCCCGAACTCGTCGACCACACACACGCCCAGCAGCGACGAGGAGTCCCCCTCAGTGGCGCACATCTCACAGTCCAGCGCCAGAAGTCGGGGCCGCACGGCGGCGGACAGCAGCGGCCTGCGGCGACCCACGGGTCAAAGGGGACGCGGGGGGCAGCCCCGGGGACCGAGTGGGGTGGGCGGCTGACAGGATTGCAGGATTACAGGACTGCGGGGTTTGCAAACGCGCGGCGGCCCTGTCCTCCGAGCTCCGAAGCCCTCCCCTCGTCCCCTCCTCTTCAGATCCACCCGGTACGATTTCATAACTCTGATTCATAACTCCTCCAGCCTTTCCGGGTTTCGTCGACGGCGCGAACAGGGACCGAGGGCCGTCCGGGGCAGGTGCTGCAAACGACCCAGCCGTGAGGCGCCCCGCGGCGGGACGTCGCCTGCCCTCCCTGGCCAGCCCACACTTGCCCCCCTCAAACTTTAAATCAGGTCAGCGAAACTGCGAAAAGTCACCAATTGGGTGGCAGCCCACACCCCTCCCCGGGGCGGGATAACCACACCCCTCCCCGGGGCGGGACAACCACACCCCTCCCCGGGGCGGGACAACCACACCCCTCCCCGGGGCGGGACAACCACACCCCTCCCCGGGCGGGACAACCACACCCCTCCCCGGGGCGGGACAACCACACCCCTCCCCGGGCGGGACAACCACACCCCTCCCCGGGCGGGACAACCACGCCCCTCCCCGGGGCGGGACAACCACACCCCTCCCCGGGGCGGGACAACCACGCCCCTCCCCGGGGCGGGACAACCACACCCCTCCCCGGGGCGGGACAACCACACCCCTCCCCGGGGCGGGACAACCACACCCCTCCCCGGGGCGGGACAACCACACCCCTCCCCGGGGCGGGACAACCACACCCCTCCCCGGGCGGGACAACCACACCCCTCCCCGGGGCGGGACAACCACACCCCTCCCCGGGGCGGGACAACCACACCCCTCCCCGGGGCGGGACAACCACACCCCTCCCCGGGGCGGGACAACCACACCCCTCCCCGGGGCGGGACAACCACGCCCCTCCCCGGGGCGGGACAACCACACCCCTCCCCGGGGCGGGACAACCACACCCCTCCCCGGGGCGGGACAACCACACCCCTCCCCGGGGCGGGACAACCACACCCCTCCCCGGGGCGGTGCGTCCCACCATTAGGTAGAACCCTAGCTCGCACAGGCGGCAGCGCGGCATCAAGCCGTACTCCGTACTTGGTGGTTGAAAGTCCGGGCCGCCCCATCGGCACCCCCCCTCGTTGCACCTGTGCCGACCCTAGCTACCACCGCACGACTGCTGAACCCGCGGCACCCGCAAGCTGACCTGCGCTGGCACCAGTTGGGCAGTCGTGGCTGCCCCCGCACTCACCTTCACTGCACCCCCCTACTGGAGCCTCCGCGCGTATGTATCCGTCTACCCACCTACTCACTGCACCCGGCCCTGGAACCGCCCCCTAGGAGCAAGCGGCTGCTATGGCCCCTCCCGGCATACCCCCACGAAGCGATGGCAGCGGAGGGACCCCCACACGAAGCGCTGCGGCCCAACCCGCGGCGGGTCGGAGGAGGTCTCACCGCTTCACCCTCACCCAACCGGCAGTGTACGACGGAAGGTTGCCGTACAATGTGTTGTACTTGGGGTGCGCGCGGGTCCTGCGCACCATGGACCAGACGGAGACCTGATGGGGCGGCACCTCCAGGGGCTGCTGGGGAGGGGGCTGCTGGGGAGGGGGCTGCTGGGGAGGGGGCTGCTGCTGCTGCTGCTGCTGCTGCTGCGCCTCGGTTTCGGTTGGTGGATGTGCCTGTTCCGGCTGCTGCGGCTGCTGTTCCTTTGGCTGTGGAGGTTTCTGCTGGCGTGCTCCTCCGCCTGTCACCGCCAGCTCTGAGGGATGCGCCGGCGGCGGCAGGACTCCGCGGCCCTTGGCTGCGTCCTGCAGCATTGGGCACACCCACGACCCACCCACATGCCACATCAACGTGGGGGTGTCATGGGCATCATGAATCGGCATCCACCCAGCCACTCAGCCAGCCACCCGGCCAGCCACCCAGTCAGGCAGGCGGCCAGCCACCCAGTCAGGCAGTCAACCAGTCGCAGGTGCACCGGGTGTGACGGGATGCGGGCTGTACTGGCCAGCCACACACGGGACCCCGCTCCTGCCCGCTTGCTGGTCGGCACTGCGTCTCAAAGTAATGTCGCGCCGCACCGGCCAAGCCTGTTGAGCTGAACCCCATCCACCACGCCGGGTTTCGGGATCTCGCACGCCGTGCCATGCCCCAGGCTTGCCTTGCGCACTTTCTCGGCCCATTTCAAGTAGTGCTGTATGAAGTCCCGCGCGCTGGCTGCTCCTCCGTCCGCACCCCCGTCAGCGAGGAGGTCGGCTACGAAGGCCTCCAGGACCTGTGGGTGAAATGCGGCGGTCGAGGGATCAGGTTTTTGTCCGGCGACCGGACCGTAAAGCTCCCCCCTGGGAGCTGGGAGGCGAAAGGAAGGGTGAGGGAAGGTCCGAACCCCGGTGGCAGTACAGGGCCTGGAAGAGGCCGAGAGAGCGCTCCGGGATAACCTTGGAGTGCCCGCATCGCCAGCGGGAATGAAAAAGACGTGGGCTGGCTATTGCATCATTCCACCCACCTCTTTCTTTTGCCTCTTGGGGTCCGTGTGTCCACCCTGGCGGTTGACCGGCACGACGGTATCGGGTCGCAACAAACGTAAAAGCGACTTAAGAAAAAGTGAAAAGTTGAATTTGAATTATTGAATTCGGGAATCCGTTGTGCAGCAGCACGGACCATTCTATATGTGTCGCTGGCGGCTGCCCCGACGGCTTCCAGTCTAACCCTACCTGTTTGTGAACCTTTATGAATTCCGCCCATGTGCCAGATTTTCCTTTCACATTATGCTTCTGGCAAGCCTTTACGAGACCCACAAGATGCTCTGGCAACACAACGATGGAAGTGTTCAGTATCATTCTTCACACCATTTGACTACAGTTCAGCAGCTTAATTAACCAGCCTAACGCCATAATATTTCCTTGTCTTGGGATTGGTTTCACTGATTTGCAAACACTCGGCCAAGTCAACCGCCACCCGCCAACCCTGCAACCGAAGGCAACCGAAATCGGGACGTGGGGCGAGTTGGGGTTGTGGCCAGACCGTGGACCAGCGACGGACAAGGACGGCCTGAATAGATCGAAAGGCCGAAGTGTTGCATTGTTTCATACTGTTTGAACGACTCACTATCGAATAAATCAGTCCATCTTGCGCGTGCGCGGAGCTTGACAATCGCGCTCGATCCGCGCTGCAACCGGTATGCACCGTTGAAACGGTGAGTGTGTTATGGGATCGGATGTAACCTTGATTAGTCCCACGGACGCGGTGGGCGGAGCTCCGTCCCGACCCGACCCCCGAGGATGGGCCGGGCAGCACGTCCTGGGGACAGCAGCACCCGCCATCTAACCTCACGCTCAACATCCGGGCTGCAGCAAGGCGTGTCCGGGTTTCCAGGCTCTACACCGCACATACAAAACGGCAGGTCGTACGTATCTTGATCCACCAAGACTCCCAAGACAAAATACCTAACGCGCATCATATGGTAAACTGAGCCTCATTTTTGTCGGTGCATAAAGGCACCGGAGGGAGCGCTGAGGAAGCGGTTTTCGTCAGTACGGCCTTTTTGTTTACCAGTGCCGCTAGCCGCCCACCACCACCGCCCGCCTCCCAAGCTGCGGCCCCGTACAGTGTTCCAGTCGCCCGCCGTTTCCCATGCACTGCCAAGATCCAGTGTTAGGACAACCTGCTTTAGCTGGAGGCTCGCTCATGTCATGATTACGTCAAGTTTGAAGTCGTGGTTATGCAAGGTGTTTACCTGAGACCGCTGTTCGCGGGCTCGCCGCATCAGTGCACATTTGTAACAGATCGAAGCTTGCGTCAGGATGAAACCACGGCATGCCACACCGCGTGACGTGGATGCACCGGACTGACACGGATGCTTACCCACATCCCCACAGCTGACAGAAGCCTGCGCCCATCGCCCACGTGCATCTGGGCGACTGCACCCAGCAAAACACAACGACTTCGGTTGGGCCAGCACAGGCAAACGGTGTGTAAAAGGTACAAGGATGTGTGGCACGATGTGGAGATCGGGAGTACAGGTGGTGGTGGGCGGTGGCGGGGCCTTTTTATGCAAGGGACCACTTTTGCTTCCGGCGGCGCGCGGCGCGGCGACCCGTAATACGTTCCAGGCCCATCCACGACTGATAACGGCCGAGCCTGCCTCATTGCTCTGGGCACGTGCGCCGCCAGAGTACGTGTAGAAGGTGCGATGCAACCTGCTGCTGCGCTTGATAGCCCGTTTGCAGTGAAGGTGTCTAGGTTTTTATTCTTTTAATACATATGGAAATCTACGGAGGCCGTGGTAGTATGCAGCTGACATGGTATTCAGCGGCAATTAGTCATCATGCCATATTGGCGTCCAGTGAAAGTGCGCTCTGCACCTTCCAAGCAAGCAGGTTGGCAAATCGACTGCTTGAAATTTAACGACACATATTAAGCTCTGCCGGTATTCGCTAATATTTATCAAGCATTCATTATGGGCGCATGGGTAAATGCCATGGGCTTGCGTGATCCTGCGTGGATAGCGACAATAGCGGACGGCGGCGGGGTAACTGGCTTGTCAGCGGGTGAAATTATTATCCCGTTTTTGCAGTGTATTAGATAAAACGACTTTGTTTCTCACTCATCACAGTATGGGTAACACACGAATCTCACTCCGTCTCATACAATCGCCCACCAGCCCAGCCACCTCACCTACCCTCACTTTCGATGTAAGCGTAATGCAGTTTCCATGTTTTTTTTACACATTAATAATCAGGTGTTCCAAGTGTTGTCAGGCTGGTAATGGGGGAGGGGATGTGTCGGTCGGTCATAATCGATTGCCTGGTTCAATCGTTTTTTTCAGGGAAGCACATTAACGCTGTACATTTAAAATGAAATGTACTGAGATGCGCAGCAACATGCCAGATTTGCATACTTACGAACCTCTCAGGTACGGGCATCCACTGAAAATGTTCGAGAAATAATTGGTAGTTATTATAAATTATTTATCTCTATAAGTGCGCTACATTCTGAAAATGTGTAACCTCTGCAACCGAAAACGGTGTTAGTCGTCGTACTAGATACCGTGAAGCTTCACAAGTTGATATAAGGCACCGTTCTCCGTATATTTTTTACAGCGCTGCTACCCATTCAGAGCTTGCAATTGCAGTTTTCAAAAACACAGAGAGATGCGCTCTCAGAGCTCGGCAGCAGCCGCCGCAGCTTTCTTGATTGCAGCTTGCGTGCTCCAATGTGCAGCAGCGCTGGATGCAGGTAGGTGCGGAAAAGAGAATGAAGCCCGGGATCAGCGTAATCTAATATTGGCTCGATGTCTGGTCCGATCCATGGATATCCGCTTCAAGGTTTCAGCTAGAGTAACTTAAATTTTAGGATAGAAATAATATGTCTGACGTATCAATGATCTACACACGTATGGTACAGTGTTCTAGCAATAAAGTGCGACGGGGCCGTAGTGAGCCGTTTGCGGTGTTGCTTGCTTCTGCTTGCCAAGCTGCAAGGGATACAAAGACAGAGCGCAATGCACAACATAGCGTTTTCTTTTCTTTTAGTCTCCTTAATGTCCACGTTGTCCATGGTGCCTTGCTCGAATGTGTCGCGACAGACGCTGGAGTCAACGCCTGGACAAATGAGCTGTCGGCACAGTCCACGGACGGAAAGCGAGGTAAGCATGTTATCCAATGAGTTTGCTTGTCCACGGCGACTCGTGAGTTCTAGGCTTAGTAACATACGTTCTGCACTACGCAATTTAGCGCACGTGTGAAATCTCTCCTTTGGGGATGCGGATTGATTAGTGCCTGTCTGTAGATACAGGAGCGGCAACCTTGCCAGGAGTCACAGCGCATTTGCGTTGCACTGGTTACGTATCTTTCCATTTCCATACCCGCCCCTCCCTGCAGGGACGGCGCGCGCCCTGCTGGCGGGCCGACAGGGCAGGCCACCGTTGGTGCCCTTCCCGCCTCCAACCCCGCCACCGCCACCGTTCGGATCAGGCAAGCCCTCCGCGTTGCAAGATTCCGACAATCGCACGTGCTGGCTGGTGAAAAGCAAACCAGCGAAACCAGCAAATGCTGGCCCAAGCCCACATTCACACACATCCAGCACATTCCTCTCCTGTCTCGGTCCATGCCAATGTTCTTTCTCTTTGAACGTCAGACTCTGAGCTTTTAACTGGTTCTTAACATGTTCCAAACAACGCTACTGACTTGCTTGGGTTACGAATTTGCATGTGACAACTCATCCCACCGACCACCCATTACCTCAACCCCGCCACCCGCACCGACCCCATCCCATCCCCCCGCCGTCGGCTGCTTGACCTCCCACAGCCCAGCAAATCAAGCTGAGCACCGGCACCAACCAGTGCCTCGACATTGCGGGGGCGCCGGCCGCCAACTCCATCGTCAACGGCCTCAAGCTCGTGTCCGCCACCTGCAGCGCCACCTCCGCCACCCAGAAGTTCTTCATCATCGCCAGCGGTGAGCAGTGAATCGGCGCCCCGGCGGACGGGGGATGCCAGTCGCGGCGCTGGCAGGCGACCGTGCGCCTATGTGGCGAGGTTTGGAAAGGGAGGAAAACGAAGAACGCATGAGGGCGACCGACCGACCAAGCGAGCGACACGCCAACGCACCCGACTATCCGCACCTGGGCTGGGTCGGGCGGGTTCTTTTCCTGAACACCCTAATATGTAGAGGCTCTCGGGTTGGTTGGTTGGTTGGTTGGTTGCCGCACCGTTGCGACCGTTCCTCCTCTGGCTCACGCTCGCCCTGTACTGCGCCACATGCTCTCCCGTCCACAGCCAGCGGCCTCGTCCGCATTCTGAGCGCCGCCAACATCCGGAAGTGCCTCAACGCCTGGCCGCTCTCCGGCGACTACGACGTCTCCGACTACGGCAACTCGGGGAAGGGCGCCAGCAGCCCCTTCGCCGGGGAGGTCCGCGTGTGGGACTGTGAGGCGGCCAGCGATGACAAGCAGCAGTCCTTCAAGGTTGCCGTGCAGGGCGACGGGTGAGGCCGAGGGGGGATCCGGAGTCCGAGCTCCGGGATGGGGTGGGGGGCCCAATCCTGGGGGACCCAATCCTCGCGTGTGCGGGGAGGAATCCTGGCGTGTGCGGGGAGGAATCCTGGCGTGTGGGGGGAGGAATCCTGGCGTGTGCGGGGAGGAATCCTGGCGTGTGCGGGGAGGAATCCTGGCGTGTGCGGGGAGGAATCCTGGCGTGTGCGGGGAGGAATCCTGGCGTGTGCGGGGAGGAATCCTGGCGTGTGCGGGGCCGTCGGCCTCGGGGCGATGCGGAGGGCGTCGTTGGGTACCCGGACCCGGATGGGGCGGTGCTCGGCCACGGTCAATTGCTCATCACGGCAGCCCGGGAGCGCAACGTGGGGTGCGAAATTTTGGCACCTCGTTTGGGACCTCGAGCACCGTTGTTGGTAGGATCTGGTCTTGCGATACGGCCGCAGCGGAAAACGCAACTGAAGGATGCGCACGTCAGCCGGAGGCCTTGGTGTGCGCCATGTGCGCCATGTGCGCCGGCGGCGGCACCGCTGCCGCCCGGAGGACCGAGAGGCCCACCGCGTGTGGCGCCCGCGCGTGTAGCCAGCAGCACACACCGGCCAGCACTCAGCGCTCAGCACTCACCAGGCGGGGGGTGAGGTTCGGCTTCAGGGTTTGCTCCTTGAATATAACACTCGGACGCGGGCGCACTCGTTCCAATTTCGGAATGCGCGCTCGTCACCACCAGCTGCTGCCTTCCGACCCGCTGCTCCGTTCCTGACCCGCTGCCTTGCCTCCCTTCCCTGCTCCGCACCCCCGCGTCCCGCAGCTGGACGCTCCAGCCCAAGTTCTCCAGCAGCAGCTGCCTGACGATCGGCTCCACGGGCGCCCTCGGAGTGGCCGCTTGCTCCGCCGGCTCCGCCACCCAGACCTTCAAGTTTGCCCTAGGTGAGAGCTGTCAGGCGGGGTGCTAGGTGATTGACTGGTTGTGCCGAGTGCTCAGCGCCCCGGTCAGGAGTGCAGACGCGGCAATGAATGATGTCATGCTGCTGTGCCTGCTCGGACACACAGGATATGGAGGAGGGTTCTAAGTATGTTCGGCGGAAATGGCCCACAGACGGGTACATCATGATGGCGGCAATGGCAGGGATAGGGCCCCGCCGCCGCCGCCGCATAGTGCAGTAGCGGGGCCCCCGAACGTTCTGGTGCGGCGCGCTGCCGTACACACAGCCCAACACTCACTGCGCCCCCGTTCCGCCCTTGGCAATACAGGACTCGTCACCTCGCCGCCGCCGGCCGTGACTTCCTCGCCGCCGCCCGTGGTGGTGTCTTCGCCGCCGCCGTCGGTGCTCGCATCGCCGCCGCCAGTGGTGCGCTCATCGCCGCCGCTGGTGGTGCGCTCACCGCCGCCGTCGCTGTCTTCCCCGTCGCCGAAGCGGGTTCGGTCGCCACCGCCTGCGACGAATGCCTCGCCATCGTCGCCGCCGCCGACCGTCAGCCCACCGCTTCCCAAGGCCAGCAGCCGGCCGCCGCGGGCCAGGCCGTGAAGAGCGTCCAGTCGCTGAGCAGCTCGCGCTGAGATGACCCTAGCAGTAGCGGGCCGCAGTAGCGCAACAGCATAGCATCGCCTCGTGTAACTCGGTGAGCTGTGCTGGCTGTGCTGGCCAGGCGGATGGCCATGCAAGGAATGATGTGCATTAGGGTTCCGTACGACACCGTACGGAGTCCGTACGGACTAGCTGGAGGTGCTGCGCAGAGATGTGTACGGAATGTGTATGACACGTCGGTTGGATGCCTCGGACTCGGGAGTGTGCTCTGACCACCTGACTCCTTTTGAGGCCGTGTCAGGTTTGCCGTACAAAGCTCGTGTGCGACGGGCGAAGTGCTGGCTGATGTGTACGATGTTCGAGGCCAGCGACGTTCATCGTGCTTTCAAATCAACACCGCGACGTGTTTTATGATTTCGGTCTTGAGTTGCGGGCGAGTCCCCGAACCTGGAACATATATCAAGGACATTCCGTGAGAGCGCGCCGCAATTAGAGCGGCAGCGTATCCATTATTGATTTTGTTCTTCAATACACCGTTTGTTGCTCTTCTATGTCGATTAAGGTCGATTTGAATCGTGTTGGATGCGGCGAGGCGCAGGCGGCGGGGTTTTGCGGACAAAAACCCGCCAAGATGTAGGCGCCTCAGCCTGCGTTGGTTCGCCAATTTAAAGGTGGCACACACGCCTCTGCATATGCGAGCAACCAGTGCTTTTGGGCGTTTTGTTTGCCCTTGGGCCTCCGGCTCGTATGGGTATGTGCAGGTATGGGGTTACGCACCCCCAACCATGTAACACACACACACATATGCGAGCTCTGTCCTCGTCCGTGATATTGTCTCACGTCAATGCGGTGGGTTGCCCACTTGTCCTCCCTGGGCAGGGTGAGGAGTCTAGACTCGTATGTAACAACTCACGGGTGGTGTCCATCCCCTTCCACCGGGTGGTGGTCGCGCGGACGGACGTCACGTGCGAGACATCGTCCGGACGTCCAGGTACACGGCTCCGATGTCACATCTGGACAACCTACCTTTGTGAGTTGTATTCACACGCCAGACCTCGCCAGAAGGATGTCACTTGTTTCGTCGGTCAGCGAGTGCAATGCGTGATGGGAAATCAAGCGCGAAGGGAAGAGATGCTACAGGCCAAAGATCCGCAGGGAAAACATCCGCAGACCAGAATCAACAGGGAAGGTCACACGCCAGTAGGTTTGCGGCTGCAAGAAAGGTTTGAGACGTGATCAGCACTTCATCACACAACACCCATATCGCATGAAGCTCGCTGCAAGTTTTTCGTCGGCTTTGGTTGGCACTGTCATGGGTTTTTGCAGCCAAGAACACCAAAGCGCTCTGAAAATATTCATCACCTTCACGCCATAACCATATAATGCCGTTCTTGAAACGATTGGTGTTATTCTTACATCAGCAGCAGCGGTTTGTAAGGCTTGCACAGCGAATACTACCCAGCACGATTATGAGAAGCAAATAGACATCTTCAAACGATAATTGTAAGCACGGAATGCGCTTGCGTTCTATTTGTTTTGTCGCAGGTACTGTCACAACCGTTTCGCTGCGGTCATTGCAGTCACAGGGTGCCGCACAAGCAGTCAGAGTCTGCAAAATCGCTCAAGCCCATTTGCTTCAACAAACAGGCGTAATGGCGCTGGCCGTTGCTACTAAACATCTGTCGATGTATTCACCGCCGCCGTTGTACGGCGTCGAAGATTCCCTTTGAGGGCAAGAGTTATCATATTGGCATCAATGTATCAGGTGTTCGGTCCTTCACAAGTGTTAGCGATGTGGTTACAAAATGAAGAATACTTAATTCCATGCTGGTGCAATTGCACGAAGTGCGCGGTACTTAGGGGCGGAGAGTTGTCATTCGGCGAGCTGTCTGAGTCCACGCTACCCCAAATGTTCATACTCAACTCTTATAACTCTGATTGTCATTCAGGCAACTCCACCGCCTTAGTCCGCGACCGTCCCTGGTCAAACCCGTTTGCGACATCCGTACGACCCTACTGCAAAGCTCAAACTCAAGCTTTCCTCACCAGTACAACGTATATGCAAAGGGACACCTGGGCATTATCCACAAGAAACCTATAGGAGTGTATCACTTTAGGCACTCAGAAGGCTGACCTGTGCCGAGTCGCTAAGAAGACACATGCAACATACATCAAACACGCAATGAACAATGTAGTTTAAATCAGGTCCGGATTCTCACCAAAGCCGGCGTCAGGAACACCTGCCTTCCAGCACAACGCCGGCTTGGTGGAGCCTCCCCTGGCTGCGAAAGCGCCGCAAGGCCAGGCGGAGTGTGCCGCTGCGGCAGCAGATCATGACGTATATTGGCAGCCGGCCCGCCGTGGCCTGGCTGGCCATGTGCTTCGGGGTCTGCCTCCCGACGCCTTACCGCGCTGTGCCAGATAAGGAGCTAGACGAGCCCAAGCGCGCGGCCGCGCGGCCCCAAAGGTGAAACCGATGGAACAGGCTCGCACATGTGCGGCGCGGCAGTGCCTTTGGAGCCCGGTGCGCGGCGACGAACACCCCTAGGGGTTGGTGGTGGGGTTGGGGGGAACAATCGTCGACCCAGGACCGTTCCAATACGTCCAGGTTCGCAGGGGTAGCCGACTGCCCTCGGACGTGACACGCATCCGTGTATGTGCCTCACTCAGTGCGCCTCACTCAGTGCGGCGGCCCTCCCCCTTTAGTCGAAGAGTCTTACCCTCACTGACCTGCTTCCCACACCTGCTGTCCAACCACTGCCATCCTACCGTATCTTCCCCCCTGGATAAGGCCCACGACCGACTGGCGGGAGATGCCCCTGGTGTCCAAGTACGACCTGGTAAAGCAGGTCGGGAAGGTGCGTGGCCCCCGCCCTGTCTGGGCTGATTCTTTTCAACCCCCGACCTTCCCGCCCCGCCCCGCCCCGCCCCGCCCCGGGGTGCATCCGTGACGTGGCGTGTGTTTCGGACCCCACCGGCGCACGCGCCCGACCCGACGGGTAACACAGAGGGCGTCCCTCAGATTGCGGTCGTACTGCCGCGGGATGCTGCACCTTTGATGGCGCCGGGCGCCCGTGCATCGGCCGGCGATCACCCCTTCGCGGGTGAAGCGGTTTTCGCCTGCCCAGGGGGGGCGGGGCCGGGGGAGAGAAGGCCGCGAGGGCCGTCTGTCCCCCCACCCCCCTCCACGGCATCAAAACATGTCACCCGCGGTGTCCCTCAACCACCGGTCTCCCCAGGCCGTGGCACCTCACGACCCTACCCCCCGCACCCGTTGTGCCGGGGAGGCCGCTCCTGCCGCCATCCAACCCCATCCAACCCAACCTCACCCAACCCCTCGCATCGGTCCAAACCCTAGAGCACGCTCCACAACCAAAACCTCGGCAACTACCGCTCCCCCTGGCGCCTCCGTGCGTCGTAGCAGACGTGACGTGACACGTGCCATGCCGTGCCGTACACCTCAGGGCGGCTTCTCGGAGATCTGGCTGGCGGAGCTGCGGGAGCCCGCCGGCGGCGGGGTCGGGGTCGGGGTCGGGGGTGCCGGCGGCGGCGTCGATGGGCTCCGGGAGCGGGTGGCGTTGAAGGTGGTGGGCCTCGCGGATCCGGATCTGGAGGAGGACGAGCTGGCCACCCTTCTGGCGGAGGCCAAGTTCTTGCGCAACCTGGACTGCCCCTACCTGGTCAAGTGCTTCGACACCGAATCCAACCAGGACTGGTGCGGGCTTGGAGGCGGGGGTTGTTAAAAGGGAGGGGGGTCGGCCGGTGCGGACGCTTTGTGGCGGGGCTAGGTGGGTGGGTGAAAGGGACCTTGTGGGTTGGCCTGGGTGGGGCTGGGGTGGACCAGAAGGGGGGCCGTGGGGCTGCTCGTAGCAATCCCGTAGCAACGTCGACGTGGGTTCTGCACCGGGTGTCGGCGGGGCTGGCGGCTGGAGAAATCATGGAGGGCGGGTGGCCGCCTCCGCACGTGGTTGTTGCGTGTGCGTTGTTGGGCGTGCTGTTGGCGGGTGCTGTCGGCGTCGCCGCATCAGGCCAGGACCGCTGACGTGGCCCACAGGGTCTGTTCCGTGCCTTAACTTATCGGCCACCTCCTCGCCGCTGTGCGGGCCGCCTCTTCTTCGCCCCGAACCTCGTACGGCACGTGACGGTACGTCCGCCGCCCCGCCTCCTCCCCCCCCCCCTCCCCGAGCAGGCTGGTCATGGCGCTCGAGTACATCAACGGTGGCGAGGTACGTGCGCCGCCCTTGCCCTCGACTGGATGTGGATGTGGGCGTGGACGTGTAGGGGCGCAGTTCTGGTGTGCGCACCTGACGAGCTTCAATAGGGGGGAGTGACAGCAACTAGCGCCCCTGTAGCGTAGCAAGCACGCCAGGCAACCAGTATACCGCGCGGGAAGGGGCAGGATCAGGGTCGGGTTCAGGGCCAGGGGCGGGGTCAGGATCAGGGTCGGGTTCAGGGCCGGGGGCGGCTGCGGGGTCAGAGGCGGGGTCATGATCAGGGTCGGGGGCGGAGGCGGGATCAGGGGCGGGGTCAGGATCAGGGGCGGGGGCGGAGGGCGGGGTCTAGTTGAGAATTTTCGAGGTGAGGGTGAGGATGCGGGTGAAGATTTGGGCGAGGACGAGGCCTCAACGAGGTCGGGCCGGACCCTGCCCGTCCCGCCCCGACTCGACCCGACCCGACGCAGCGTCCGGGCATGGCCTGTCCAGGCCTGGCGAAGGGTTCCTGGGGCCACTGTCCGATTTGGATCTGTAGCCCAATCAGTTTTTGAGGTCTGTGCACCTCCCGCTCACCCTCTCACCCCTCTTGCCCCCGCTGACCATCTCCGCGCGCACGAGCGTGGACGGTTTCGGAGCTTCACCACCCGCCGCTCCGTTCCGCTCCGCCCTCGCCCCAACGCCCCGCCTCTCGTGTCACCGCCCTCCCTGCCCGGGGGGGAGGCTGTCCCTGGTTCAGATGCTGGACCACATCCACAAGGTCCACAAGTACACGGAGGCCGAGGCGGCCAAGCTGTTCGCGCAGATCGTGTCGGCCATCTCCTACCTGCACAACCTCAACCTCATACACAGGGACATCAAGGTGGGACGGGCGGGCGCGGGGGGGTAGCAGAGGTGGGGAGGAGTGTGTATGTGTGTATGTGTGGAACAGGATGCGCGGGACGGGGCTGGCCACGGGGCTGGCAACGGGACGGGGCTGGCAACGTGCCAGCCTTACACACGAATACAGAAGATGAACGACTGTGACGCCATGTACGGGCAGTACGGCACAATGTACACTCCATCGAGGGTCTGCCCGCGTCTGCGTGGAATCCCCGCTTGGGCCCTGAGGTCGGGAATCCTAGGGCAAGAAACCTGGGGGGGGGCCCCGGTGGTAATCTGGTCGAGCGCACGGGCGGTAAGCGGGCGGTGGGCATCGCATCCCTCGCATTGGCGTCCGGGGCTCTGTCCAGGGTGGCCAGACGTACCGTGCAACCAAGCTCGCGATGCCAGCCCGACTGGAGCGCTTTCCAGCACTGCGCTGCACTGCGCTGCACCAGGACCTACCCCTTTGTGGAGGTGGGGGTGGGGGCAGCAGCGGGACGAGGCTCAGTGTGCTCATCACCATCCGTGTGCCGTTGCTGTATGCCAGACAGGCGGACCCCCTCCCTCCCTCCCTCCGGCGCATTTGGCCCCCAGCCCCACCCGGATAGGACTGGTGCTCTGGCGGCAGCCGGGCAGCTTCAAGATGTCTACCCGTTCTCTATAAAACTCCTCAACCCACACACCCCGATCGCGCGCCCCCTTCCTCCTTCCCTCCCTCCCCGCAGCCCGAGAACGTCATGTTCACGGCGCCGGTGGAACAGGTCCAGGCGGCAGGGCAGCCGCTGCGTGTCAAAATCATAGACCTGGGCATGGCCGCGGTGTACGACCCCCAGAAGGTAAGGGCACGCCACGCCGTACACATGCTAATGTGTACGACTACCTGCCGTATCGGATCTGGATCTGTCGTGGGCAGCGGCTCCGCCGCCCACTGTCGGGGCCTCTTATTGGGCGGGTCGGATGTCCGCATCGCGCCGCGTCGGTCGCAGCCAAGCATGGTTTCGGCGCGCCCCGTACCTGCGCCACTTGGGGGTTGCCCTGTAGATTCGCTGCACCGTGTACTGCACCGTGCCGTACCGTACAGAGGAGTGACATCGCCCACTGCTAGGTAGCACGGGCGAAACCTGGTCGCACGGGCGGGATGGTGGACACACCGGCGGATCCCCCTCCGTATAGATATACCCACCCCGCTGCCGCTGTGCTGCTGCCGCTGTCGTGCTGCTGCCGAACTTCCTGTACATGTCTTCCGTCCTGCATGGCCTGCTGGAATGTTGGATTCCTTCTGATCACGCCCGTGTTGTGGGCCCCCCCCTTCTTCCGTCCGCGCAGCCCATACGCGGGTGCATTGGCACCCCGGGGTTCGTGTCCCCCGGTGAGGCAGTGGATGGGGCGGGGGGTGAGGCGGGGGAATACGAAAACCCTAGGTGGTGGGGCAGGTGAGGGTGGCGGGGGGATATGCCCGTAGGGCCTAGGCGGTGGGCCGCATCTCCCGCATCCCAGGCTCGGGCTGTGCCCTCCTGGTGCCTCCCGGGGCCGGCAGGGCGGGGCGGGGAGGGATAAAGGCAAGGGGTCGCTCCAGGGGCGCTCGCTGCCCGGTCCGCTCCGGGGGAGGCGCCCTCTCCGGCCCCCGGCAGACTGGAGGGCTTGGCGACTGGGGGGGTGTAAGGAGGCGGAGGAGGCTGCTAGGGGGGGGGAGGGGAAGGGGAGGGGGCCGCTGCTCCCATCCGCCCGCACCCCACGTCTGCACCTGCACCGGCCTCGCCCCTGGCCACCACGTTATCACGTTAGCCAACCGCTCACCGCCAACCGCACCTGCCCCTGAGGCCGGCAGACCGTGTCTTCGTCTCGGCGGTTCCTCTCGGCAGTGTCCCTCCGGACTCCTCACCCCGCTCTGGGCGGTTCTCACTTCACCTTCTCCCCCCCTCCACCCTCCCCCTTCATGGTCCGGACCAGAGCTGTGGCACGACGGGCCCCATACGGTGAGTGGTGTACGGCAGCTTCGGGTGTTGGGGTTCCGGGATGGGGGGAAGGCACGGGGCATACACACTCACCGGTCCGGGGCTGAAGCTACCGTATGCCCCGGATGCATGTCGCGCACTCCCGCCCCGCCCGCCCACGAACACACACACACACACACACACACACACACACACGGCATTGCACGCGCTGTTGACGCATACGCCCTTGCTTTTGCTGCACCTTAGGATCAGTAGGTAGCTTAGTCGAGTTTTCATCTGCATTAGCCTACGACGTCATAGCTGCTGCGTCTGCTGGCGTCCCGGCGCCCACCGGCGCTCGACAACGATACGGGGCGCTGCAGCATCACGGCCTACACCACCTTGGGACTCCTTATGGACGACATATTTCGCCCTGGCATATTGGTAACTCTGGTCTCGGTCTCAGTCGTCGGTTGCATTGCTGGACACGGGTCTGCTTATTCGCGGCTCAGCTTTTCTCCTTGATAACACACACACACACACACACACACACACACACACACACACACACACACACACACACACACACACACACACACACACACACACACACACACGGATCCGCCCTGGTGGTGGCGCCGTCGTCTTGCTTGCCTGGCATACTTGTCGTGTTGCATGGTCGCCGTAGCTGCGTCAATGGTAAGTAAATCGCAGGTTTGGTAAGTATCCGGACCTGGGCCTGGGCGGTTATGGGTGGGCTTCTTGTAAAACACACCGATCCGCGTACACAGGGTCTTAGTACACCGCTCATGCTGAGGGCCGCTGACTACCACCTTCCGGCTGCTCCGGCCCCCTCCCCCTCCCCAACACGCAGCCCGCCTGCGACATCTACGCGCTGGGGGTGGTGCTGTTCATCATGTTGACAGGCAAGAGAGGAGAGGGGGGCAGGTGGGGGCGCGGGCGGGGCCGGGGCCGGGGCCTGCACCCCGCCCGGGGGCTTGTGGGGGTATCCCCTGTGCCGTACTGACTGCTAAGCGTCCCGGTCGTTCGGTGCCAGTGGACTGGAGCATGGGGGCTCTTTGACACGTGTAACCCACTGCCCACCGTCCTCATTCCCGTTGGGCAATCGCCACTGCCCCCACCACACACCCTCCCACCCTCCCCACCCGCTCAATAGACACATACGGTACATCACAGGGTTTCTCGCTAGGCACGTACATCAAAGGTAGTTTACGGCGAGTAGTGTTCTAGGAACTGGTTTGGGTCGGGCGGCTTTCCTCGCGCAACACACCGGACACGTCCCGATACACACACACACACCCGCCCATCACCTCCCACCCGCAGGCCGCAAGCCCCACAGCGGTCAGGACATCCGCTGCATGACGTACTGCAACAAGAGCATCAAGGAGGCGCCCGGCCTCAAGGACGAGCGGTGAGGAGCTGCGGGCGGGCGGCTGGAGGGGTGGCGGCGCAGGTCAAGGGGGGGGGGAGGCTGGGCGCTATGGAGGGCTCTAGAGGGGGGGGGCCGGGGGGGTTGCGCCCGGCACCGACATGTATCTCCCGCTGGCCGCCAACCAATGGCCTCTTTCTGAGTGGATCGGGGTCCAGGGGACCCCCTAGCGGCTTATCGGCGGCAGCCTACAGCCCTATATCCCTGACCCGGCCCCACACGCTGAGGACTTGATGAGGCCTCGAAAGATGTCTCCCGGAATACGTGAAGAGGCCCACGGTGCCCCTCGGGCTCCGAACCGCGCATCTGCCGTTATCCGCTCGGAGGTTGTGCTCTGTCGGCGGTGACCATCCTTGGCTGTCTGCCGTACACCCTCGTCGTGTCCCCCCGGCCCCCTCCCTGGACCCCTCCCCTCCCCCCCCTTGGACTCTCCCCCCTCCCCTCCGCCTGGCTCAGCTTCCTGGCGCTGTCCTCCGCCGCCCGCGAGCTGCTGCTGGCGATGCTGGCTGACGACCCACGGGTCAGACCCAGCTGCCTGGAGGTGCTCCGCCACCCCTTCATCACCGCGGTGGACAGCAACGCGGAGGCGCACAGGGAGATGAGCGCCGAGGTGCGGCGGAAGATGAGGGACCTGGCGCAGCTGAGGTGAGCGTTTTTGGTGGGGACGGCAGGGGGACAAAATGCTGTTAGGCGGCTGCTAGACCCAAGACCCAACCTGACACCCGCAATGCAACCGCACTGCACCCGCAGCGCACCTGCACTGCACCTCTTCCCGTTTTTCTATACCCCCCTTGTTCCATGCCCGCTTCCATTTCGCACCGGGTTTCGGAGGAGGTACCTCGCAGACACGTCCGAGACCTGACCCCTTCGCTGTCCCGTGCCCCGGTTCCGCGCTCGGGCCGGCCCCGTGGGTCCTCGCAGGCGGGTGCACGGGCTGCGGTACGCCCTGCGGGTGCAGAAGCCGCAAGAGGGCGACCACCTGGCCTTCCTACGCGTGCTGGACCAGCGCCGGCTCAAGTTCAAGGGGTGGGTGCCCCGGGTGGGGTGTGTGTGTGTGTGTGTTTAGATATGAGACCCGCCCGACCCAAACCAAGCACCAATATACTTACCATAGTGTGTGTTAGTAAGGAGAAAAGCTGAGCCGCGAATTAGCAGAACCGTGTCCAGCAATGCAACCGACGACTGAGACCGAGACCAGAGTTACCAATATGCCAGGGCGAAGTATGTCGACCATATTGTGTGTGTGTGTGTGTGTGTGTGTGTTCGAAGGCCCGGATGTGTCCTCCCGAGCGAGGAACCCGTCCCCGTGTTTGTGAGAGCGTGTCAGGGTGGGTGTGAGAGCGACCCGCGGGTCCCTGACGGTGCAACGGTGTGCTGCGGGTGCGCCGATACCGGCGGCTGGTACGACCTACGAGTACGGCACCTGTCGTACTTGACCCTTGTCTATTGTCTGCACCTTCTCGATGCACTGTGTGAGGGCGGGTGCATTGGGTCGGTGGGTGGGTGAGTCATTCACAACGGGGTGGGGTGGGTCTAGGGGGATGACCAATGCCGCGGGGGTGGAGGGGGCTTCTTCCCCAGGGCCCATAGTGCTGCGGCTGCCGTACTCGGGCCCACGGGGTCGACTGCATTGAAACGCCGCCGCCGCCGCCAAAGTCTCCGCCCAGGCTTCCGCATGAACCCAGCCGCGCCCGTGAACCCGTGACCTGCAGGGAGGGGCCCTACCTCTTCGGCCGAGTGTCGGAGTTCAACCGGGTATCCGACTTCGGTCGGGCGTCGGACGCCGGCGCCTTCGGCAGGTCCTCCTACGCGGACTACGGGCCGGTGGCCCCGCCCGGCAGCGCCGCCGCCGCTGGCGGCGGCGGCGGTGGCGGCGGCGGCGTTCCCTGCTTCGCCCGGAGCTCACTGGCCGTGAGCTACGCCCAGCCGCCGCCCCTGCACCTCATGACGCCGCAGCCAGCAGCCTGGCCGCCGCCAGGCACGGTCCCTGTCCCGAGCACGGGCACGGGCACGGGGACGGTCTCCGCCGCGTCGTCCGGGCTGAGCGCCGCCATGGTGTGCATGGCATCCGCGGCCTCACCCGCCCGCACCGCCTTCACCACGTCCACCTCGCCCTTCGCCCGAGCGTCCCAAGGCGCTCCCTCGCGCCGCGGAAGCCTGGGCGGGGACTTTGGCGGCGGCGGAGGCGGAGGCGGCAGCTCCCGGGGGGCGCTGAGCGCCGGACCCGGTCCAGGGTCCCAGCCGGGGGGGGTGCGGCCGCTGCAGACCATCGTCTCCGGTGTGCTGCCGGAGCAGCTGTCGCAGACGCTCCATCTGGTCGCACCGGCGGCGGCGGCGCCGGCCGCCTCCGCCACCTCCGCCGCCGCCGCCGTCAGGCCCAGCAGCGACGGCGTGGCCGCCTTCCTGAACCAGACCAGCGACAGCGGCTGCGACACCCCGGATACGAGGAGCCGGGACATGGGGGTGGCCGTGCCGGGCAGCCTGGCGGCCAGGCCCACGACCGCGCCCGCCGGCGGCGGCGGCGTCGCGGCAGGGGGGGCCGCCGACGCCGTCGTCGTCGCCGCCGGTGGCTCCGCTGGCCCCAGCCGCCGGCTGCTGCCGCTGGACCCCATGGCGCTTGTCAACGCGCTGCCCACCCTGCAGCACTGCCCCTCCGCGGACGAGCTGATGATGAGCCAGATGGGGGCTGGGGTCGGGGGGGGCTCCCCGGTGGCCACCTCGGCGATGGTGGATCGGGCGCTGCTGACCAGGTGGGGAGGGAGAGGGGATGGGAGGGAGAGGGGATGAGAGTGTATATATATATATATATATTATGTATATATATGTACGAGGACTGTATGTTCGGGGGGGGGGTGACGGGGTGTCTCCCTGGCCCCTCCCCTCTTTCTATCTATCTAAATCATATATATACACCTAAAAATACATCCTTAGTACATGTCTAGTTAGATATATCGGTAAAGGAGCACATTTACAGTGACTACGAATCGCCACGTTGGTCCCTTTGGTCCTTCCGGAGATGCCGAGCGGGCGGCGGCCGCAGCTCGGCAGCAGGCACGGAATGGGGAAGCCACAGATGTCGTACACCCGCGCCGTACCATGCATGCAAGCGCTGCTGCATGTGCGACGCTGTCGTCTGCTGCTGCATGAACTGCACGATGTGATGCGGGGCGCCTTCCGCCAACCGCATCCGGCGGTGTGTCTGGGCTGTTTTTCTTTGTAACCCACCCCTCCGCTGCCCTCCCCTGCCTGCCCTTGGCCCCTTCCCCAGGTGCATGTCCGCCAACCCCGACGTGCTGGAGCTGCTAGGCCACCAGCACTCCATCCAACGGGCCCTGGACCACCTGTCGGCTCCGGGGCTGCCCCCCCTCCCGACGGCACTGGGGGCCGGCGGCACGACCGCAGCGCCGTCGGATGCGCTGATCCAGCCGCCGCAGCCGAGGCTGGGGCCGGGGCAGGGGGAGGGGGAGGGGTAGCAGAACACACCGATGACAGCGCTGACGGGGCCGTTGTGAAAGGCGCACTGGGAGTGGGGTATGGCGCTGCGGCGGGGCGGGGGAAGGTAGGGGAAATCGGTACGGCGGGGGCGGGGGAACGGAGATGTTTCAGATGTGGGGGCCCCTGGGGAGGCGGCCGTGATACACGGGGGGGGAGGGGGCGAGGGGTACGGCGTGGGGGTGGCGCGTGGTACGGTGGCGGAACGGGCGGTGCAGGGCAGGGTGGGAGCTGCGAAGAGGGTTGGGCTGCGGACGGTGGGTGGCTGGCTGTGTGTGTGTGGGGGGGGGGGGGGAGAGGGTCCCGGTGGGGTCCTTTGTTGTGGGGAGGGAGTGGGGACAGGCTGCGGCCCTGGACCTTGACCTTGGACCCTGGACCTTGACCTGCGGAGGCCGCCTAGGGGGGTGAACGTGTCGTCCGCGCCGCAGTGAACGTCGCAGCGCGGACCGTCGATCCTCGGGTGTGGCGCTGGCTTCGATGACAGTGTTGCACACACCCAGACCCACGGGATCGTGATCATAGTCGTGACCTTATCTTGGGTGTAGGGTCGTGCGGTCCCGGCGCTGGGTTACTGGAGTAGACCAGCGAGCGCATCTGGGACGACAGGTATAGGTCGTGCGACACGGCATCGCGCCAGAGATGTCATTGTGAGTCCGTCGTATATGAAAATATCGATCGCATAACAATTAATATACACGAATCGCCCGCTGATGGTCCCAACCGAGGCCATGAACAGGGCACATATGACCTGAGGGGGTCGACGTCACAACAACGCGGGTCAGGACCTGCAGGTGACAGCCGCCGCCCGCCCCTGCCGTCCTCCGCGACTGGCGGCCCTGCACGCCCCCCACTTCCTCGCCCGGGTGGAGGGGTGCATTCCGTGAGATGACTTTTCGCGGTGTTCGCCGTCTTGACTGACATGGTGAGGGTGTGCACGGTGGAGCCGGATGCGCCTGTCGGCCAAGGCGCCTGCTGTCTGGTCAGGAGGTGAAGAGTGAAGTGACCGCTATTCCCATTTTTGTGATCTGTGGGCTTGGTGCGTGTGTGTTAGCAAGGAGAAAAGCTGTGTGTGTGTGAATCGTTACATATCTGCCGGGCCGACGCTGGCCGGGGGCGCTAACCCGCCCCATACGGGAGACCGCCGAAGCTCTCTCCCCTGGATTCGGGGGAGAGGGGCGTAAGGGGCCTCTGTCCCCTCGCTCTCAACCAAGGGCGCGCGCCCGATCCCTGAGGATCGGTGACAGCTGTGCCCCTTCAAGGGATTGGGCGGAAGCCCATCCCGGGCGGTCTGCGCCTCGCAGTCCGCTGTTCAACCTCCTCAAGTCCTTGCAGCACCCAGGGCGCGTTCCTCAGCAATACGGTGGCGCGCCCCTGCTTGGTGCGGTAAAACTAGCCTGGTCCCGCGTCCCAACCTAATCGTACTAGCTAGGGTTGCACCCTCCGGCAGGCCTGCCTGCCCAGCTGAGCCAGAGCGAGGCGGCTCGCACGCGTCAGGCCTTGCTGGGTCCGGGTATGCAGTCGGGTGCTCCATGATGGGGCTATGGTTTGCACAAGGCAGCACATCACCACGCAAGCTTCCCTGTCGTACACCCCTTCCCGTCGCAAGCGGCCCTCGCCTACACGTCCCGCTCGCTGCCAACTCCCACTGGTCTGGCCCGACCCTCCTCGGGCACCCACGGATCCCCTACGTGCCCGGAAGTGGGCTTCCCTAGTCCCAATCCCTACACCCTAGCGTCTCGCGCTGCTATCTATCCATCACGAGTCTACGTCTACTGGCTGCACGCAGCGGATCTGGCCGTCCACCACCGATAGGATTGGGTGGTCCGGTCCCACCCCCTCCCATCCCCGTCGCGGTCGGCCCAGTTCTGCGAAACTGGCCACCCGCTGCCATGACTGCGCGCGTCTTAGCTACATCAACCGGCGATGGGGCAGCCGGCGCCCCCGGCACGGGCTGTGCGCCGCCGTGGAGGGTCGCTGCACGTAACCCCACCCTCGCCCGCTCCATGGCCGTCAGCGCCGCCAGGGCAACGATGTCCCAAACCCCTTGCTGTACCCCCTGTGGCGGCTCAGCCAGCCACACGTTGGCTCGGGTGATGGGGCCCGGAACGTGTACCCCGATCTGCTGTATCACTGCCTGAGCGACCGGGCATGCCCAGAAATGGTGTGCCCGTGGTGAACACGGGTGGGGCCCCGCACCGCCGTACTCGCCACACCCGCACGCCTCGGGGTGGGCGTTGTGGAGGTGACTGTTGCCAGGCAGCGGGACCCCGTCAACCGCCAGGCGCCACAGTGTTTCTTTGTGTGTGTGTTACATGGTCGGGGGGGTTCATAACCCGCCAGACCTGTACAACATCCCAGGGGTGGTTTGCGAGACGCCCGCCCTAACCCCCCAACCCCCGACCCGTCTCAGGTGCGGTCGCAACCAAGGGATAGGCGTGGCGGGCGAGCTGCCCCACCGGTTCGTGGTGTTCGTTGCTTGTGACGCGGCTATCAAGTCGATTAGTCCCTGACTCCTTTTGCTCGGGCCGCCGGCTGCTGGCCGCTGGCCACCCACCCATGCCAAGGATGCAGCCATCCGGAGGCAAGGGAAGGACCCGGGGGGGCCGTTCGTGGTGCACTGTTCTCTGTAAACGGCGTGTAAGGAGAGAAGGGGAGCGGATGCTTTCATTCCCCCTGGCCACCAGCTCCTTGTGTTCGCCGCCGTCACGTGCGGCCAGCATCTGGGACTCCCGGTCGGGATTGGGGTCCACCTTGTAACGCTTACTACTCGCCAGCAATAGGCATCCTAGAGCGCTAGGGGCCACATCGTCGCGCCTCCCCGCCTCCCCCCCCCTAAGCTGCAGTGCGGCACCGGCGGGGGGCAGCAGTGCTCGGCAGGGAGCGGCTCTGGGTGCGGGCAAGGTCTCCGGGGTGGTGTCAGTGATGAAATTGCGGACGGTTCCGGAGCCGCGAGTGACCCACTTGGTCATGTGCTGCTGCTGTGTCGAGTGACCCACTCAGTCGAGGACCCGCTCAGCCTCTGTGAGGGGCCGGTGGCATCTCGCCGCCCAAGGGGGGCTCCCCCCCAAGCGGGCAAAACATGATTAGTCGCTCACGGGGGGGCACCCTTCTTGCCCTGCCTGCTGATTATGGAGGGGTTGTTCCCGGCATTCGTAGACCTGGGTTGCTGTGGGGGTCTGCCCGGCGTGGGCCACGGGGAGGGGGACGGTGTGGTTGCCGGCTGCTGCTGGGGGGTCTCCGGTGTTAGGGACTGGAGGCGACTGCTCACTTTCAAGGAATGTTGTCGTGTCGGGATATAAGAGGAAGGGCTATCTGTGCCTGGTAATGACCACCAGATGCCCTTCAATTTAACAAGGTCTTCAACGCAAACTACGATCGTTATCGTTGAGGAGTCCTCTCGATTGTCGTCCAGGCATGGTTCAGCTGAAAGCAACCAAGGAAGCTGCTGGGTATTATTTGAGCAAATGGCCAAAACGCTGCGACGCGTGAAGATCTATTTTTATGTAGGATGAGATGCGTGCGGCTGCAGGCGTTGAATTTGCAGTGACAAACGACCATGCACACCCAACGGGTTCTTAAAACCGCACAACCCGTGTATGTATGCAAAAGCATCAAGCCACATTGCACTGATCGGCTGAAGGGAACCGTGCCCTTCTGTGGGCGGGTGTGTTCCGACGGCTTCCGACGACCGGCGCTGTTGGTCCCACGGGGTCCCCGATGACAAATGGTCCGTCACACTACGGTGACGAGGATGTACGAGTGAGCAGCGTTTCGTTCTTGATACGCATGCGTGCACACAGTGCGCGTTATCGCGGTGGCAGGCTAGCAGGCCGGAGGTCGGAAGCAGAGTTCAGCAGTACGCTGCCAGTCGGTACGAAAGAACGTTGACTCACTATCGACACTCGGTCGATGAAGGCGTTGAAGAAATAAGGAAAATATCTATTACCTGGTCAGTTTCAGTGGATGAGCTAAGAAAGCTCAGAGCGGAGCAGACCCGCCTCCAAGCGGGCGCCGCGCGTGCCAGCGTGTGCGTGCAGGTCTTTGCAGGTCCGGTACTTCACCACTGCATGAAAAATAGTTGAGATCTGACTAATGCCAGGTTATGTTATATGAACATGATCTGAGATAGCGAACACGGGATGGCCTCTGTACATATTTCTGGGTGAGTGCGAACTCTCGCTGCAGGTTCTCTTCGACGGCTTCAGCCCGTCCGTTTTCTATGTATAGTTTAACCCGAAAAAACATGAAAGCTTTTATTTCAGGGGCGGGGACTGAGATACCATGCAATTACATTGGCCGTTGTACTTCATTAGGCGTTCACACTTAATGGTTGTCATGAGCAAAATGCCGGTGCCATTGGTATGGCCTTCAACTTATATTCATCTGTCCAACCGCAAAAAATGTTAGGGACAATCCGCATATCCGAAGCAGCAAGCTTGCGCAACGATTACTATGACTGAATTAACTTCGTTCTCCTTTGTATTTGAACCCGGAATGTTGGGGTCTACCATTAGAGATGCATTTCCATATCATACCCAAAATGTGGGAACACCGACCAGCACTGACAGCCAACGCCTGCCAATACGACAACATAGCTGCGGTCCTTTGCACCAATATAACTCAGCATCAGGTCTGTTCATGATATTGCCCAACAAGATTGTGAATTGGTGCTCTCAAGCGCCGGGCCGCTCTCCGATCGTCGCCGACAGCTGTGCTGACTGCGTGAACGAACCTAGCAAAACGGCATAGGGCGGCATGCACCTGCGAAACGGAGGTAGGATCATGAATTATGTATCTACCACAGCCTTCGACACCCGCGATGCTGCAGCGGCTGCGGCGTTGGCCGTCCTCGTCCTCGTCGTCGTGCTGTGTGTCGCCGCGACGACGGTCATCCCTGCAAGGTTACAACGCCAGGTGCGAGCCTCTACTGCATACCATCAAATTTAGGAAATAAGCTATATTTTTTTCATTTGCACGTGACAAGGTGTAGGGTGCATGTAGGACCAGCAATTAAGCTGCTCGCTCGCCGTACAGGCGCAGACGGACTGTTCATCCTACCCCAGGGGCATGCCGTGCACTAAGCAGGGAGCCATGCCAATGAGAAAGCAGCCAAGAACCACCAGCACCCAGCCTTCATAGCAGTCAAGAGACGTAATGAAAACAAGCCAAGGACCACCAGCGCCCAGCCTTCGCAAATTCCAAGGCAGATAATCAACGCGAATGCAGCGAACCAATGAACACAAGGAGTGTCGAGCAGGCGGGGAACCCACCCGCAGTGAACCACAACAGCTCACGGGCCAGGGGACCCGGGTGGTGAGTCAACGTCCGGAAGCCGTGAAAGAACGACAGTACGACACGCCCCGACACCCCACACAGAAAAGGGTGATCTGACGGCACGGAATTCCAGTTCCGCGGGGGCAGACCGAGCGCCACAAAGGACATGAGACGGGCCCAAAAGTCCGCAGCGACCTCCACAGATATCGAAACCAGGCGCGCACGTGAAATAGCTGTGAAGGTGTCCCACCAGGGTGGCTATCTTAAGATATAAATATATATTCGGCCGAAAACCTTGCGTTTTGATAGATACTTTCCCTCGGTGGGAAAATGGGGTTTTAGATACTCATGGCCTCTCGCACGGGGAAAAGCCCCCTTTGAGTAGATAAAATGCCGGCAAAAGCTCCCTTCCGACAGATACTTTCAGCACGATTGGGCAAGGAGTATCTCCGGTCGTAGATACTCTGCAAAATAAGATAGCCACCCTGTGTCCCACACGTGGTACATGCGTAGACGGCCGCGCTCAACTGCCGCCAGGGCCGCCAGGGCCGCCAGCGCCACCACATCCCAGACAACCTGCCGGATACCCGGCGGGGCGACCACGAGCCACAGGTGGTGGCGGGCAAACACAGCGTCCAGGCCGCCCACAGCAGCCCCCATAGGGTGCTTTTAGTAAGCCCAGTCGTCGCAGTGCGTGTACGACAGGCCGTCGGGCAGCGGCACCTCATAGGACGGGTGTGGAGAGTCAGCCCACGCGGCCCCACTGAGCAGCAACGGTTAGCACCATCCTCCGTCACAATGCACCAGGGACAGCTTGGGACCGGCCGCATTGTGAGGGCTTCGCATGCTGTTTGCCTCTGTGCTGTCACGCCGATTGACTGCACCCGTCAGTTTACTGCTCCAATTCGGTTATTTGCGGTTATTGTGAGTTGTTGTGTGATTCGGTTGTCCGTTTCCTTTGGTTTCGGGACCATCACTGATGGTAGAGTGTCGTACTTGTTTGTCTTGTGATTTAGGTCGAGGCTTTGCCTTGGTGCTTTGTCTCGATTTGCTCTTCGGCATTAGCCGATGAGCAACCAGTAGGCCCCTTTCGTTAGGTTATGGACCTGGCCTAGCGGAAGAGACATGTAAGGTCGTTCATCACATCATTCATCTTCTGGACCGAGCCCTTGTTCCATTGTCATCATTTGCACGCATAGTGCTTACATCAGCGTTATGGACAGCTGCGCGGCGTCGATTCTGCAACGGACGGGTAGGCACATGATACGTCAGAGAGCAGTCATACGGCCTGACAGCGCGCCGGAGCCTGGTGTGCGTCTCCAAGCCATACCGCGCATTGGTAACGACCGTACGGGAACCTCACGCACTTGGCGAATGGACTGCGCTGTGGTGTACTTATGCAGCGGGGAGCAGGTTAGGGTCCGTGTCAATGACCAGCGGCGATGCCCACTACTTGACATACGGACGCGGTGACGCAGGCGCCTTAGGTCCGACGGGTGAGGCGGTGCATGTGGCCACGGTGCAAAAGATACTTCCACATCCAGGCCAAACGAACTGATTAACGCTGAGTAGTCGGGTGCGCCGACTATTGAGGCTTTCTCTCCTGAAGAGGGGCGGCAACTCGGGTCCTGCCTGGCCCCGTGCAACTCCCTGGGACTGCAGGTCGTGGTCCCAACCACGCTGTACGGCGCAAGAATGCTGATGGCCCTTGCCACCCGAGATACGACAGTACACGCCGTACAGAATGCCTTCATCGACCTGATATTGTTCGCTGCGGCGTCCAGCCAACAGGTCAGTCGCCAAATGCGTCCAGCCCTGTCTAACCAATGTTGCGGTTCTTTCGTTCTTAGGTGGGGAGGAGTTTTTCGTTGGAGGGGAGGAGTTTTTCGTTGGAAATCAAGCTATAGAGTTCCACCAGGCTCTATGGCGCCAGATGGCACTCCGAACGGGTCTTGAGCGCACAGCGAGAAAGCCAGGAGACCCGGGCTGGGGTGTATGTGGCGACCTGGGGTTTTCATCTCGGTGGTGTGAGAGCAAACCTGAACATCCTCCATTTCCGCCAACTGCCTCAGAGCCGGATCGCAGGCTTACAAGCTGCGTAGGACCTCGCAGCAACAACTTAGCGCGCGCCTTCGCTTCTCCCGCCTTGTGCCCTCGCAACAACGGACGGCGATGTTACCTCGCATGCATGCGCAGTGCGGTGTCCCGGTGCCCCGATGTCCCGGTTCCCGGGGTGCCGGCTCCAAGTCGGGATCCAGACCACGCAGACCAGGTCGGGCGGATGGCGGCACGTCGTCGTCACGGATGCAGCCCCGTGCAATATTTCGCCCCGTTGCGCTGCGCTGGTGTCGATTCACGTCGCCCTCGAACCCTCGCCCCCCCTTTCCTTCCCTCGCACCCCACCCAGCCAGTGCGGCTGGCGGCGGAGGTCGCCTTGTGCGTCTGGCGGCTCTGCGCGCCGCTGGCGCTACCGCCGCCGTCACTGTCACTGTCTCTGGCCACCTCAGCCGCAGCGCCGCGCACGCAGCAGCAGCGGGGCGACGGCCACCCGCGCGGCACAGCACTGCCGTACAGAGGGTTTTCTGGTACGGCAGTGCTGTACCACGGGCTGCTCGAGGTTCTTGTTCTGGCAGTGAGGCTGGTGAGCCTCCGTCTGCTGATGAATCAGCGCCGGCAAGGATGGCGGGGTGTGGCCGCAGCTGGCCATGTCAGAAATGCAGGCAGTGACCCTGGATCAGCCGAAGCCACAGCCGCAGCCGAGGCCACAGGTCCTGTGGCAACTGCAGGAGAAATGGTGCGGCAGCGGCAGCAGCAGCGGCAGCAGCAGAGGCAGCAGCAGCGGCAGCAGCAGCCATCAGAAAGAGGGGTAGGTGCTGATGGTGGGCGCGATGGGCTTCGGCGCCGCCAGGCTCGAAGACATGAGTCAGACGCCCAGGCTGTAGAGTCCAATGAACCAGCTCACGGCAGCATTGTACGGCAGCAATTGCAGCACTCGCAAGGGCAGGAGCGTCTAGAGCTGCCGTTGATGCACCTGGGGAGGCGGCAACAGGAGGAGGAGCAGGAGCAAGAAGGCCGGCCCCAGCAGCAACAGCCCCAGCCCCAGCAGCAGCAGCAGCAGCAGCAGCAGCAGCAGCAGCAGCAGGAGGGGCGGCGTTTACTCCAGGAAGGGCGGGGGGAGTTGGGTTCTGAGACGGAGGCCGCGTCGGTGCCACCGCTGCCACCGCCGCCACCGCCACCGCAGCACCCGGGTGCTTCGAACAGCGCTGTGTCCTCAGAGGGCGGCGGGCCAGCCGGGCCACCGCCGCCGTACCGGCCGTTCATCTCGCGCCGCACGGTCCGAGTCAAGGTGCGGCCGGCATTAAAAATTAACCCTAGAGGTGCCACAACCTGGCACCGCTTGCATTCCCCGTACACACACGTCGTTCACACCTCCGACCCACTGCAGAAGATCCGATGCTGAGCACAGGCCAACTCTCGGCTGCACTCGTCGGCGTGCCATAGCCCGTCTACGTGCACCCAACATCCGGTTTGGCTGTCAGCCACCCAAACCCTAAAACCCTAAAACGCTAAAACCCTAAAACCTACACCCGTCACCAATAAAACCCCATACACAGCCCGCGCTTGCCCCCGAGCCCCGCTCACCCGGCCCGCCTCCGCCGCGGATGGCTGCTCGGCGCCCGTCCCATGGGACATCGTTCGTACACTTACAGATTCCCTGGGCGGAGCCGGAGGACCTGGGCCCCGACTTCCAGCGGCGGCTCCGCGGGGTGGTGTCCGACCGCGGGGTGAACCTGGCCCGGGTGTACGTGCGGGCGGGGTGCGTGGAGCTTACCTTGGTGCTGGAGGAGCTGCCGCAGCCACCTCCTCAGCTGTCAGGCAGTGGCCGTGGGGAGGTTGCCGGCCGAGGCCATGCTGGTGGGGGTGAGGATGCATCCAGCTTGGTCGAGGGCGACGGGGCGGCAGCGGCGGAGGCGGAGGAGGAGGCGGAGGAGGAGGAGGCGGCGGAGGCGGAGGAGGCGGCGGCGCTTCTGGAGGCCATCGGGATGGCCGCCCCAGCGCTGGCGAGTGGCGGAAGGGATCAACGGGAGGCACTGCTGCGGCCGCTGCCGGGTCCGGTGCGGGAGGTCGCCGAAGCAGCACAAGCGCCTGCCAGTACACTGCCGGGCTGCTGCCTGTCCCACGTCAAGCAGTACGACCGCCATACTGGTCGTCGTACAGCTGGGGCTGCGGCGTGCAGCCGTGGCAGCCGGCTGCTCGTGCGTGCCGGCGCAGAGGAGGTGCGGATGCTGTGCGTGAGGCCGCGCGTGCTGCTGCTCCAGAACGCACCCTGCCTGGGCCAGGGTCAGGGTCACAGTCAGGGTCTGGATCGGGAGGACCCTTCGTCGACTGAGCAGCCTGATGACGGGACACGCGGCCAGCCGCCCCGCACGCCCCGCCTACCCCTTGTGAGGGTCCACGTGTATGGGGTCACCGGCGGAGAGGACGATCTATCGGCTGGTGCGGACTCGCAGCAGCAGCAGCCGCAGCAGCAGCGTCTGCAGCAGCGTCTGCAGGAAAGGCAGCAGGTCCCAGGAGGGCTCTCCAGGGTGGTCACGGAGGCGGGAGTCCGGGTGTATTACCACGGTGTGGACGCGGAGGAGGAGCTGCCGCTGCCCGTGCACGTGTCCCGACGCGACGGTGTTCCCACACACCGACAACCACCACCACCACCACCACCACCACCACCGGAGGGAGAGACCTCCGGACCGTGTGCTGCCAAGGGCGGCGCGCACGTGGAGCTGCCGTACATTGGCGGCGCTGTGTACGACATCGAGCTGCGGGATCTGCCACCGGGTCCGGGCCTGCTGCTGGTGGGACATTGGGTTGGTGGGTTGGGTTGGGCGGGTGGCGCACATGCCCCTGTCCTTTGGGGTTGGGGAGAGGCGCCGGCTTGCGCGGCCTCCGTGGCTGTGTGGCCCCACCTTGAGGTCACCGGGCGGGCCCTGCTCTCGGGCGCCTATAGGGTGTGCTGCCCCCGCGCGCTGTCGGGACACCTGGAAAGTGCGTGGTGCGCGGGAGCTACACGCCCACGACCTGCGGTGCTGTTCACGCCCTCCCCTGCTCTCAACGCCGGACTTGTGCGGCACTGCAAATACCCCTCGCCTCGCCTCGCCCCTGAATGACCGAGTCACGTTTTACGCTCCGCTCCCTCGCTGCCCGCTGTCGGCCTCCAGGTGGAGTTCAGCTGCCTCCCCGCGGACGCCCACAAGCCCGGACCCGGCGAGGCCCCAGCCCGGGTCGCCCGGCCGGTGCTCGTCACCGACATCCCCCCCCTGGCTTCGGAGCTGGCCACGACGGCGGACGACTGGCCGGAAGGCGCGCAGGCCGGCCTGGATGAACTCCTGTACGACATTGCGGCCTGGGCCGCAGCCGTGTCGTCGTCGTCCTCCTCCTCCTCTGCCTCGGACGGCGCCGACGCCCGAGTACCCCCCGCGGCGCGGCGGCGCTCCGGGTGTCATGAGGCGCAGCCGTTGCGCGGCCCCCGGGCGGCCGCTCTGGGTGAGCATTTGCTCCGGTACGCCCAGGCGGCGGGCTGGGAGGCGGCTGCGGCATGGATCAGTGAGGGGCTGGCGTGGCTGGGGTCGGGCGGCGAGCAGCTAAAGGAGCAGCAGAAGCAGCAGCGCGAGGATGAGGACGGGGGTGAGGAAGAGGATGAGAGCGGCGGCGCACTGCCCCCCGACGGCCCGGGGGTCGCTGCCCGTGTCCCGCTGCCGTCGGCTGCTTCAACCCTAGCGGAATCCACTGCCGCGGCCTTCCGCGCAGCAGAAATTACCGAGGTTGCTCCAACGCCACATGCTGTCGCGCCGGCGGCGCAGCTGCATGGGTCGCCGCCCACCGCCCTCACCGTGGCGTGAGGTCGCCTGGGCCATCGTGACAGGCAGTCCCCGCGGTGAGCCCTTGGGGAGGGAAGGTAAGGTAAGGTGGGGCGGGTCCGGTATCGCCCGTGACACGTGGCCTGCGAGCCTTGGGCACCAGCGGGGCCGCTTCAGGGTAGTCCCTGTCGATATGGCCGCCACGTAGGTAGGAAACCTTGAAAGAGGCATGGGGGATTTTCAGCCCGGTCGTGAACGGCTGCTGCGGGGGGGAAGGAAAGTGGCACAGAGTTGAAACATGTTGAACACTCAAGTCGCATCCGCCTCCTCTTCGGTGCTCGGATTGCACGACATGCAGGGTACGTGCACAATCGGCCCGGCGCGCTTGGGCTCGCACCACAGGCCGTGGATCCTTGCCAACGAGGTTGGCGTGTGTGTGATCGTCTTGATATCGTCTTAATGCTCTTCATCTATCGTATGCCGTTTGCAATAACGCGTGGGGTACCAGGACCTGCGAAAGGACACCCCGGCTGCCGCTGCCGTGCATGCCCCCACGATCGCAAGGGCCCCTTGCTGGCTCCCATGCTGCCTCGATCTGCCAGTGCTCTGGCCGCCGGCATAACGATTGGATAAAGAAGGTATTGCAGTGCAGCCCACAAAGGGATCGTCCACGAGAGACCCCAGCGGCTGAGTCGCGCCCCGCCGACGACGCCAACGGAGCCGTCGGTAGTCGGCAGTCAGCCACCCCGCCGGCCCATTGGGGGCATCGGAGGCCCCCGGTTGGCGCTCCAGCGTGTCGGTATCGGTCCGGTGGTTGCGGGATCGCCTTCTAGACTGACCTTCTAGATCGCATGTCAGGATACATTCATGGCAGCACACGGCTGAATTCATCCGGAAGCGGTTCGCGTGCTTCCTCTTCACTGCGCAAGCAGCGGCCCCGCTGCTCCTCCCGGGGCCCCGTGAAGTCTTGGCGGCTCTTGGGTGGCTGATGGCTACCTGCTGCTGTCCCCCCATCGCCGCGCCGCTTGGGCGCAAAGGGGCGGCAGCGCAGATGACCTGCCTGCCCCGCACGGCCGCCGCGACACGGCGGCGAGGGCCAAATTCATCTCCGGATTTAAGATCAAGCATCCCCTGCTTAGCAACATTTATGTCCAAGTACATGCTCCGAGTTGGGTTATGTGCTGTTGCAGCGCGGATTTTGTGGTCGGGAGAGGGGCAGACCCTGGCAGACAGGTAGTGCCAAATCGTGGCTGATTAGCAAGGTAGACTAATCAACAGGGCGGTACGGTCCGTCATCAATCAAAACATCCGGCATTGATGACACATGCGTGGATGTTAGGTGTCAATCGATGAGAGTCAAGCCTTTTTTTAACTTAAGATGAAACTGGCCTAAACGCACGTGCAGTTGACAGGGCAGAGGCGACCTCAGCGGTGCTTCCTCTTAAGCATTTGGGGACGGGCCCGTCGGCGATTGGGTTGCCAGTTGGCAGTTGACAGGTGGAGCTGTTCCTTAGCGCTCCTGTGTCAGCGGAAAGATCTGAGGTTTATCAATGTGCTCTCTCAGGAGTCGGGAGTCGGGACCGTCACCCAGCAGCCTCGCCGTGCACAGCGCCGTCTGATCGGCCTGCGCCGGCTCCGGCCGTGCGCGTCCCTGCGGACAATGAACGCTCATGCAGGTGTCAGAGCGATCGGGTTATTAGTTCGTTTCAGAATGTTGGCGCGTGGCGGCGTCCTTGGCCGCTTGGAGGTGGGAGCCTGATTCATTATTACAGGATGTGGATTATTATTAAGGATGATACCTGATAGGGACCCTGCGGGTCATCGGTTCACGATCCTTCGGTTTGTGTGCAGCAGGGCGCGGATCAGGACCCTGGTTGTGTTCCATGCTTCGCCCAGCCACGGTAGACAGTGCCAGGGCGGATGTCAAAGCGATGGTGGGTCGTGGAAGTTTAGAGTGGTGGCAGGTTGGCTTCATCGTGCTTCGTGGTAAGGTGGGTGACCGGTACGGGACTTCGGAGCCGTGACACGTGCGACCCCGGCTTTGTGGACGGACGGACGGACGGACTTTGTTTGCGGGTTCTAGCGCGCCATGCCAAGCCAGCCGCCTCCCCGGGAGACTTGGATTTTGCAATTTGCAAGGACACAGAGCTGTGGGGACATCTGTACATCTCTGCTTGTCTCTGTTCGGAACGTCCTCCAGCAGGCAAACCGAACAAGTCAATGAAAACCCTAGAGCTTTCCGCCCCCGCGCGCGGTGTGTTTGATGCACGGCCGCCGCAGAATGTTCCGTTCAATGGCCGTTGAGGTGTCGAGTGCGCCATGGAGGGGCTTATGTGCTTGTTGGAGGGCTTGAGGAGCATGCCAGGCTTTGTCGGGGATTGTCCCAGCTTGTCCGCGCGGGGAAACGCACTCCTCCGCCACTAACCCATCCAGGCGTCATGCCTCCGCTGAACGGGTCTGAATGCGGCAAATGCCGCAGCGCTGCCAGTTGCCGCGAGCGGCACCCGCGACCCTCAGAGCCGTGGCCGTGGTGCCGTTCGTGGTATGGCCCAGGATGTTTTTATCCATGGTTGCAGATGACCGTGGGTGAGTGTCGGGTCCAGCTGTGCGCTATCAGGTGGAGGCGAACGTGATGCGTGGGTTGATACGGATATGGATGGCTTCCCGATGTTGGTTGCGGAGTGGGGTGGGTGTTACGGAGGTGGTTTCGGGGCCGGTTGTCCATGCGGGACCCGCCGCGACCCGCTAGGCCGCTACCGCCAACCACCAGTCCACCACCCCGGGGTGTGTGGAGCGTGACGTGATGGAATGAGCCCTGCCCCCACCCGGGGGAGCTGGCTGCCGTGTGAAGTGCGGTGAGGGGAAAGCAGCCACTGGAGGGGCCTAACGTCAACGCAGCCACGGTATAGATGCCACGGCTGCGGCACCGGACGGGTGCCTTGCCCTTATTGCTGTTCGGCTGCTCTCCGGCCAAGCAAAGATGTATCGGCTGCAACGCAGGCCACAATGGCCCCGCCGAAGTGGAGGTTTACACAATCAATCGTATGTGTCATACTCTGTCATTAAGTATCATCGGTTTGAGGCGAAGGAGGCCAGCGCAGTCAAATGTCTATCTGCGATGCCGTACGGCGACATCGTGAAACATGACGGCACGAGTTATCAGTTGTGTCGGACCAATCAGACTTCTGAGCTTGCCGGACCTCTTTCCCCCATACACTTTGCATTGTAACATGTATTGACCATGGCGCCTGGTCCTGAGGTTTCGAGCATTGACATCTATGCACGTATTAAACCCGTCGCAAGACCTTCAGACAGGCTTGTGATAAACACTTCGGAGAGTAATGTCGAATTTAATATCTCTCGAAATGAAGCAGCTGGGCCTCTAAACAATCAGCGGGAGCACTTGAAGTTCCACTTCACTGGTATTCTCACCGCGGACGTTAAACAAGATGAGGTAGGACTTATTTATCTTTAAAATTCAGTGTGGGACTTTGAAGAGTATTTGTTGCGGAATCATTCCGTTGAGTCACATGGCCCATGCTTGGGGACCGTGCGCCAGGTCTTCGAACGCGTGGCACGACCTGCGGTCAGGGGCGCTGTGGATGGCTACAATGGAACCGTATTCGTCTACGGCCAAACGGGCACGGGGAAGACGTATACCATAACCGGTGGCACGGACAGCTACATGAACCGTGGCATCATCCCACGGTGCGCTGCCTGCCGCGGACAGCAGGGAACTTGCGCCGTGAGATCAAACCTCATGGTGCTGTCCTCTTTGTGTGTACGGCGTTCGAGGTTCGCTTTTCGGACGGCTAAGACCCGCATCAGCCCTGCACCCACAGGGCCATTTCAACTGTCTTCAACGAGATCTCAAAACGCTCCGACCAGCAGTACACAGTAAGACCGGGTGCCGAGGGGTGGGGTTGATTGTGTACCCCAGCTCAGTCCACGGAACCCATTTCCCGAATGCTGTCGGAGCGTCCACGCCTAACGCACCAGCCGTGCACGGGGCACGTACCTGTGGCTTGCTGTTTGTTTTGGCCCAGCCCCTCGCTTTTCTGTCCTGATCTGGGTCGCGGTCTTGTCCCACCAGCGCCTGCGTTGGCCCCCGAATCAGCTCCCCCGCTCCGGCATCCCCAACGTCGGCACCCGAACCCGGCCACCCTTGCTAGGTCCACATTTCCTACCTGGAGATCTTCAACAATGAGGGCTACGATTTGCTGGATGAGGAGCGGGAAACTAAACCCCTGAAGGATTTGCCGCGGGTGGGCGCTGGGCTGGAGCCGGGCTTGTGGGCTGGGTCGGGCTGGAACTAGGACCCAAGACGCAGCAGCTCGAGGCGCAGTGCCCGGCGGCGGTTGTAAAGCCCCGCAGCGTCAGATGCGTCGGGTGCGGCCTGGTTGGTCCCGGAACTGGCGGGCCGGCATCCCGCGGCGGCCGCAACCCCAGCAACCCAAGGCAGCCCCCCAGGAAGCTGGAGAGGCATGCTGTCGGATTCCGAAGTGACGCCCTGATCCAGCCCTCATGTGGGACCGAGTCTGCCGGCGCTGGCTGCAGCCCCGGGACGGCGTTGCCGCCATGTTTGATTGCGATGCGTCCAGCAGTGAGGCGGTGGGCCGGTGCCGCGGACCTGTGCGCACTGAGGCCAGTGCTGGCTGCACCCGCTCCGGGGCGGGGAGCAGACGGACGGACACCGCCGCGGGCGCCCAGGCCCTGATGACGCACACAGACCCCGGGACCCGGAGGTCCGACCCACATGGCCGTGTTCCAGTGGCCGGAGGTGCACCGCCGGAGTAACCGCTGGGGCATGCGGGGTTGCCACATACCTACCAAACCTTACCTATCTTGCATCCGGGCGGGTGGTGGTTCGCGTCCCCATCCCGGCGCACTTCACGCCCCGCCGCGCCCCGCGTGTGTCCATGCTGTCTGCCTCTGAACCTGCCCACAGGTGCAACTGGCCGAGGCTGACGACGGTTCGGTGTTGTACCGCAACCTGCCCCTGCGCCAGGCGAACACTGAGGAGGAAGCACTGACCATGGTGGGTTGGTGGTTGGGTGGTGAAAGAAGTTAATCCTGAACAAACGAACCCATAACGAACCTGGACACACCCGACGTACATATGACAAATACATGGAACGGGTGAGGGGGGTTGCGGGGTCAACAAGCTCGCAAAAGCGCGAGGGAGCTGGTTTCGGTTTTCTTTTTGCCAATTCGCCGCCTCTTGCAGATCTTGTCCGCCCCGACGAGAGCAGTCCTGCGATGTTATGGAGCTGCAGTGGGGGCTTGGATGGTGTGGGGGGGGGGTCCGCGGATGGCGTGGGGGTGGGCGTGGAAAGGCTCTGGGCTCCGCGTGTGTGTGTACCTCTGGAGGGCTTGCCCATGCCCTGGCGGCAGCGTAGGCGTTGGTGCCTGTCCGTTGCCCTCCTCTCCTTTTCCACAGTGGTCGATCGACCATTAACAGCGGGCCTTAGCTAAGCGCCGCCAAGGAGGCGTTGCCAACGAGGTTCCTTGCCCGGCGCTCGCCGGTCGCCCGGCCCCATCTCGCCGCCCGAAACTGTTCGACCCGGTTACCTCCTGCCCTGCCTGCTCCGGACCACCGCTTCGCGCAGTTCTTCCTGGGCGACTGCAACCGCATCATCACCAAGACGCCTACGAACATGGCCTCCTCTCGTTCGCATTGCATCTTTACCTTCCACATCGAGGGTCGAAAGGTGGGGGGCGCGAGGGCTGATGGACAGGCAGGCATGAAGACCAAGGGGCGAGTGCAGACGGGCTGGCGGTGGGGCCTCAGCTCAGAGGCAGGGGCAGAGCGGCCCCCAACCGGCGTGGATTTGGGTTTGCCAAAAGAGGGGAAGAGGAAGAGAGTGGTCGCGGCAGTGCCTGTGCCTGTATAGTTGCAGCAGCCCCTGCAGCTGTTGCTGCTGCTGCGGCAGCGGCGCCTTCCCTGCTGACGGCGTCCACAGCACTCCTGAACCCGCACCCGCTCCTTTGTCCTTTGCCACTCTCCCGACCTCCCTTTCGATGTGGTTAACAAGAAGCTCACCCATAACCGCCCAGGCCCAGGCCTCTCTTTCGATATGTCTTCCCGTCTCGCCCTACCCCACCCCCACCTACACACACACACACACACACACACGGGCGGGTTGCACTTCTAAACACACACATATATATATATATATGCCGTCCGGGTGGCCACACTTTCGAAGCGCCAATTCGCCTGTGCATGTCACGCACTCCTGTTCTGCCTGCCTAAGCAACACACATGCCGTCCGGGTGGTTCCAGACGGGCGAGGGCGTCGTCCGGCGCTCCAAGCTGAACCTGGTGGACATCGCGGACTCGGATCGCGTCTTCAAGGCGGGTGTGGTGGGCAGCACCCTGCGAGAGGCCAGGCCGGGATCGGGCGCCCCCATCAAGCGTAACGCCAAGAACAGCAACCTGTCGCTGCACTACCTGGAGCAGGTCATCACCGCGCTCCAGGAGAAGGCCATGGGCATGAACAGGTGGGTGTCTGGCGCGGGCTGGTGATCGGGGTCGCGGAGTCGATGGTGGACGCCTGGTGGTGGGCGCCTTGGAAAGGACAAGCGACATCCCCATGGCTGTGCGGCGCAACCCAGATCACTACGGGCGGAGGCAACCTGTGTGGGCAGTCCTGGACGGGTCTAAGGAATGCGCGAGCTTTGGTCAAATTGGGGGCCCCGGGACCATCGATTGTCAACGGCGAGGCTGTTGATGGCCAGGGGGTGGGTGGCGTCGGATCTGCTCCAGCTCAACAGGGCGGCAGGACTAGCCAGGCAGCCAGCCGCGCGGGGCGGCTGGCCCGGATGTGCTGATCGCTCGCCTACCGACGCTCTACACCGCATGCCCCCCGCCCGCCCCGCTTCTCCTCCTGTAACCCCCTCATCTCCCCTCCCCTCCAGGCCCCACATCCCCTACCGAAACAGCTTGCTGACCATGGCGCTGAAGGACTCCCTGGGCGGCAACTGCCGCACAACCATGGTGGCCACCATCAACCCTGCGGTGGACCAGTTGGACGAATCCATTGCCACGTGCCGGCTCGCGCAGCGCGTGGCCATGATCCGGAACAGGGTGCGGCTTATCGGGGCCCAGGGCGGGGGAGGCGGAGAGGGTAGGGGTGGGGAACAGAGAGTTTATTTCAGGAATGTATTCCTGGTTTGGAATAAATCAGGGTTTAGGGCTCCTGCTCTGCTTGCCTACAAAAACACATACAACCCCCCCCTGAGAACACACACACACACACACTCGTTTCTGGTTACAAACCACGCTCAGTCTCCCGGCTCAGCCGAGGACCCTGCGCGAGGACCCTGCCTGAAGGAGAATCATAAGCGCACTCCAGCGCAGATCCCCAAACGCTTCCTTTAACCCCGCCTCGTCCTGTTCTCTTTGGGCTTGGACAGCTGGTACAAAATACACGCCCGCCACCCCACAGTATGAATATGTCCTATACCCTCCACACCCTCCACACCTCCGTGTCCGTATCACTGTCCCCAGGTTCTCCTGAATGAGGAGGTGAATCCGAGCCGCACAATCCGGCGGCTGAAGCAGCAGGTCCGTGATCTCAAGCAGGAGGTCCGCGAGCTCAAGGAGGAGATCCGCCGGCTGAGGGGCGAGGAGGAGGAGCGCGGGCCGCTCACGCCCGACGAGATCCTGAGGCTGCAGGGCCAGGTGCGGCCCGGGCGAGGGAGGGCGAGATGGGTGGAGGGGAGATGAGGTGGAGGGTAGAAGTCCGATCGGGGCAATCCGATCCTCCCAGAAGGACCCGGCAGCGCAGGTCGGCGGTCCAGGGAGCAGAGGCCGTCACACCGGGCGGCACTCCGGGCGTCTTTCACCTGCTTTCCGGCAGTCCCTGACCCTCATCAATCCAGTACCCAATCTTGTCCGGACGGCTGCGCGCCCACGGAAGCGCACCACAGCCCCAGGTCCATCCTGTCGTGCGGTGCTCTCGGCTGCCAGTGAGGGGACCCCACATATCAAGCCCGCGTGCATCAGAAGCGCGCTCGATTGGGGACTCCATTGCTGTCCGCTCACGCGGCTCTCGGGTTCCTGCTTGCTTTTCCGCCTCTGACCGTCCCGCCCTCCGTCCGACCTGCTCTCTGTCTGCCCGCCCTCCCACCTTTCCCCCGCCGTCGGACCTGCTCCCTGTTCGACAGGTGGAGAACGTGGGCGTTGGGTCCAGTAGCGCCGATGCATGCTGCAGCAAATGATGCGCCGGGTTGTTACCGCCGCCGGTCAACAACGTACCCATGGACAGGCGGGTCTCTTCACTAAACATACCTGGACGGCCTCCCGATTTTGTTGCGGAGTGGGGCGGGTGTTACGAAGGTGGTTTCGGGGCCCGTTGCTCGTTGTCCATGCGTACCCGCCACGACCTCGCCACCGCGCCGGGCAAACCACCACCCCGGGGTGCGCAAAGCGCGACCGGGTGGAGTGAGCCCTGCCCCCATCCGGGGCTGTTGGCCGCTGTGGGAAGTGGAGTGGCAGCCACTGGCGGGGCCGACCGTTAGCGCAACCACGGTATAGGCGCCCCCTCTGCGGCACCGGACGGTTGCCTTGCCTGTATTGATGTTCGGCTGCTCCCCGGCCATGCGAAGATGTATGAACTCTAGGACCGCTCGCAGGCCACGGTGACCCTGCCAAAGTGGAGATTTACACATTATTCATGTACCATGCCCTGTCAAAGATGGAAAACGACTGCAGGAGGCCCCTGCTGCCCGGGGATGGGCTCGGCGGCACTCGGCGGTTGGAGAATCGAATCGGCTTGGGGAAGACGCGTGCCTGGGGCTGCCTGGAAAGGCTGGAATATTGCTCTAGACATTGTGGTGGGTAAGAACAGGTGGTTGAGACAGCGACCACATCGTGTCGGGGTGTTTTGGACGGTTCCGGAGCACCTCCCTTCCGTGGAGGTGGTGGGAGTGGTGGCGCTGCTGTCTTGGCTGCGCTGGGTGCGGACCGGGACATTGCGGGCGCCGGCAGCCAGCGTGGGTGAAGCAGCAGCGCAGGAAGTCCTTTCCTGGATCGTGCTTTCCTGTGATCACTCTCCTGTGATGGCGACGAAGCAGCCAAGGTTGACGTCGGTCAGTTGCCCGGGGAAGGCCGAGTCCGAGGCGCGCGCTGAAACTTGGTGTCAGGTGCGTTGCTGGGCTGCTGGAGCTTCCCCGGGTGGTGGAGGGGTGGTGCGCCGAAAGATATCGTTTGCTAATTGCGTGTTTGTTTATTTCAGGGGGGTGGCCCGTTGCGAGTTGCACCAGCTTGGTAGGGAGGTACTGCACACGCGGTTGGACCTGCGCAACATTTGGCTGAAGAGGGCGAAGGCTAACCTGACACCCGTTGCAAAAGCGGGCGCGGCGCTGAAATGCGACCGATCGATTCGTTAAGAGGTTACTTGCTTACGGTACTTGGTTTGCTGACGAGAATGTCCCTTGCTCCTGACGGGTGCTAATACGTCCGCGTGAGCGCGTGTTGGCATGGAGGGGACGGTGGCGGCGGGACGTGCAGCAAGGGGAGGCTGTGTGGTGGCGTGTGTGGTGAGGAGGCTGCGGCTGTCATCGACGACCCTCGGGGTCCACTGCACCCCCACTAACAATACGGGGAAGAGGGAACGAGCGCGTGAGGCGGCGGCGGGCGGATCTCCCCTGTGTCGAAATCTGCCTGTCATGCAGCGCGTCTGCTCCAGCCGGGCACTGAGATAGCGTGCTGTAAACTTCCCACTGGCGCATGGCACGGTGGCAAGGACCCCGCCAGGTCGACTCGCATCCACAACCTGCCTCGAAGTCGCCCCCCATGAGGTATCCAGGCGGGTCAGCAGCCCTGGGAACTAGGAACAGACCTTAGCTCCGCCCCAGCGGCCTCTTTGTTGATGCGTTTGCATACATTTGCACTCCCGCCCCCACCGTCCCCACTACCACCACTCCCACAATCATCATCGGCTCCCTGTGGTGATCTGAGACGCGACAAGCAAGCGTGACATAACGTTTGCGGAGCATGCGATCGCGCAGATCAGGGCAGCTCCGGCTCTAGCCGTACGCAGCTGACGTCACGATCATCACGGCAGCACCCCACCATGGCGCGCCTGTCTGCACCAATCAAACTGTACGGTGCGCGCACACATGCGTACGACATCTGTACTACACTGCGCTGTAACGCAACGCAACGCGGTAGCGCCGCACCATGGCCTCTCCAAATCGCACGATGACGCGCTGTATGTACCGTGGCGTTACTTAAAAAGATATGTACGGCACCGTATCGCACTGAAGACTGAACCGTACCACGCCGCCGCGACGCAGGCGTGTCCAGGACCTGACGTCAGACGGTCGGTTAATGTCCCCGCGAGCCGCGACCAGTGCGCAGGCGTGTTGGCCTCTGCAGCCCTCACGCAGCCAGCACCCGGTCAGTCGGCGATCGCAGGCGCCCACACGGCGGAAGGACTGCCCTGCCAGGGTGGCGGCGAACCGCACACCCGCGCCGGACCCGCGCCGCCGCTGCCTCGGGCAGCGGCGGCGCTCCTGATGCGCTGCGCCGCTCAGGGCGCCTGCTGCCGCCACAAGTGCACGATCTGCAGCGTCTCCTCGTCCGCCTGCCGGACGGCGGCGATGCGCCCTGCACTACCGGGCGGAAATTGGAGGAGGAGTCAGGGAGCGGCGGGGAGGAGAGGGGCGGGACAGCGAGCTGGCCCTCGTTGCGACGAGAAGCCTACGAGGAGCGTCGACGGCCGCCTCAGGCGGGTGGTACCTAAAGCGCTGAACGAAGCGCGTGGGACGCAGGTTCCCACGAGGGAGAGAGGGATTGGGAGAGAGGGAGAGGGAGAGAGGGATTGGGAGAGAGGGAGAGGGAGAGGCCGCCCGGGCGAGGCCCGGGAGGCATGAGGGCAGGTGCCAACGCTCGTGCCGTCACGTTATCTACCAGAGGCGTGCGAGCTGTACAAGTCGCCGTTGCGTGGACACGGGTTTTGGTAACCCCCAGCCAGTCGTTCTTGCGGGCGGGGCAACCGGGCCTCGATACGCGCGCTAGCTCTCGGGCGGACTTGCCTTGGAAGCCCAGGCGCGTCATCTCCTCGATGATGCCTGCGGGGGCGCGGCCCGCGAGGATCGATCCAGGGGCCGCTCAACACAAGCACGAATTGTACATTCATGTCGAGCTACGGTGCTGTATCACTGCATGGGTGTGACCATGCCGCACCAGCTCGCCCCCAAACCCACTGCTATGCAGGTACCTCGCCACGTAAGAATGCTATTTTTCTGGGTGTGACTGGGCCTGGTTTTGGGGTTTAATTCTTTTTTCAATTTAACCCCCAGACCCATATCCTACAGGCATGCGTCCATGGTGCGGTGCGGCGGCGGGTCAGGCGTGGTGGTCCCGTCTGGGGAGTGCCGTTGGGGGGACATCCTGAGCGACCCTGCCAGTGAGGAATGAGCACAGGCCTGTTAAACACCAGCGACGGGAGACAACCGCCAAAAAGACACATGCCTCGCGTCGCCCGTGACAGCTAAACAGGGCCCCGTTCCCCGCCGCCGCAGCCAATTTGTGCCGGGATAGCCCTCCCCGACACGACAAGGCACGGCACGGCGCTGCACGACACGCAGCCCTCCCCCGGGGCCTGCCGCGATCAAAGTGCCTCGTTACCCAACTCCGTCGCACCTTGGGGTTCGTTTTCCGCCACGGTCACCATAAACAGCTCGCCGCGGGGTGACAGCAGCTCCGGCAGCTGCGGGGCGGACACAGCGGGAGGCAAGAACCCAGGAAGCTGCGGTTCCCAACTGCGCCAACAGACACACACCGGCATACGATACACTCCCCCCACACAGGGGCCAGCGTCACCGCCGTCGCTCCATGGCATCATGGCGTCATCCCGTACAGCACGACGGCAACAACCTATCAACGCACAGTCCCACATCCCCCACAGCCCACACACCCCTCCCGCCAGCCCCCGGGTTCGCTCTGCCCCACCAGTGGCAGCACGCGATCGATCACCCGGCGGCCCCGGTGTCCCCCCGCCCAGGCGGATGAGATGCCGCCCTGGTCCACATCCTCGTCGGGGGTGGGCACGTACGGCGGGTTGAACACCTGGGGGCACATGGCCGGATGGGACAGGCAGGAAACCCGCGGATCAGTGGGCGCGCGTGCCTCCATCCATCACCACTATATGTACATATATACAATATACATATACACTATGTATACATATGTAGTAGTACCGTTACAGTGTGGATAGGCTTCCGGGCCCTGTCTAAGGGTTTATGTCGCGGTTTTATATGATGCTATAGGACACCTTCAACCATCATCACACCGAACCTACGCCATACGAACCGAGGGTCCAAGGCGGTTGATCCTGCCAACTAAGGATCCCACCTCATCCATTCACCCGCACATCCGTAGAAACAGAGGGTTCAGCAATCGCCACCGATCTAGTATGCGAATCTCAATCCATCAACTGTGATCTCAACTCCACAACTCAGCAGCTAGCCATAATCTCATGCTCCCGAACAAAGCCGGGGGTCACCCTGGGACTCGAACCCAGGATCTTAAATCGACTAACCGCGGTTATATCACCTGACCTGACATATATACTAGATATATACCACCGCCGAAGTGACAGCGGCCACCGTGACTGGGCGCCAAGGAGGTTCCTTGTGCTGTAGCCCAATAGAGGCTTGGCACTGCATGAGCAGGACCAGGAGATAGCGACAGCGACCCGCGGAGCTCAGGGCGGGTTGCGGACCCTGGGGCACTTGCCCCCATGTTCCCGAACCTGGGCCACCCGGCCTCGGCGCTCAATTTGACCCTCCATCACGTCCACCCCGGGACCCTCCATCACGTCCACCCCGGGACCCACCATCACGTCCACCCCGGGACCCACCATCACGTCCACCCCGGGACCCACCATCACGTCCACCCTGCCGCGCAACCGCTCCAGCAGCGGACCCAGCAGGCTGGCAGCCACCAGCTCCACCTCCGTGACCTGAGCGCGGGGAAGGGAGCAGTGGGCAAGAGGGCTGGGCAGGACAGCCGCCGCCAGTCACGCTCCTGCATGCTGCAGGCCCCAAGTGCTCGACCGCACACACGAGTACCTCATACGGTACCACAGCGTCACCCGCGGCGCGTCACGCATCAGCCACGGGGGTATGAGCCACGGGGGTATGAGCCACGGGGGTATGAGCCACGGGGCATCATCCACGGGGGGGGGCATCGGTGTCCGGCCCGGATGCTTGACCGGGGCCCACCTCGTGGGCTGCCAAGGTCAGGCGAGTGGCCTCAATCGCCGCCGGGCTGTGGTCCACCGCCAGGAGCTGGCAGCCGCGGCGGCGGTGGTCGCCACAGGGGCGCCCCGCGGGCTGCGGCAGCTGCCGCAGGAGCAGCGCCAAAGAGGTGATGACGTAGCCGCTTCCGGATCCGAGCTCCAGGCAGCTGCAGGGAAGGCAGGGACGTGAGCGTTGCAGGTGTACTCATCGCTAGGTGTAAGGTGGGAAACTGGGAGCGCTTTCGTGGGAAGCTGCGAGTGCTTTATGTCGTACCAGGAGGGCCAGTGATCTGTCCACGCGGGGGCGTGCGCCTGGAGCGCGTCTACCAGCAGGAAGGTGTCCTGTCGGCGCATAGATGTACGAGGGTGGGTGTGGAGCAATGGTTTGCCGGCCGCTGCTGCGATGCATTTTTTGCTCTTAGTCGCACGTCTAAGAGAAATACACTGAGTATGATGGAAGTAACGGATGTGCTGCACCCACATCGGACGGCTCGTAGACATCCCGGGTCCAGTGAGTTCTTTTGATCTCAGCAATGCGGAGGTCGCCCATGGGTACGTCTGAGCCGGTAAGTCAATCCTTGCGTGCCCCAGCGACTTCCCATGAACGAGCTAAGAACGAAGAATCAGACTTCGGAGCTTGCCGTACCTGTTTGTCCATACGGTCCTGTCTCTGTGGCACGGTCATTTTGCGATGAGCATGCCGTGATCATGGCGCCTGGCCCTGAGGTTTCGGGTATTGATATCTATGTACGTATTAAACCTGTTGCCAGACCTTCAAACCGGCTTGCGATTGATACTTCTGAAAATAAGGTCGAATTTAATATCCCTAGAAATGAAGCAGCTGGGCTTGTAAATAACCAGCGCGAGCACTTTAAATTCCACTTTACTGGTATCCTTACCGCGGAGGCCAAACAGGATGAGGTAAGCTAAAATTCTGCTTTAAAATTCATATACATGAAATATATCGCGAAGCATTCCGTTTGAGTAACTTGCGCCCGGCCTATGTCGGGGAACGCGCGCCAGGTCTTCGAACGCGTGGCACGACCTGCGGTCACGGGCGCTATGGCGGGGTACAATGGAACCATTTTCGCCTACGGTCAAACGGGCTCGGGGAAGACATTTACCATCACTGGTGGCCCGGAGCGCTACGACGACCGTGGCATCATCCCACGGTATGAACTGCCAACAGCGTACAGCAGGGATTTGGCGTAGCAAGCTGCATGGGGCCTAAAAACAGGAGTTTGGAGTATTCATTGGCGTTGTCGCGTGTGTACGGCGTTACCAGTTGGTTCCGGATGGGTAAGCCGCACGTAAACCCTTGCAACCACAGGTCAATTTCGGCAATCTTCACTGAGATCTCGAAACGCTCCGACCAGCAGTTCACAGTAAGCCCGCGGTGCTGGGGGCGGATTCGTGGCGCAGCTCATTCCGAGGAACCCATTTTCCGAGTGCTTTAAGCAGGGAGCATCCACGCACGCACCAGCCGTGCATGGAGTACAGGCATTCACCTGTGACTGAGTGCAGGCATTCACCTGTGGTTTACCATGTCTTCCTGGCTTGCTGTGTGTTTCGGCTCCTTTCGGCTCGCCTGTCCTGATCTGGGTCGCGGTCCTGTCCCACCAGCGCCTGCGTTGGCCCCGAACCAGCTCCCCCGCTCCGGCATCCCCAACGTCGGCACCCGAACCCGCCCTTGTTAGGTCCACATTTCCTACCTGGAAATCTATAACAATGAGGGCTACGACTTGCTGGATGCGGAGCGGGAGATTAAAGCCATGGAGGATCTGCAGCAGGTGGGCGCGGGGCTGGACCCATGACCCAAGACGCAGCAGCTCGAGGCACAGGGCTCGGCGGAGGGTGCCTCTTGAGTGAAAGAGAGCCCCGCCGTGTCAGATGCGTCGGGGGCGGCCTGCTGGTCCCGGAGCGGGCGGGCTGACATCCAGCAGCGGCCATAGCCCCAGGCCCCCCCTCAGGAGACTGGAGAGCCGTAACAGTACCGGGCTAGACTCGCCAATCTTTGCGCAGCTGCAAGGCTGTGTGCTGTGTGCGCTTTGGGGTTAATCTGACCGCTAACCCTCCTGCAAGACGTGTTGTCTTCGCCCGGGCCTTCGCCTTATGCATGTCTCGCCGTCAAGCCAGGGGCATGTGTAGATTGGGTGTCTGATTACTTTGGTGTAGCTCGGACATGGCAGATGATCGCGGAGAGCGGCAGCTGGCTGCCCAATATTGCTATATGGCGTCATTACATCTCGAGTGGTTAGGGCTTCAGGGGATCACGGCGGAAGAAGTGCTGCTTTGGTGAGGCGGCGGCATGCGCTACCGGAGCTGACTGCATCCCCGAGAAGGCGCTGCCGCCATGTTTGATTGCGATGCGTCCAGCAGCGAGGCGGTGGGCCGGTGCCGCGGACCTGTGCGCACTGGAGCCAGTGCTGGCTGCACCCGCTCCGGGGCGGGGAGCAGACGGACGGACACCGCCGCGGGCGCCCAGGCCCTGATAACACACACGGATCCCGGGGCCCGGAGGTCCGACCCACATGGCCGTGTTCCAGTGGCAGGAGGTTCACCTCCGGAGCATGCGAGGGTGCCACAGACCTACCGAACCTTACCTATCTTGCATCCGGGCGGGTGGTGGTTCGCGTCCCAATTCCGGCGCCCTCCATGCCCTGCCCCACGTGCCCGCACTGCCCGCCTCGCTGAACCTGCCCACAGGTGCACCTGGGTGAGGCTGACGACGGTACGGTGTCGTACCGCAACCTATCGATGTACCGGGCGAACACTGAGGAGGAGGCGCTGAACCTGGTGGGTGGACGCGTGGGCGCGTGCGTGGCGCAGAGGTTTCCGGGTTGCGGGATGTCGAGGTTGCCGGTTGCAGTGTGCACAAGCGCGCAGAAGCGTAGGATATGGCGGTTGGGATTGAGCCGGGATCGCCTTCACCGGCGCCCACCGCGCCTCCTTCCGCGGCATCGCTCCATGAGCATCCCAGCTCCGTGGGTGCACCTATAGGTGGGTGGCCCATCGCCGCGTGGCGGCCGCGTACGCGCTGCTGCCTGTCCAGCGCCCCCCTCTCCTTTTCCACTGCGGTCGATAGACAATCAACAGCGCGCTTTAGCTAAGTGCCGCCTCCTCCTCCGCCTCCTCCGCCTCCGCCTCCGCCTCCTGCTCCGCCTCCGCCTCCTCGTCCGCCGCCTCCGCCTCCGTGTCCATGGTCCTTGCCCGGCACACGCCGGTCGCCCGGCTCCACCGGCCCACTCGCCCCTGTTCGACCCGGTTACCTCCCTATTTGTCCCGGAACGGCCCGGCCCGCCCTTTTGCGCAGCTCTTCCTGGGCGACACCAACCGCACCATCAGTGAGACGCCCATGAACATGGCCTCCTCTCGCTCGCATTGCATCTTCACCATCCACATCGAGGGTCGGAAGGTGGGTGGTGCTAGGGATGATGGACAGGCAGGCAGGCAGGCAGGCAGACAGGGAGGGGTGTATGTGTGCAGACGGGCTGGCGGTGTCGTCGATGAGGCCAGGGGGGCGTCAGCGTCGAGGCAGAGCGACCCAACCGGCGTGAAATTTTTATCTGTCGAAAGGGAAGAGGAGCAGAGTGGAGGCGGCGGCGCTTGTAATGGGTGACCCTGCAGCAGCTGCTGCTTAAGCGGTGGCGGCGTATTTCCTGCTGTCACCGTACAAAGCCCGCCTGAACCCGAGCCTGCTCCTCCGTCCCCTGTTGCTAGTCTCGCCTCCCTCCTTCCCCTCGCACAAACACAAGCGCGGGTCGGGCGGGTTCTCACTAAACACGCGTGGGGCTGGCTGGTTTCAGACGGGCGAGGACATCGTCCGGCGTTCCAAGCTGAACCTGGTGGATCTGGCGGGCTCAGAGCGCGTCTCCAAGACGGGTGTGGACGGCACCACCCTGCGTGAGGCCAAGTACATCAACCTGTCGCTGCACTACCTGGAGCAGGTCATCATCGCGCTCCAGGAGAAGGCCATGGGCATGAACAGGTGGGTGTCTGGCGCGGGTTGGGGATCATGGAATGGCTGCCGGGCTCTGTGCGGCTTCCCGTGGCAGCCCGTAGGTTGTCCACCGCGCCCGGTCCTGGTCGGGCGGGCCAGTCAGAGGTGGTGGCTGACTCGGGACCACCCCATGGCTGCGAGGCACAATCTGCTTCAGCTCACCAACAAACCCCTCCTACGGACTTCGACTCCCTTTTTTCCCGCTCCTCCTCGCTCCCCTCCCCTCCAGGCCCCACATCCCCTACCGCAACAGCATGATGACGATGGCACTGAAGGACTCCCTGGGCGGCAACTGCCGTACAACCATGGTTGCCACCATCAATTCGGCGGTTGACCAGTTGGACGAATCCATTTCCACGTGCAGGTTCGCACAGCGCGTGGCCATGGTCCGGAACACGGTGCGGCTTATCGGGGCCCCAGGGCGGGGTGGGGCAGGGGGGGGGCAGGGGTGGGGGGCCGCATGGGGCAAGCCTGTGCTGGGACTTGGGAGGGCGAGAGTGACAGGTGGCTGGGTGGGGATGTTTGGGGGCCACGGGTTGGGGAGAAGCGGCTAGGCAGCCGTGGCTGGAACGGAGATGGTGGCGTTTAGCAGCCTCGGAGCCAGGGCCTTATCTGGATCCGTGCTTTTGGCATCGGCAACCCGGCCATGCTCGTGTCGCGCCCGCCAGTCAGGACCCTGTGCTGTCTCTCCCGGTGCCTCGGCGCGGCCCTCGGCGTTACGCGGCCCGTCCCTGTGCGCACCTCCGCTGCGGCACATACACTCTCTGTCTCACGGCTCAGTTCTCACGGCTTCGACGTCCCTCCGTGTCCGCATCGCTGTCCCCAGGTGCTCCTGAATGAGGAGCTGGACCCCACTCTCATGATCCGGCGGCTGAAGCAGGAGGTCCGCGAGCTCAAGGAAGAGATCCGGCTGCTAAAGGGCGAGGAGGAGGAGCGCGGGCCGCTCACGCCCGACGAGATCCTGAGGCTGCAGGGCCAGGTGCGGCCCGGGCGAGGGAGGGCGAGATGGGTGGAGGGGGGATGAAGTGGAGGAGGAGGAGTCCGATTGGGGCAATCTGACGCTTCCAGCAGTACCCGGCAGCGCAGGTCGGTGGTCCAGGGAGCAGAGACCGGACTCTGGCCAGGGCCAGCCACATCGGGCGGCACTCCGGGTGTGTTTCCCAGATTTGCCGGCAGCTCCTGGCCCTCACATCGTTCCAGTGCCGAATGCTACCCACACGGGCTCTGCGCCCCTTTGAACCGCATCGCAGCTTCGCCGACTGGCCCCTGTCCCCCCCGGTCCCATTCAGCCGTGCGGTGCGGTGCTCTGGGGCGCCAGGGAAGGAACCCCACACACCAACCTCATGCGCGCATCCGAAGCACACGCGATTGGGGACTCCATTGCTGTCCGCTCACGCGGCTTTCCGGGTTCCTGCTTGCTCATCCGCCTCTTGACCCTCCCGCCCTCCATCCTTCCCTCCCGGGTCCTCCCGAGGCCTCCACTGCGCCTCCGCACCGCTACCTGCGCCCCCTCTTGGCCTTCCAACTTCCCATGCGACCCACCCCCCTCTGACCGCCCTTCCGCCTCCCCCCGCCGCCGCCCGACCTGCGCTCTGTCCGGCAGGTGGAGACCTGGGTGGCGGACGACTCTTCGGACGCCGCCCTCAACCTGAACGGCAGCATGATGATGATCCGCGCGGCTTTGGACATCTTCAAGCGCCTGTTGAGGACCGGAGGCTTCAAGCCGGGGGCGGGCGGGGCGCTGGCATTCCCCGGCGGAGCCAAGGACGCGGGGGGCAGCGCGCCGGGGACGCCGGGCGGGGCCGGCGGCGGCCCAGGAGGTGCGGGCGGGACCCGGGGCGGGGCGGGGAGCCCGGGAGGCCGATTTTGTGGTTGTGCGTGTGGGGGAGAGATAAGAACGGAAGGTCTAGACAGGGCGGGAGCAAACCCCCCTCCCCCGGTGGCGTGCGTTCGGAGATGGACAGGTGGATGCCGTTGTGTTCAAAACCTGGTCGTCGCGCTCTCGTTATACACGCCGTACGGTCGGTACCACGCGGCGGCGCGTCCGAGTCATTGCGGGTGTCGCCATCCGGTGCTGCTGTCGCCCAGCCAGCCAGCCAGCCAGCCGCCACCCCCTCCCGCATAATCCACGTAACGCACGCGCGGCCGTGCGCCTGTTTGCCCTTCCCGGCTCCAGGGGCGTCCAGCGCCGAGGTCTCGGACTACCAGGAGCAGATCCGCAAGCTCAAGCTCCAGGTAGGGCGGGGGGGGTTTCAGGAGTAGGAAAATGTTAGGCATATCCAACTGCGCTGACTGCCAGAGCAAAAGTCCGGTGAGGAATGGTGGGTGGCGCGGGTTACATTGCCCGTAACGTTGTTCAGACGTTTTTCCGGTGCTGTCCATCACGGGTTTTACGATGCCCGTTGCACCGTCCCGGTGCACGTTACACTGTGTTCCGTTGCTCGTTAACCCATTGTTCTGGTACCCGTTCACCCGTTGTTCCGACGCCCTTTGATCCGTTGCTCCGGTGCACGTCAACACGTTGTTCCGGTGCCGCCAGGTCGCCCAGCGAGACAACGAGATCGGCATCCTGGTGTCCATGCTCAAGCGGCGAGAGGAGGCGGGCGCCAAAGGCCCTATATTGGGGAGCCCCTCAGCCAGCATGGCGGGGCCCATGGCGGCGATGGCCGGGTCGGCAGGCGGCAAAGGAGGCGGCGGCGTGGGGGCCAGCATGGACAGCGCCGCGGGCGCGGGGCCGGGCCCGGGGTCCATGGCGTTGGCGGCCGGCGGCGGCGGCCGTGGCGGCGGCGGGGGGCCTCCTTCGTCCGTGGCGGACGAGATGGCGGTGTTGATGAACACCAACCTGCTGGCGGACCGCAACAAGGCCTTCGAGCTGTTCAGGAAGAGCTACCGACAGAACGAGGTGCGGGGCTTGGGCGGCCGAGGGGGCAGAGGGCGGTTGCGTGTGTGTATTTAGCGTGAAACCCTTAAGCCCAACATGGCCGTGTTATTGTTAGGCGACGGTGCATGCAATAACAGAGGGGTGGAGGGAGGGTTGCGGCGCATAAGGTGTGGCGCAGAGTGGAGGCGAGCACGCGAGTTTTGTATGCCTGGGTCGCGGGGCCGCAAAGGACGAGGCTTTAGAACGTCCGCAAAAACGCTACTTCCAGACATCCCAGTGTCCATGTTCTGTGATCATTGTCCAATCAACTTCAAACTCCCACACGTCCTAGCAACCCCATGTACCCCTAAAGCGTCCTCGACCTCGCCAGCCCGCCTCTGGCGCCTCGACCCCTACATGATCCAGTCCAGACTCGAACAGTTCCTCCTGTCCCCACTCACGCACTCATCTACTCGTCGCCGACTCTTACCTCTTGCTCAATCTGAACCGTGTTGTGAACCCCACCCCGGGCTCGTTGCGGGGTTCTTTCTTTTTCCAATTGAACCCCTACCCCTTCGCCTCCTCGCCACCCACCGCCAGGTGATTGAGGAGAACAAGCAGCTGCTCAAGACCAAGTACGAGTCCGCCAAGGCGCTCGGGGCCACCGTCAACGACAGCAAGACGCGGATCAACGAGCTGAGGACGGCCATCGAGCGGCACCGAATGCGGCGGGCCGCGGCGCTGGTGGCGGAGGGGCTGCCCACGGAGCCGCTGGACGAGGACGAGGAGGAGCGCCAGTACAAGCGCCAGATGGAGCAGGTCTGTGCGCAGGGGAGGAGAGGGGACGTAGGAAGGGGGTCGACATAACATTCAAACTTGCGCTGGCTGCAGAGGGAGGGGAGGGGAGGGGTGTAAAAGGGGGAAGAAGGGAGTTAGGGCACCGTGGTTCGGGCTGTGGGCGGCAGAGGGGTGTCGGCTGTTGGGCGCGGCGGGCGGGCCGATGGAGATCTGAGGAAGGTAGAGGCACGGGGCATAGGTCGAGGCCTGTTGTGCTCCCTCTGGCGGCTGCGGAGCCGGCGGACGGAGGGCTCGCCTCCTGGGGTGCAGCAGGCCGCTGGTGGGGAAATGGGCGGCGCGGCGGTCTGCCGAGGCTGCCTGGCCCCGTGGCCGGTCTGCGGGGCACCTTTCGCGGTGTGCGCAGTGAGACTCACCGTGTGCGCCCGGGAGTCGCGGCGGTCGGGCCCGGGGGCTTGGCGCCTGTGTCGCAGCCCGGGCGGGCACTTGGGCAGACTGGCGGCTGGCTGCCAACCCGCATCCAACGACAGGCCCGCGATGAGCGGCCCCGGTGTGTACCGTACGGGTGTGCCATCACTCACCAGCGCTCATCGGTCATCACTTGGGAAGGAGCGCCTCGGGTCCGAAAACCCCGGCGCACATGACATCACATGCAGCGGCCCGATCCGTTTGCATCTCATGTTCTCATCGGATGCGTTGCGTTGCATCAGCATTTCCGGCACCACCGCCAGCCCACCCACCAGCCCACCCACCAGCCCACCCGCCGGCCGCCCCCCCCCCCCCGCAGGAGAAGACCAGCTACAAGGACGCGTTCGGGCAGCTGCGGGAGCTCAAGAAGGAAATCGAGCACCTGCACATGCTGCTGGAGCAGAGCCGCCAGCGGCTCCAGCGCGACTTTGAGCAGTGGATGGGGCTCATGCTGCGGCAGCAGCAGCAGCAGCAGCAGCAGCAAGGGGGACCCGCCGACGGCAGCATGAAGGGGCTGCCGCCCCCGGGGGAGTCTATGTCACCGCACGGCAGGTAGGTACGGCAAGGCGCCCCTTGCAGCCGCGCTGGTGCCGATGCGTGTCGCGCTTGGCGGTGTCAAGGCACGTCCTGGTGACCATGACGCGGGTTTGGTACAATCAGGCTTTCCCTAATATGACCCACTGCCGCCCAGATCAGCCCTCGCTGCGCGGCTGCTTATGTGGCCCCCTTGCGTGTTCTCTGCGGGTCAACATCGTGTGCCCCTCCGTGTGCCCCTCCCCGCCCTCCACCCAACAAACCCCAACCCGACACCGGGCCCCCGCAGGCCGTCCCCTGCCGGGCCACCCGCCGCGCCCCGACAGGCCTGGGGCGACCCGGCCGCGTCCACATCCTCCGCCGTGCCCATGCGCGCCTCCGGCCCAGGCCCCGGGCAGGAGGCCATGAAGGCGAGTTGGGCCGGCGCTGGTCCCTCCACCTCCACCTCCCAAAGCTTCTCATCTCCAAACGGCGCCGGGTCCCACGGGTCGGGGTCTGGTGGCGGCTTGGCGGCAGCGCACGGGTACGGTGCCGGAGTTCCGGGCCCCGGTCCCGGACCGGGCGCCGGCAGCCGCAGCAGCAGCAACAGCTTCACGGTTGGCGCGAGCTCGGGGGCGATGCGGGCGAGCGGCGGTGGGCCGTCGGGCGGGTTGCAGGGGGTCGACCCCGCCGTGCTGGAGGCGGCGAGGCCGTTCCTGACGGGCAACCCCGATGCGGACGCGGACATCATAAAGTTCTACGAGGCCAAGGCGAAGCTGCTGCAGAAGCTGGGAGGCGGCACTGGGTGAAGCGGCGCGGCGCGCCGTGTGGATTGCCGTGGAAGGGGGGCAGTGGGGCCCCCTGTTGTTGGGTCGGCTTCTGTAGGTGGGTGGGTATGAGCAGGATGGAGCTCTCGGCTGAGGGTCAGGACAGAGATGGGTGGGCGACCGCGTGCGGTCTATGAAGGCGTGGGCAGCTCGCGGAGAGCTGCGCGCGGACCGGGCCGGCCAGCTGGGTGTCGCACCTCGGATCGGCCGGCAGCGGATAAGAACGCCGGCAGCGAGCTGGCTGCTTCGGTGTGTTGACTCTCCAGCCGGAATCAAGGGTTGGGGTGTGAGGCGGCTTGGCGTGGCCGAGGGCCTGCACCGCGGTGCTGCGAGCGGCGAACGGCGGTCTGCGGGGCGGTGTGTCGCGGGGGGGGGCCTTCAAGGGGGTCTCCTCTCCCCCGGTCCGGGCCACCGCGACCGGTGCACCGGGCCGGCGCCGTCCGGGCGCAGGCGGTGGTCGTTCTACAGCTTTTGATGGGTCCCATCCTCCCAGCCAAGGTGGTTGATTTGGGTCGCCCATTGGAACCCCTCCTGGCCATGAGGTCGCGAAGAGGCCCTCCGTGGCTCTCGCATTGCTTGCTTGGTTCGGCAGCGCCGAGGCTGTCAGCGCCGGGTGTTAAAGCGGGAGATCAGCCCCGAACGAAACCTGCAATCTACAGTGCTGGTGGACAAAGTGCCAGTGGGGACATCGCCAAGCCGCCGCGGGAGCTGTTGGGTTCTGAGCTTCTGACCGATGAGGGGGGCGGCAGGGGCTGGAGGTGACGGTGGGGCCACAGCGTGGCGGGTGGTGACCCCCTTCCAGTCGCGGCCCGAGTGCCGCCCGTTGTACCGCGACAGCCAGCGACTCGGCAAACACTTTGCGACAGTACGTTATATTAACAGTAACCGCCAACCGTTTCAACAAATGCAACCCGAGCCCTCGACCGGCGGCATTGCCGCTGAGGGCCGTCCCGAACGCGCCCTCAAATCGGAGACCTCCGCCCGCCGATCCTGCCGCCGGCGCCTGCCCTTCGGTGCGAGCTAGCAGCCTAGCACCCTGGGTTGGACCCGCAGGAGCGGCCTGGCTGGCAACGTGCTGGGGTGCCGACACGGTTGCCCCTACTGTGGTGCTCCGTGGCCGCATTGATGCCCGTGGTCGCGATCAGCCACACGACTTCCGCCCCGTCCCGGCAATGCAAGAGCCAACCTTCAGTGCCGCCCTTGCCGTGGAAACGATATCGCAGGCCCCATAACCGCCAGCGATTGCCCCGCGTCTATCCGTACGGCACCCGATTCTGCGTATCAGTGCCCACCGCAGCCCCCATGTGACCACCAACCGCATTTCGCATTCTCGTGACTCGCTGCCAGCCTCAGGTAATGAAGCCGAGTAAAGCTGCCCGGGCGCCACCTAAACAAATTGCCTGCGCTCATGAGCAGTAGGCCGCTGTTGCAGGTTATCCCCATCGAAGTAATATCGGGTTCCTACCGGCGGTTCCTGCTTCCTGGCTCCAAGTGAACACTCTCTCGACATCCGCGGATTGGCTGATCCGCCTCTTAGCACGGCCCGGCCTCCGCGTCGCATACTGCATTCAGGCCCACCCCACCCCAAGTCCGGGCTGCGACAGGTCCGGCAGACACTGCACTTCTCCTCACCCGTACTGCCGCTTCAGACAGCAGCTCTTCACCCCCTCGCTCCACCCTCCCCCCGCCAACACACACGCACACACACAACACACACACGCCGGGGGCCAGTGACCCCACGAGCGCTACATGGAGCCCAGGAAGGACGGCGGCTCCGTCCACCACTCCGGCCGGTCGTGGCGCAGGTGGCGCAGGAAGATGGCGTCGCTGCCCGGCACCACGAGCCGCTCCGCCTCCACGATGTCGCAGAAGGCCTGACGGACAACATCACCACCACGCGGCGCGCCGGTCGCGCTCACGCACCAAGTGGTGTGCCGCTGTGAACGCACCTCCCGCCGCGGGACGCGCTATGATGTGTGTACCGTATTTCAGCCGCTGATGCCAACAGCTCAGACGAAATGGGTCAGCGCCACAACCCAAAGGAAGGGGTGCCGAACTCCTCCCGGCGACATTGCTCCTACCTCCCCAAAAGACCGACACGGGCACACGCACACACCCCGCTCGCGAAGCTCCGTAGCTCCGCAAGCTAAGCCCCCCGGGATCCGGTCCTCCTCCTTCCCCCCTAGTCCCCCACACACCTGCAGGTCGATGCGGCCGGTGCCGCTCATCTCCAGACAGATCTGCTCCACATCGCTCGGGTCGAGGTGCTCGCCTGGGGGCGGGGAGTGCAGAAGCGGTGGCACACGCCGGTGCTCAGGGCAGAAGAAGCTGGTGCGCGTGACTCGTGCAGGCCTCCTCCGTCCCTCTCCGTCCCGGGCCTCCGCAGGGCAGGATTGGGATGTATGTCGTACATGTTTCCGGTCATAAGAACCCGCCCTCTCCCTGGCCGCGTGCCCCCGCCCAGGGATCAGACCCCCAGCTCTGGCGCCCCGCACTAGAAATCATCCGAACCAATGGCTCGTTCTCTTTCTCTTGCAAGCCCCGGCCCCGGCGCTCACCCAGCATCGCCAGCCCCGCCAGCAGGTCATCTCGGTCCAGCCAGCGTCGACCCGTCCGATCCAGCGCCGCGAACACCGCCTCCGCGCGCGCCCTCTCCAGCCCCTCCACCACCGAGAGCCCGGCGACCGCACCGCCACCACTCCCGCTGCGCCTCTGCTTTCCAGCTACCACCATCTCCTCCTCCTCCCCCGCCTCCTCCTCCTCCTCCTGACCCTCCTCCGCTTCCTCTGGCACCGCGCCGCCCTCCTCCCCAGACTCGGCGCCGCTCAGCTTGCTGCCCTCGTAGTCGCTGCCGCTCCGGCTGCCCCCGCCGGGGCTGCCCCCCAGGCACGCCGGCTGATCCACCCACCGGTCGCGCCTGCGCCGCCGCCGGCCCGCCAGCGAGCCGAGCAGCCTGTCGTTGGCGGCTAGCACGCGGCACACGTCCTCAGAGGGCACGGACTCCAACTCGCGCACCAGCGCCTGCAGCGCCTCCAGGTCAGCACAGGCCCGACCGGCGCGGCCCGTCGTGACCACCTCCGCGCCCGCCTCGGCCTCAAGTCGCTTCCGTGCCTGGTGCAGGCTGCGGTAGACGTGCCAGCAGCTGCGGCGCTGGCCGCCGTTGGCGCCTTCCGCAGTTCCGCCTTCGGACCGGGGCCGCACGAAGGTGCTGCAATAGTCACCGACCCTCCGCTCCGCTGACTTGAGGACCGTGTGCGCGCAGTGGAGCATCTCGTCGAGGCTGCTGATGGAGAGGAGGTCCCCCACGGAGGCGCGATTAAGGTCGCCTGGTGGGTTGGGGCCAAGTCCGTGGTGGGCCGGGCTGCGGTGAAAGGGGAGAGGGCTGCGGGGCTGCGGCGCAGGGGCACGGCGTGTCCAAGCGCTGCAGCGGCGGTTGACCGACTGCGAGATGCGCGCATCGCTGCTGCGGAGGCAGAGGCTTAAAGTCCGGCACACGTGAAATGAAGTGGAAATCATCTGTGGACTGAGCTCGGACTAACTTGGCACGGTCGCTTGTCAGCACAAGGCAGCACAAGGTAAGCGGTTGCTTCTAGCGGACGTTCCGACGTTGATAATAACGTAAGCTGAAAAAGGTAAGGATTGTTGATTTTGAGGAACTTTAAATATGGTGATCTGCGAAGCGTGTGCACGCTATCTGGCAAGTGTCGATGTCGGCAGTTAGGTGCTGCAAGGTGACTTACGGACCGAAGGCTTTTTTTTGCGCCACACCTCCACGCCAAGTGCATCTTTCACTATAATCTGCATTATGATAAATTCTGGTGAGCCTTGTCATCGCATTGACCATTTTTAGTTTCGAAAGGCAAATCAAGTCCCTTGGGTCAACACCTCAAACACATCACTTCAAAACTGGTGTCGTTTCACAAATATGCTTGGGATGTTTGTTGTAATATTTACATGCATTTTGAACAGACTCGGACGCCGCCAGAAGAACATTCGCCCAGCACGTCAAAGCAACGTCACTTTGACAAAGTCAACACCGGACCTTCATTGGTATGCATGGATAAATTATGCCGTTGCCTTGGCATATTTGCAACGCGTAAGGGCGGACACAGGGGTCCGACACTATCATGCCCTCGATACATTTACGGCAGTTCGCCGAGACCCTTGTGCATTACATTTGGCTTTTGTACATCTTTGAACATAAGATATGCGCAAATTTTGCTGAGTGCACGAGTGCTTTCGATACGGCCCGTGCTGCTCATCCCACGAGCAAACGAAAACCGGGTTGGATGCAGTGTACTTGTGTTTGTCCCGGAGACGCAACGTGGCAACCATAAACATTCTTTCCGGCATACATATTGTATTTGGGGGCTAACTACGTTGTTAAGGGAGATTCTTTCGAGCTTTGGCGCACTTTCCCTTTGGTGTAGAATGGACAAAGGGCTCCGAGTTGTTGGGTTCACCTTCTCCAATCACGGCGAGTCTACATTGAATGCTGAGGTGTCCAACGCAAAGCTTCAAACGCAACGTTCCCTCCTCAGCGAGTTGCTCGCTAGTCACGCGATGGAGTCTGGTGGTCTAAGCTCCGACTCCGAGAGTGAAGATGAGGATGGCTATAATGCGGAGGTGGTGGAGCCGGCGCCTGTTCAGGTGGAGGCTTTCAGGAGGTCAGCCCCGATTACTATACCGTGCCCAGAGTGAGTTGGAAGCGGGAGACGGGGCTTTCATGCTGTATTGATGTCTGATGTGAACATTATTGCATGAATGGGCTTGGTGCTCGACCGGAGCGCTTTGCGAAGCCAGTTGGGGCAGAATTGCGCCTTCAAGCTTATTTGGTCGAACCGCACTTCGCACGGACCCATGAATTCGCACACACGGAGGCATAAAGGTGTCAGAACCTATTCATCAGGGGGTTCTGGTCTGCGTATCAGGGTGGATACGTGATGCTCGGTTGGGGGCTACTCCTGGGCCACTGGCGGTGACAGCTCAGCTAGCTGAAGGATAGCACCCCTGTCACGCCAACGAAGGAGGATACAACTTGTGTTCTCCTTGAATTTCGTCAACTTGTCCTCGTTTGGCTTTTGGGAGTTTTAGAACACTCGCAAGAGTGCAAGTTCCTAGATGCAATCATGGACGTGGTGGTTTGATACTGCCCCGTGGAGTTCATATTGGCCCGTGGAGTCCATACAGATAGCATACGATTCTTTTGCAAAATTCAATGTTTTCCAGCCGTCGAACTCGATATGTTCTAAACATGTGTATGGCACGCCCTGGTCCTCTTGCTCCCGACTGAAATGTCATGCTGTAGATCGCTCGCTAACCAACGCGCAAAGGACGCTTACCGACGTCTCGTCTATCAACGCCAAATTCAGCAGCTGTACTACCAGCAGCAGCAGCGGCTACAGCTCCAGTATCAGCAACAGCTCTGGATGCATCACCAGCAGCGACTATTGCAGCCCCAACCGCAGCAGCAGCCTGTAGCGCCTGTGACGCACCAGGCCGTACGAGAGGACGACGTTGGCGAGCAGTCTCGCAGCCAAACAGCCGCGGTGCCTGTGTACTGAGGAACTCTTGGACCAGCGCTTAGAGTTTTGGAGCGTTGCAGGGGAGTGTGCGAGGTGGACGGTGGATACCCTCTTCCCACCCTACGCAAACGGTCGAGCTCGGCGACTACCTGAGTAGACACGTGACCGCGAACGATTTACGCGCGTCCGCGTACGATGCTGTTTGGCCATCCCGGCATATGGGGTATGGCTGTGACTCACCCGAATCCAAGCAGGCTCCGGGTTTGCGCTGCGACTAATGACCTGCTTGACAAAGCCATGTTTGTTTCGAAGCTGCGGAAGCTTGGCGCAAGAACTGAGGTCAGACAGTTATATGTGATATATAGATGCAATCCGCTTCGGTGTCTCCGCTTCTGTGTGCTTGAGACCTTTCCTGATAGTACGGCGGCGTGGCGTGCGCGTGCAGCTTTGATCCCCCCGCCCGAGCGTTTTGTGCTTCCGACTAAACTAGGTTGGTAGGACCTTGGCAGCGTTGTCTCGGTGTCCGCCGGTGGCACGGCACGACCGAACTCTGCTTTCCCTGATTTCTGTTGTACCCACATGTGTACGTCGTCATGAACTCCGTTGTGCCGAATGGGGCGCAGATGCGAGCTGAAAAAAGGAGAGTTGCACTTCGGGTGCGTGCCCGTAGTACAGGGGTCGGGGTCGTGATGACTGCTGTAGACATTTAGGTTGTTCCTGCGAACGGGTGCTTGCAGTTGTTTTTTTCGCAGCGTTGGCTATATCTGAAATACAGGTGTGTTTTGCACTAGCGTCTAGCCGTTCGGGCTGTTTTGGCTTGTTACCTTGCTTGGGAGTCAGTTTCTGTCGTGACGCGGTTGCGCAGCTGAGTAGGACGTTGTGAACGGAAAAGGCCGGGAGCTAGTCCCGCGGCCCCAGGCATTTCCCAACAGCACTTAGAGAGACGCCCGGGGAGCATAGATGCGGCTGACTGTCGTGTGCTTCCAGGATGTACACGCCAAAGTGTGCGGCGCGGCCTTGAGGGCACGCCGCCCTGCTGATAGGGTAGTTGTGCTGTCTTCCGCCTTGTCCGTAGTTGCTGCTGTAGTTGCTGCCTATGACTAGTACTACCTCAACCGGCATTCGCAAGACTTAGTGACACTTTGGCTGATCTGATGACACAGGAGATGACCTTGGTGGGTCCCGCAAGTATACCGTGCAACGAAAGCGATAATTGTAGATTATATTTTGGCCACGTGTGTTACTCTTTTGTCTACCCTGTGTGTGGTACTACCTGTGTGGCTGCGCTGTGCGTGTTGCGCGCGCGCGTGTGTGTGTGTGTGTGTGTGTGTGTGTGTGTGTGTGTGTGGTGTTGCGAGCGATCAGGTCAGGAGTCGTGTGTGCCGGCTTTGTGTGTGCCGTACCCGTACATTCGTACGTTGTCATGAGAGCGCTTCGGGTTTTCATAAACGCCGGTTGCCGCTGCGAGCGCAAACAACAGCCAGAGCGCCCCGCACATATGGCGGGTGCAGGTATATGGCCTCTCAACAACGCTTGATGCGCAGGGTACGGCGAAGGTGGTGGCTACTACGCAAGAGATTGCCCGTTAGTTAGGTTTGAGAGGCAGGCGCACAGTAAGTTGGTGAAGACGATGCTGGCAGTGGTGGTGGTGGTGTTGAGACGTTACGCCACTGGTCCGAGAATGATGGATTCCGCTCTTGAATCGGGTATGGTGGCATGTGCCCATGTCAAGTTGCCGCAGGTTGCGTACTATTTACCTTCCCGCGAACGGAGGCACAAACGTAGGCACGCCCGTGTTGGTCCGTACCGTACGGCATCTGCTTTGCGCCATCAAATTGACGGCGTCTACGGGCACTGCGGACCGCGGATGCGGCCAAGTGCCAGGGTCAACGTCTCGGCGCAAGGGCGCTTGGTAGTCTACACGTGAACGGTGGCCCGACCCCAGGTTTGTTCGCATCTGGGTCACCAAGCTAACCCCACATTCATGTTCGCTCGTTTCGCGCACTCGATACTTGGTTCTCGATGGGTCTGCGTGCGTTCGCCGAAGGGGTCAGGTGTTTTGAGGTTGGTTGCTCAAGTAGCTTCATGACCTATAGCATCATGACCTATAGCATCATGACCTATAGCTGAGGCTGATGCTTGTACCAGGTGTTGGTGCTGAACTTATGTGTTGGTGAAGTTGCGGTGTCGGCACTGGGATTACCGGTGCGGTGGAACTTGTCCTCTGCCCGCATGTGCTGTGTCACCGGAGTGATCAGCTGATTTGATTCGGAGCTCAACTTGTACAGGTGACATTCCCCCGACACGTTAAGCCGTGTAACTGGTGTAGCCGCGTTGCGATCCTCATTCCTGGTCATGGATTAGGTACGGGTAATCGGCACGCGGTCTCGGACGTACAACAATCACCTCGCATCCTTCTCGTTCACCGCACACGACGTGTACTGTGTCAACGGCAAACAGCAGGAGGTTCACGACCGGACGTCCCCAAGCCAGCCAGCTGCGCTCACGACCCCCCTCTGGCCTCCTCATCCGAGAGCATCGAGCGCAGAACGCGTCCCACGGCGCAGACCCCGCGGCGTTGCCCACAGCACGCGCATCAAGGGGAGACTCCGATCTTGCCTCCATTCTATCGTCGTGCTGTCCTTCTGAGACGGATTGAAGCAAGGCTCTCGTCAACACGGCACGCGGCTGGGAGAATCCAACGAACCCCGAGCCACCGCCCGCCGCCGCCTTCATCGCAGAGCCCATCAGACCGCCACCACCAACTTCCCCAGGCTTGCAATTGAGGCGGAACCGACCGAACACCCAAATAAGGACACCGAAACAGCGCGGGCGCATTCAGCAAGCAGCGTACGACAGTACGACATCTAGGATGATTACGGCCCCGCGAATCATTCGCCGCTCCATCTCACAGCCTCTCGCGTGTTCCCCTCGCAGTCGACGATTGAGCACCACTCCCTCGCCGCAGCGCGGTCGGTGCGCGGGAAGCGCCCAGGGGCAACACCACACCGCGACCAGGGGGGTGGGGCTGCCTGACCGATGACCTCCCGGCCGCGACAACCCGCTGCGCCATACACACCCGGCGGTACCTGCCGACTCACAATCGGTTCAGCGAACCCGCGGCGGCCTCCTGGTACCCGCATGCATGACTGCGGGCGGACTCGGGCCGCTTAGGGTGCCTCGCCGGGGGGCAGTACCCGCTGGTGCAGCCTCAGGGGCCTCACGCTGCGGCCCGCGGGAAGGCGGCCACCGTGTTCTCTATGACGGGTTGGCCCAGGTAGGCCAGCACCACCACGACGCCCACGGCGGCAGCCACTGCCAGCACCTGCGGCGCGATCAGCGGCCGGTGCCGCCCCGGCAGGAGGGTCACAATCTCACATGACGGTATGCCGTATCGGTACCGTGCGGATGGTCGTGCGGGCCCTGCGCCCAAGTTTGACGGAACCCGGGGCTAGATACGGTATGACGCCCTGGGGAGCCATCCACTGGCATCACGGCGCGGTCCTTTCGAGCGAGGGCAGCAGTGGGTGCCCTGGCCGTCAGTCAGGTGCCCTGGGGACGGTACAGCCGGGGAACCGGCCACGGGCCGGACGTGTTGTTGCAATGTGTGCTCGTAGCAGCACCCCGAGTGCGCTGATCACTGGCAACAAGTTCTCGGGCTCGGTATGAAGTGCGAATGGCGATGTCAGCAGCTGAAACTGTAGCCTCTCCGGCACGTGCAGTTGGTACTGCACCGTCCACGCCCGCTTGCCATGTCGTACCTTGACGGCGACGTCCGCAACGCTGCTCTCCAATAGGTCGCCTTTTTCGGCGGCCCGCTTCATCTCCTCGATGAGCTTCTCATCCTCATCCGTTGCACGCTTGGAATGCACCAGCTGTTGGGGAATGAACCCGGTTGAGACTTCGGCCACGGATGCTGTGCAAGACCTTGCCGACTAAATGGCTATCCATGGGCATCGTTTGCGGAACGGAATGCTACAGGGAATCGTGCACATGAGCCCTGGCTAACTATGAGCGGGATGATCCAGTCAAAATCGGTTAGAAACACATCCGATAAGGTCGCCAAAAGTCGCACTCACCGTCAATTGGCGCCCTCGATTGCCTGCATTATATTTAAGGTATGAATTTGCACGCCTATTGCAGCAACTCTGCGCAACCATGCGAGGCCCCTGGGAGGAATATCTAACATTTTGTGCTCGGAATGTGCTGCTTATGGTAGCCATTTGAATGATATAGAATTGTGAGTTGGGGCGAATGGAGTCGTGTAGTTGGGTTTCCGAAGAGCTTTTCTGATCCAGTTGTTTGATGGTGGTTTCGCCAAAGTTGGTTGTAAAAGTTGAGAGCGTGCCGTCACACGCTGAGATCTCCTCTACATTGCAAGTGACCGGCTGTCATCCTTGCTGCCTATTGCACTCGCAGCGGTCTGACGCAAAGATAGTGCATCGGACTCTCACAACATATATCGGTCCAGCACTCGTCGTGAGGCGCAAGATTTGTGCGCAGTCTTGCCACGTTTCACGTATATTTGCAAGGACGTTTATAACTGGGAAGCTATTGTGGCGCGGAGCTTCGGACAGTGATGCCGAGGAGTACACTTGCCGCTGTATTGGCCTGAAGGTCTGTAATTCGGGCAGAGTTCATCCTTTTGGCCTTTTGGAGCTCGTTTACGACAAGACGGAGCTTTTTGGCGGAGCTTTGCTGGTCGTGTGGCTCTTTGTGACCCTTGTCGACCAAACCTTTATCGTCCAGTATCTTGGTCGGACCAAGTATTCCTTGTTCCGGCCAGCGATATTTAACCACCCGCTCCACACGCACAGCGCATACACTCCGGAACTTGCGTGACGGTGATGGCCTTCGCGCTTGCGCCCGCGCCTGGGCATCCCGCATCCTGCCGATCATCGAGCAGCACAGTGACTGCAACATGTAGCACGAGCGGAAGCGGCCTGGGCTACGGCTGTGCCGGCCTCGCGCAGCCGCGCGGGCGGTTGAGGCGCGGGGTGGCTGCGACGCTGTGCGCTGACGACGCCCTCGGGCGGTCCCGCTGGATCTCTGGGCCGCGCACAGCCGCCGCCGCTTCCAGCACCTCCCCCGCCAGCGCCTTCGGACCGCACCCAACCTGTGGTGCCTCGGCTCCGGGACCCTCAGGGTCGTATGCGCGGACGATCCCGCCGCGCGCCACGTCGCCGCCACCGGTCTTCGGACGCAGCCGCCGCCCCCGCAGCCTCCTCCTCGTCCGCTCGGCCCCCTTCCGCTCCGCCAGCGTCTCCCCCGGCCGCGGCGGCAGCGCCGGCAGCCTCGACGACGACGCCAACCTGGCGGGGACGTCGCCCGGCGGGTCCCCCAAGACCGCGACGGCGGCAACGTCGCCCCGCAGCAGCGCCGCCGTCAGCACCGTGGCCGAGGCACCGCCGCCGCTGAGCTTGTACGAGGACCTCGAGGATGCCGTACCGTACCGCAACGGTGATCGGAACGGCAGCGTCGGCAGCGCTGCGTCGGTGGGCACCATGGACTCCTTGTCGCTGGGGTCGTACGACGGACCCGCCGGCGGCGGCGGCGGCGGCGCCGCCGCCGCCGCCGACGCGGCCCTCGCCGCCACCGGCTCATTGGCCGACGAGGTATGCGTCGTGGAGGTGGGTCCCAACGGCGACGCCACCACGCACTGCATGCCCGTCTCCACCCTCCCCACCGTCGCCGACGTCATGCAGCCCATGCCCGACGGCGCCGTCGGCGCCGCCACTACCGCCGCCGTCTCCGCTGCCGCCGTCGCCGCCGCCGTCGCCGCCGGCCGGCCCATGCCCACCGTCGTGGACGCCGCCATCTCCGTCAACGTCCGCCCCTCGGGCTTCGGCTTCCCCGGCGACGCCCGCCTTGCCAACGGCAGCGACCTGGCGGCCGACATCGGCATCGCCGTCGGCAGCAGCGACGCCGACGGCAGCGGCGCGTTGTCCCGCATCGGCGGCTCCATCTCCGCCATGGGTCCCGCGGGCGGCAGCATCGACATGGCGGACACCCCCGAGGGCCTTACGGACGTGGAGGTGTCCTCCGTGGCGCCCGTGGCGGACTGGCTGAAGGATCAGGACGACATCACCACACTGACCTACGCGGTGCTGACGGGCGGGCTGGTGGCCGCGGCGGTGTTCGTGTTCGATGTGTCCATCCAGACCATCCACGACCTGCCCGACATCTTCAGTTCGGGGCTGGGCATCGGCGGCGGTCGGAAGACGGGTCTGGAGCTGTTTGGCTTGGCGGTGCCCTTCCGGTGGGGAGGGAGGGGGCGGAGAGCGGGGGGGCGGCAGGGGAGGGGAGGGCAGGGGAGGGCAGGGGAGGGGAGGGCAGGGGAGGGCAGGGAGAGGCCGGTGAGGTGAAGGAGCAGCATGGGGGGGGAGGGAGGGAGGGAGGGAGGCACAGAGAGAGGGCGCTGCAACGATGAAGGGCCAGTGGCTGAAAGGGAGGAAAGGGAGGGAGGGGCAGGGAGGGGCTTCGCCATCCGCCAGTGCTGTCGGTGGGGTAGCGTAACCCACTCCTGCCCCCCGCTGCCTCTCCGCGGAGGGGAGGGGAGAGCTGATCTGCGCCCGCAGCCCGGGGGCAAGCGGGCAACACCGCGGAGGGTGCGTGTCAACACATGGCGGGGGCGGGGTGCACAGGGTGGCTGCAGTCACCCGCATTCACCTCTCAACACCTCACCCCATCCCAATGGAGGTTCTCCCCCGCGCTGCGCGGCGCCTCCTGCGAACGACCTGGCACACATCCGACCCGACGTCCCAACCCGCGACGCTCCGCGATCACTCCTCCTCCAGCCAGCGCAGTATGGATATGGCATGTCTGTCATCTCAAGTACCCCCTTTCCCCCCCTCCCGAGCTCAACACGTGGCCCACCCCTCCACCCCCCTCCACCCCTCCTCCGGTCAGCTGCGTGATGCCGGTGGCGGCGGGTTTTGCGGTGGCCTGGCTCCAGAGCGTGGGGTTCAGCCCGGCGCTCAAAGTGCTCACGAGGGCCATGGAGGGAGTCACGGACGACTCGGCCAAGGCCGCGCTGCCCAAGTCGTACTGGCAGGTACGGCACTCGGCCGGTCGGCGGTCCCCATGTCTTCATGTCCCCATGACCCTTGGTGGGTGGGGTTGACTGTCCGGCGGGCAGCTGTCCCTCCTGCAGCCCCCTGCAGCCCCCTGTTGCCCCCTGCAGCCCCCTGCTGCCTCCTGCACCTCCGGGCAGCAGGACCCGCTGTGGACGAGCCTTTTCGCACTTGTCCTGTGGCCCACCCCACCCGCAGTCCACCCCGCCACACCCCGCCACACCCCGGCCCCGCCCACCCCTCCCCACCCCGCCCCGCAGGTGGCCCGCAAGGCCTTCGCCAGTGCGGTGACTCTGGGCAGCGGCGCCTCCCTGGGTCCCGAGGCTCCCAGTGTGGAGCTGGGGGCCAACACGGCGGCGGTCATTGCGCCCAAGAACCTAAGCAAGCGCCGACAGAGGATGCTCATCGCGGCCGGCGCGGCGGCGGGTGGGTCGGGCTGGACTGAGGGTGGGGTGGACTGAGGGTGGGGTGGACTGAGGGTGGGGTGGACTGAGGGAGGGGTGGACTGAGGGAGGGTTCCTACGATTGAGTTTTGCTGCGGTTGCAGACATGGCCGCGTCCGAGGTAGGGGCGTTGGGGGTGCACCTCACACCACACCACCTGATGGATGCCCGGGAGGGGAGGGGAGGGGAGGGCAGGGGAGGGGAGGGGAGGGGAGCTGCGGGCCCCGAGAGAGAGAGACGCAGTGCAAGATGGCGGTGAGGAGGGCCCGGGACCCGTTGGACCCGGAGGGGGAGGGGGAGGGGGAGGGGGAGGGCCTTGCACGTGGGTTGCCGGAGGGCGGGAGTGCGGCCGGCCGCGGACTTGTGCCAGTCTAGACTTCCTCCCTCCCTTCCCCCCCTCCGCCCGGCCGTTCCTTCCTTCCCGTCTGAAGCCGCCGACCTTGGCAGCAGACTCAGCACTTGAGTTAACTGCCTACCCACTCCCCTCCCTCCCTTCCGGGATAATGTCTACCGATGTCCTGCCCCCTCCCTCCTGCCCCCTCCCTCCTGCCCCCTCCCTCCTGCCCCCTCCCTCCTGCCCCCTCCCTCCTGCCTCCCGGCCGCCAGGTGTGTCGGCCGCCTTCGACGCCCCGGTGTCCGGAGCGCTCTTCGCGGTGGAGTTTGTGCTCAAGAGCAGCCGCCTGGGTCTGGACCGCCTCTCCACCTCCACCGTCTTCGTGTCCACATCGGTGGCGGCCGGGGTCATCGGCTTCCTGCGCACCCAGGGACAGGCGCTGGGCATCGCGGGCGCGGGGACCCACTTGGTGGGGCGGGGGAGGGGGGAAGTGGGGGAGGGGAGGGGGAAAGGGAAGGCTGAAATGAAAAGAAAAAAGAAACGGGGGGAGGGGAGGGTAGGAGGGGTTACAGTACGGTACAGTAGAGTAGGGTAGGAGGGGGTATCGTTACCTCTTGCTTTCCTGACAACCCCGCCATCCCCCCCCCACCCTTTACCCCCCCTCGCCCAATTTCCTACACCCCCCTGTCCCGCCTCCAGGTGGGCCGCATCCCCTACTTCTCCATCCAGCCCAACCTGCTCGTGGATGTCCTCCAGTTCTCGGCGCTGGGGCTGGGTGAGGTCGACTGGGTGTGCCGTGTGGGGGTCGGGGAAGGGCCAACGCGCACTGATCGGTTTGGGGCCCCCGGGCGAGTCACCCCAGCCGAGGACGGGGGGACACCCGCTGGTGGATCGCACCCAGGAGGAGCGGTCGGTCCATACCGTAATCATCTCCAGCCCAGGGGGCCTTGGATATCCCGGGGTGCACCCAGCGGGGAAACCAAACACAGGAATCCCGATGGGTGGAACCCCCACCCCCGCCCCCACCCCACCCCCACCCCCACCCCCACCCCCACCCCCACCCCCACCCCTGCCCCCACCCCCACCCCCGCCCGCGCCTCCGGGTCTGGACCACGTCATCTTCCCCCTCAGTACACAGGCCCCTGACCGCCGGGGTTCGTGCCCGGGTTCGCTTATGGGTCTGTTATTTGTTTTTACCCTATGCGCCGCCCGCCCCCGCCCCCACCCCCCCCGTTGGTGGCAGGCTGCAGCGTGGCGGCGGTGGCGCTGTACGAGGGCGTCCGCGTGTCGGAGATAGCGCTGCGGCCGCTGCCCCGCTGGCTGTCGGCCCCCGTGGCGGGAGTGATGTGCGGCATCGTCGCGTACCGCTTCCCGCAGGTGGGGGACAGGCGGGGGGGGATGGACGCAAGGGGGGTAGCGGGATGTGACCTGAAGGGCCGCGGATGCTGGGGGAGAAGAGGGGAGGGGAGGACCTGCACTGGAGGGTGGACGGCCGGGAGGCGGGGCGGGGCGGAGGTCTCTCCCCCCCTCCGACACGTGTGGGGTGTCGCCCCGAGGGGCACCCAGTGGCGGGCGGGCGTACCGCACACGCGCGTGTTGTGGAGCTGGAACCCCGCCCGGACCACCCAGGCCCAGAAGCGTGTGTGTTAGTAGAGGCGAGCTGCGCCGCGCGCGTGTGTGTGTGTGTGTGTGTCCCCACCACTCCCCGTGCCCTTGCTCCTCTTTGTTTCGACTCTGTTGTACGACAGGTCCAGTACGGCTATGTGAACCTGGAGGAGATCTTCCGCGACTCGACGGGCATGTCGGCGGGTGACCTGACCGCGCTGCTGACCGCCAAGATCGTGGCCACCTCGGTGTGTGTGGGCGGCGGACTGGTGGGCGGCCTCTTCGCGCCGTCGCTGTTCCTTGGGGCGCTGGTGGGCGACGTGATGGGGCACTTCGTGGCGGCGCCCTGGGGGCTGCCCGACCCCACCTCCCTGGTGGTGGTGGGCGCGGCGGCGGTGCTGGGCGCCGCCTGCCGCGCGCCCCTGACCGCCGTGGCGCTGATGGTGGAGATCACCCGGGACACGGGGCTGCTGGTGCCGCTGCTGTCCGCCATCGGGGTGGCGTCGCTGTGCACCGACTACCTGGAGGGCATCTTCTCTAAGCGGCTGGAGCAGGTGGGGGGGGGAGAGGGGGGAGAGAGGAAGGGTATAGAAGATTGGTAGACATATTCATGATTGTTTTGTATTTGTTTTGTATAAGCGGAGAGGTGGGGAAAGAGGGAGGCGTGTGTGCCGGTGAGGGGGCGGGCCGGGGGTGGGGGGGCGGGGGGCGGGAGTCCGACTGGGCTAGGGGTTGGGGCCAGGACACGGTAGCGCCGCGTGCGGAGTGGCGGCGGAAGGAGGGGCTCCGGCCCCCGGCATCCCTCCTCCCATCCTTGTACGCCTCTTCCGGCTCCCGAGTCGCCTCCTCCCCCCTCCGCCTGCATCCCCCCTGGGGCCCAGCCAGGGTCCCCTGAACCCCCCCCCCGTGACGTATTCATTCAAGCATGCATGCATGCATCCTTTTGTCCATCCTTGCTTTCATCCCACAGCCTTGCGACCCCTCGCTACCTACTCCCCCCTCCGCCTCCCCGGCCCCTCCCCCCGCCCCCCGTCCCTCCCCCCCCAGGCCCTGGTTGAGCTGTACCTGCGTGAGAAGGCCTTCTTCTGGGCGGCCAGCCTGGTGACGCCCCCGGGGGCACCCGCGGCGGACGGAGTCAAGACGGGTGAGGCGGGGGCCAGAGCGGGACATTGGGGGGGGACAGGACGGGACGGGACATGGGGGGGGGGCACGTTGGGATGAGAGGCGTGTGGTTGGGCATCTGGGTTGGGCCCGGATGGCCCCCGGGGGACTGTGGTGCTGCTCTCCGGCAGCGGCCCCCAGCGGGAGGAAAGGAGTCCTAGGTCACCGACCTCGGTCACGCACCCGGGGCCCTCAGCCGCTGGGATCATGAAGGTCCGTCCCTCTTGACCCCCGGATCAACGGATCAACGGATCAACGTTCCACCCCATCCTCGGGCTAACTGTCCTTATCCTCCCCCCTCCCCCTTTAACCTTACCCCACCCCTCCAGTCGAGGACGTGTTGGGCACCCGCGCCAACCTGTACGTACGGCACACGCTGCCGCTGGCCCAGGCCAAGGCCGCCATGGCCGCCAAGGGCTCCTCCGCGGCGGTGGTGGTGGACGACAACTTCTCCCCCCTGGGGGTGGTCTACCTGGAGGACGTGGAGGCAGAGCTCATCAGGCAGCGACTGCTCAACGAGCCAGACCCCAACTTCAACCGCCAGTAGTAGATCACTTCCCAGGAGGGTGGGGCAAAAGGGGGGGAGACGGTTTCGCTGTTTGGATTGATATCAAAAAGGGGGCCACAGGAACGGTTGGGCACCCGCGGCGTCCCGTACACCCGCGACGAGGGCAGGCACGCGGGTGGCGAGGAGGGTGGCGTGCGCATTATTCAGGCCGCGTTGGCTGGTCCTCACAGCTGGCCCTCACACGGCAAGGGGGGGGCCATGCCAGCGAAACGTGACCACGGCGGCCCCCCTCGTAGGATCGCCCTCAGCGCCGCGGTCAGCTCGTCCGACGTCCCGTCCCCACCCCCCCGCCGCCGGGATCCCGGGCAGGGGGACCTCGAGGGTGCCCACCCCATGCCATTGCATTTTCGATTTATACCCCCACCCCACGCCAACCCATGCGCGGACGGGGCCAGTTTGTCGCGGTGCCGGGGGGAGGGGTCCACTTGGGTTCGGAGCGGTATGGCGACGCAGTGAGCTTCCCGGCCCTGGCCCCGGCAAAGTTATGTTATGGGTGGGTTGCCGGGGGATGCAGCGCACACCTCACCTCTCATTGAACTCTTTATATCTACACATATATTTAGTGACGGGGTGCAGCTGGGTAGGAGCGGGTTTTAGTCTGTTGGAGAGCGCCTGGGTGTGTGTGTGTGGAGGCAGCGGGTCTACCACAGCAATGAGGCGCAGCCAAGCCCCCCCTTGATGTGCAGCCAAGCACACACCCCCCCATGCGCAGTGCGCCACATCCGCACGACGGCTGCGATCACATGGTGGGGGTGGGGACGTGCCCTCTGCAGTGCAGGAGGGGCAGAGGGTTGGGGCCGCGAGCGGTGGGTCTGGGCCGATGAGGCTGAGGTTAGGCGAGGGGTGGGGGGTGGGGGCCGGTTGAGACGGGTCCGGGGGGGCCCGTTCCGGTGCTGAGCGACGGGTCCGCTGGCTGTGGGAGGGGAGCGGAGCGGAGCGGAGCGGAGGGGGTCGTCCTGTTGACCACCCCTGGTAAGGTAACAGCCAACAGGTTGGGTGCCACATGGCGGGTGGGTGGGTGGATGGGGGGCCAACCCACGCTGTGCCGTCATCCAGACCACCAGATGCGGCCGGTGCGCGTCGCGGAGCGTGACGGCGGGGCCCCTGACCTGACCTGGCTGGGAGGTGACTGACTCCCCGCTCTCTCCCCCCCCACCCCCGCGGAAGATGAGGACGTTATCATATCCGGATCGTCATCATCGCCATGTGGGTGAGCGCAGCGTTAGTTCAGGTGTGGGTGTAGGTGCGCGTCTTGGTCCGCTAGCGACGTGTGGACGGGTGCAGATGCCCCTTGTGATGTTGTGCGCTGGACTGGAGTGGACTGGAGTGGACTGGACTGGAGTGGGGGTTCCATGAGTCAATGGAGCCAGTTGGTGGGTGTTTGTGAAGATATGGTTTGCAGCGTCACATCGGGGGGGGGCATGCACGCTGAGGAGCTCCGGCAGGGAGCCACTCGTGTGGGGCTGTCGTCCCCTTGTTTGGCTGTGGCTCCCTCTGCGCCGTGCGCCGCGCCTGTGTATGTACGGCATGTTGTACTGTTCCATGCTGTCGCGGCGGCCTCCGGCGGTGCACCGGGTGTCGGAGGCCGAGTGTCAGTTGTGTTGTTGGGCAGCGTGCCATGTTACCTGCGTGGAGACAGATCCCGCAGAGGCCGCCTTTGCTGGGGAGGGGTTCATGTGGCCTCCGCTGTGTCGTGTGACGGTAATCATCCCCGTGGCCGTTGGCCAGGCCAGCAACGTGAGGTTTGTTTTGGTGGTTGGTCATTCGATGTCGTGTAGGTCTGACCACCGCAGCGGAGGAGCAGGTCCCAGGGGGGGTGACTGCCCCGGGGGTGCTGGCGCGGGGCGCCGCAACTGGCGTGGCTGTTTTGCGTGCCTAGGATTGAGCCCCACAGAAGCCTGCAGGTTAACCAGTTTGATGGGGTAGACACAGGTATGGAGATGTGTTGAGGTGTGAGTGGGAGGGCGGCGTAGGCGCCACCGCGGTGAGGTCGCGGGTGCATGTGTGCATTGTGTTTTGCGTGTCCCAGCTGGCGTGGGCGTTCCGTGGTCCGAGGTGGAGCAGGTGTGCGCGTGAGCAGACAGTTTGGTGGGGGGGGGGCAGTTGAGGGCGATGTGACGTCAGAGGGGCGCGGATGTGCGGTGCTTCGCGGGCAGAGGGGGGCGCGTGCGTATGTATGTATGTGTGGGTGTGTATGTATGTATGTGTGTTTAGAAATGCAACCCGCCCGGGTGTATGTATGTATGTGTGGGTGGGTGTCGCTACATGTCTCATCATGCGACGCGCTGCAATGTGCGGAGAGGATGCGCGCGCGTGTGGGTGGTGTACTACAGGAGTGCACGGCTGTTGTCACTGGTGTATGGGTGGCTAGGTGGCTGTGCAGTGACTATCTGCGGGAGGTTTAGGCGCACGTAGGCGTCAGTACGGCATCGTTCGGTGGCCTGAGTTGTTGCACAGCATTTACTGGACTGCGTCGCCATGTTGCCCCCATGTTGCAAAGTTTGCGACCCGATTGCGGCCCCGTTGTAATTTGCGGCACTGACCCGCTGTCTAATTTCAAAGACAGTGCGCCACTGAGGCCAAACCCAGAGGCCAAACCTAATAAGCTCAGGGCACGGCGGACAGTGCACTCATCTGCGCACGTAAAAACAAAGCCAGAGGCAGAACTCGACCCCAGCAGCCTCATGTGGCTGGCCCACAGCGGACATCCGGACCCCCTGAGGAACTTGCAGGGCGGAGGCCCCTCGTCCCCCTTCAGGCCCACGTCCAGCAGACACGAATGACACGCCGGACCGGACCGGACCGGACCGCCCTCCGGCAGCTCACCGCTCTGCGCTACTGCCAGACCACGGCCCCAGACGGCCCACGCTGCCACCGCGAACCGCATCCCACCACCCGATCCCACCCCCCACACCCCGCGGACGGGCAGGTCACGAGCGCGTGGTGGAACCTGCCCACCTGTCCCCGTGACCAGCTAGCTGCATACAATGAAATACATACCAGAAGGCCCCATAACCATCATATATCAATACCAAAACGTAATTATCATGTTGATACCTTCGAGATTGGCCTTCGACCTTCACGTCATTGTTGTCATCACACTGTAGAAACGGTCCAACGCAACCTCGAGGTAGGGCCTCCAACCGCCGAGTGCCCCCATCCGCAGGCCGCTGATACCAGCCGCCGCCCCGCCGCAGCCGCCGCCGCCGCAGCAGCAGCAGCAGGCTTCAAGGCCGGCAATCAACAGGGAGATTTAGGCACACCAGGCGGCAGGTCGACCCCAGCACGCACTGGCAGACGCTTGGCGGGTGTTGGGTACCTCACGAATGCATACGCATGTCTTGGGGCGGCAGGGCAGGGAGGAGATCGGGTGCGCATCTGGGTCCTCCCCCGACTGACCGACTGACCGACTGACTGCACGGACTGTGAGCGTGTTGGCGGTGAGTGTGCTGCGGATTCCGCGCCAGTCACATTCCGCACCAGTCATACCACCAACCAACCAATCAACTAACTGAATGAATCAACAATGACGACAACATGTATCCCAGTGGGCTCACACTGTACTTTCAAAACCGAAACATGTCGACCCAACCCGGTGACGCCGCCCACCCCCTATCTCGCAGCTCGCATCGGCAGGTGGCCGTCCTCCCTGACGGATTTGTGGTGTCCCAGCTGGCGCCGCCGGCACACCCCGCCCACCCGCAAGCAACCCCGCCCCGGGGTGTCACCCGACACACCAGCTCCCCCTTGCCGATCCACTCGAGCAACGCGCACTCCTAAAGGCGAGTATTCATCCGAGGTAAATTATTCAAGGCTCACAACTTTCAAAAATGTACCCATCCGAAGGTCAAACCCCCCACCACCACCACCATGAAGGCCGGCCGGAAGACGCGCTTGAATGCGTGCCCGAACGGTTCGTTCTCTCTCCTCCCTCCCTGCTTGCTTGCTTCCTTGCTGCCGCCCGCAGAGCTTCAGGGTCCTGCCGGGCCACCTCCCCCGCCCGCCCTTCCGGGAGCCGTTGCGGAGCCGGGCCGCAGCGGTGGCCGGGGCTTCCTCCGCACGCGCTGCCCCCCACATCGCATTGCGAGGGGGGGACGCTCCAGGGGTCCTCGCCTCTCGTGCGCAGCTCTGTGTCCGGAAGGCGGGGGCCCCTTTCCTTCAGCGCCCTCACCGCCATGCACCACGCCACCGGAACAAGCAATCTTCTGCAGAGTGGCCCATCGGGGGCGCCAGGGCCACTCCCATCCCACATCCCATCACGAGGGTGCGGGCGGCCATGCGCGCGACATGCAGCCGCCGACCCATCACGCAGCCGCCTTCACGGCCGGCGCTGCCGCCGCTGCCGCGGCCCCGTCAGCTGGCGGGGCCGCCGCGCCGGGCTGCCGCTGTGCTGGCACGGGCCCCAGCGACCCGCCCTCCCCCTCATTGGCCGGGGTGGCTGCGGCGGCCGCCATCAACTGATCCGTGTGCTGCAGCGCCTCGTACATGACCGGGTGGGCGGACCAGTTCCTGCAGGCGGTGCGGTGCAGGCAGGGGAGAGGCGGGGCGTGTGTAGGGGGGGCTCCGCGCAGACACCCCCAACGGACAAACAGTGCGTCCTGCGCCACACGCCCAGGGCACCTGCCGCCGCACAATTGTGGTACCAGCTGGGCTCTCGATGAGTGGGCACCGAGCAGCGTTCACCCGGGGGCCGCCGGGGGCCGTTCCTTTTAATCAACCCACCCACCTATCCTTACACACACACACACACACACACGGGCGGGTTTCTTTTCTAAACACACGCGCGCGCGCCAGCGCAGTCGCAGGTTTTGGTAAACATATGGGCATGGGCGGTTCTGGGCAGGTTTCCCAATAAACACACGCGCCAGCGCTGGCCCCCACTCACCGGGGCAGCATCGCCTCCTCCAGAACGGCCGGATCGCAAGACGGCACGGGCGACAGCTCCGGCGGGTGGGGCCCGTAGAAGCGCTGCGGCGGCATCGTGGGGCAGTAATTCATCTCCGGCAGGGCACTCAGCAGCCCCAGCTTGTTGATGTCGCTGGACTTGGCCTTGCCGCCGGTGGCGGCGCCGTCGCCGCTTACGCGACCAAAGCCCTTGCGGCCCTTGGCGCTGCCGCTGTTGGGGTTCTGTCCCTTGGTGCTGGTGGTGTCATCCAGACTGGAGGGCGCGTCCTCGCAGCCGCCCCACAGGGAGGACCGCGGGAAGGGCCCCTCGCTGCCGTCCGTGCCCGCGGTGCTCTCCCGCTGGTAGGGCCCCTCGCTGCACCCGCGGGTGGGGGTGGGGAAGGGTGGCGTCAGGGAGGGAGGGAGGAGGACAGTGCAAAGGGCGGGTCGACCGGAATGGGGGCCGGAGCTCGGAAGGGGGCGCCGCTGCAGCAGGGCGATCGAAGCAGACCTTCTTGTCGATGTGCCGTGGCCGTGTTCGGCCGGCCGTAGCTGAGGCCCTAAAGCACCATCGTACGGTCGGCAGCGGACACCAAAGACCCGGCCGATGGGTGCCTAGGTAGTCAGGTAGGTGGCACACGTGCGGTGCGGTGCGGTGCGGCAGCAAAGGAGCAGCGCAGCTCGAGCCTCCCCCAGCCCAGCGCTCAGGCCCTCTGCTGGCTCCCCATCAACTCATTTCCTCCCACCCGCCCGACCGCTCGCCCACCTCTTGAGTTTGTTCCTGCGCTGCTCCAGGACCTCCAGGAAGGCCTGCTGGCTGCTGCCGACGGGCCGCATGCCGTGCATGGCGTACCGCAGGCCGTGCAGGCGCCTGGGAGGGAGGGAAGGGGGGCCGGGACGAGCAGGGGTGCGCAGGGTCGGGTCCCGGGCGCTCCATGCCCTCCCCCCCGAGAGCCGAGCAGACGCAGCAGTGACGGCCACGGCACCCCCAGCCATGGAAGCCCCCATCGCGGCTCCCCGCCCCCACCCTCGCCCTCACCCCACCAGGGCCCCAAACCGCCTTGGAGGGAAGAAGGTATAGGACACGTGTAAACATCTTGAAGCTGCGCTGCTGCCGCCAGAGCAAAAGTCCTATCCGGGTGGGCCCTACACGGCCATGGGGAAGCCCCTCCATGGGGGAGCCCCTCCATGGGGAAGCCCCTCCATGGGGAAGCCCCTCCATGGGGAAGTCGACCAAGACATGCCCCTGAAGCGTAGAAGTCCCACCACTCCGGCGGCCACCCAGTGGGCCCCCCTGGACCCGGACCCGGATCCGACCCGATCCCGCGCTCCCTCACACGGCCCTGAACGACCTCCTGCCGCGCCCCACCCCCTCCCCGTACGAACGTACCTGACCCTGTGCAGGTCGCGGATGCGGCGCCGCACCTCGGCGCTCATCTCCCTGTGCGCCTCCGCGTTGCTGTCCACCGCGGTGATGAAGGGGTGGCGGAGCACCTCCAGGCAGCTGGGTCTGACCCGTGGGTCGTCAGCCAGCATCGCCAGCAGCAGCTCGCGGGCTGCGGAGGACAGCGCCAGGAAGCTGAGCCAGGCGGCGGGGAGGGGAGGAGGGGGGCCAAGGACATGAGGGGAGGGCGCAACAAAGCATGCCAGGCAGGACACCATGGGGGTTCGGAGCGGGGGCAGGGCAGGTGCCACCAACCCCGGGGGTCCCTGAGGGCGTCCCGGCCGCAGAGATGGGACGTCGTCCACACCGCCCAACTGCCCGCAGCTCCGCACACTTGGAAGAATCTCCAAAGCAGCTCGGAACCCTGGGTTACACTCTGCCAGCCACAGCCCACCCACGGGCCACGTCACGTCATGTCGCTCCGTCAGGCCGCCGAGCCGGCGATGGTCCAGGACTGAGGGGTCAGTTCTGCGGTGCGTGCGGCTCCCACCCCGCTGCGCTAAGAGGTCATACGGACCCCATCCCAGGCCTCAGGCCCAAGGCTCCACAACCTCCCGACAGCCCCCTGTGCCAACCTCTCCCCCCCGCACCCACCGCTCGTCCTTCAGTCCCGGCGCGTCGTTGATGGACCTGCGGTCACCACCGCCATCACCAACCATCAGCAACACCCGCAGAGGGTCAGACCGCGGGGCATGTGGATGCGGGTTTGAGTGCGGTCATGCAGATGAGCGGAAGGGGGCAGGCGTCCTAACGCGCTGCGCAGGCGGGCAGGGATCAGCCGCATGATGGCGTGCAGCGAGGCCAGTCCTCCAGGCGAAACGCGCATTCGCAGCGGCACCGACGACGTGAGTGATCGAATCGCACTGACGCGTTCAAACCGAAGTGTGGCACCCCGCCTCACACCGTTAGGATTTGAGTGCGTGTGGTTCCTCCTCTCCTCCTTTTCCACCTTCCCCTCCCTCCTCCTGGCCAGCTGCCTAGGACCACACGAGGTCTCCCGCGTGCGCGTGATGCGGCCCCACAGCCCACCGCCCACCGCCCGCTCACGCCCCGGCTCCCCACCCCTGGGCCCCTGCCCTCGGCCCCTGCCCTGGTCGCTCCCCACCCCTGGGCCCTGGTCGCTCCCCACCCCTGGGCCCTGGGCCCTGGTCGCTCCCCACCCCTGGGCCCTGGTCACTCCCCACCCCTGGGCCCTGGTCGCTCTGCCCTCCAGCACCTTCCCCCTAACCCTCACTGACTTGTCGCAGTAGACCATCCTCTTGATGTCCGCCCCACTGTGCGGCTTGCGACCTGCGGGGAGACAGGAACGAGAGGGCAGGCAGGGTGATCCCGGCAGGCGCGGGCCATGGCCCAAAGGTGCCGACATACCCAACACCACAGAACCAAGGACGGCGGCCGGGGGGCCCGGGGAGGGTATTAAGTAGAAGACCCAACCCAGCAACGCCGGGGAGGGAGGCGGGGTAAATTGGAAACACCCAGGGACACCCAGCCCGGCCCAACCAGCCGGGGAGACCTACAGCGCACCGCAGGGTACCGCTCAAGGGCGGCGGGCAAGCCACCTGCCTGTCCCCGGGGAAGTCCTCATCCGTAGCGAGTGCCTTCCAGCAAAACTACCCCATGGCTATCCCATGGTCCCTCTTAGGAGAGCGACGTGTCACCCTCCGCCCCCGACCGATTCGCCCACCCGGGCGCCCCCACCCCGGCGTGCTGCAGCTGCGCCCAACCCGCCTGTCAGCATGATGAAGAGCATGACGCCCAGCGAGTAGATGTCCATGGCGAACTGCGGAGATGTGGTGGTGTGGGGGCGGGGAAAGGATGTAGGTGGGCAACGGCTTGCGGTGCTTTCTGTTGCCGTCCCTGTGTCCTTGAAACGTCCCGCTCTCAGAAAATAAACGCAAAACGAGCTCGGCACAGAAAGAACTACGGAAGCGACCACCCCAAACCCCACCATGACATGCCGGGCCCACACAGATATCAACCCCCTCACGAGGCCTCGCGGCCCCATCTCCATCCTTACTCCTCCAACCCCAACCCCGACCCCGACTGCCCAACCACCCTCACCCACCGTCTGGGGTTTCTCGTGCCAGACCTCTGCGGTACAAACAGCAGCAGCGCAAGCCGTTTGGGGGGAGGGAGGGGCACAGCAAGAAGCAGGAACGTTAGGCGCACTGCACCAAGCCATGGCACTAACCCGCGGGTACGTCGCGGGCTCACCATCCCATGGCTACGGCACCATATGAAGCGCACCCATCCGCCCGACCCAGGGTCGCATAATATCGCGACCCCCCCCCGAACCCCGAAGTGCTACCCGGGAGGGGTAGCAGTGCAAGTCCACTTCAGACACCTCCCCGTCGGGGATCAATTCAGCCGTCCAAGCCCGCGTCCCCCCATGCACACATCCCTATCCCGGTCTACACCGCACAGCGCCTCGCACCCAGCCCTGCTTGATAGTTTCTTCCCCCAGCCGCATGCACCGCCCATCTTGTGCGGCGGATGCAGCGCCCCGATCGCCTCCCTTTTTCAATCGAGACAGCGAAATCGTGAATAGTCACCGATGGGTGGTAGTTGTCGACCGGGAGGCCGCGCCCCCCCTTGTGCTGACATCCCTCCCTCACGCGGCCACGGCGGCCCCCCTCCCCCCTACGTACCCGGCGCCACGAAGCCCGGGGTCCCCACACAGCCAATCACCTCCTGCAGGGCGGGGAGGCGGGTTGCAAGGGGCGGGCGGGGACGAGGCGGACCGGTTACCGGTTGGGGCGCGGATGGGCGTCCGCCAGCGGATGGGCGTCCGCCAGCGGATGGGTACTTGTCGGGAAGAAGAGGTTGCTTCGAGCGGGCGGGTATCCCAACGTCCACCCTGCGCTCGTCCCGGACAGGGCCACCAACGTTGGCAGGGTGTTAAGGTGCTACCAGCGGGAAGTCCCAGCCGTGGAAGGCAGGCCAGGCAGTGCCGGCGGCAGGCAGGCAGTACAGACCGGAGCGCATGCCTTCAGGGCCGGAGTCGGAGGTGGAAGCGCCGCCTCCCGCCCCCCCCCATGCCATCCGTCCTACCTCCGCGCCATCATGCAGTACACCCTACGCCCCTCCCTGGTCCCTGCCCCACCTTGTCCGGGTTGTACACCATGGCCATGCCCAGGTCGATGACCTTCACCCGGAGCGGCCGCCCCGCGGCCTCACACTGCTCCACCGGTGTCGCGAACATGACGTTCTCGGGCTGCGTGCGCGGAGGGAGGGAGACAGGGGCCAGCGCGTGCACTCGCGGGTGTGTAAAAGATAATTGAGCCGCACACTCGTGGGTGCGCGGTGTGCCAAGTGTGATGGGTTGGGTCGGGTCGGAGGTGGGGGCCTATGCTGCCGGGCCAGGAAGCCCACACTGCACGAGAATACGTACTACGCGCGTCAGTCGTCCCAGTAGCCCCGCCCGACCCGGGTTCTGTTGCCGTACGAGGGTGCGTAGCCCCCGCCCGACCCAGGTGCGTTTGCAATACGACAGAGCGTGGTCTCGCCGCGCCCTTGGCCTTTCCCTGGCGGGGGGGGGGGGGCAGCCTGTCGCTCTTGGGGGCCCGGCAAATCAATCGGGGCACCTAGTCCTGTACCCCCGCCCCCGGCTCGCCCCACCTTGATGTCCCTGTGTATGAGGTTGAGGTTGTGCAGGTAGGAGATGGCCGACACGATCTGCGCGAACAGCTTGGCCGCCTCGGCCTCCGTGTACTTGTGGACCTTGTGGATGTGGTCCAGCATCTGAACCAGGGACAGCGCCCCCCCCCGGGCAGGGAGGGCGGTGACACGAGAGGCGGGCCGTTGGGGCGAGGGCGGAGGACGCGCACAGGAGCTGCCCCACCCGGTTGGGCAGCTCCTGTGCGCCCCACCGGGGCGGCAAGATGGGGAGCAGTATGCACAGGACTGGCCTCGCGGCAAGTCGGCCACGTCGTGAAGATGGTGAGGTAGGTGTTCCGCTGCCCAGTCTCCTCCTTCCCGCAGAAATTCTGGTATTTCCAACTGCAGTACAGCTTTTCTGGCTTTCTCACATTTGCTTCATGTGCTTTATTCACACAGCCAACCCCGCCCACACCGGCACACGGGGCTTCTCGCTAAACAAACGGGGTCTCCTTGGGCTGGACAAATCCGCGCTGAACTTCCTCTTTGCCTCTCCGAGCTGGAAACCTCTGCTCTCGCGGCTCAGTCCTCCATAACACACTCGGGGGCTTCCTCGCTCCACGCACTCCACCCTTACCCCCATCCCTCCGTCCCCACACCCACCCCTCCGTCCCCACCTCGCCTCCCGAGCAGTACTCGAGCACTAGCACGAGCCAGTCCTCCGTGAAGGCGCTCGCCTTGCACTTGACCAGGTAGGGGCAGTCCAGGGTGCGCAGGAACTTGGCCTCAGCCAGCAGGGTGGCCGCCTGGGGACAGAAGGCAGGTGCGAAGGTGGGGTGGGGGCCGGGGAGGGTATAACAAGGAGGTAGACGTGGGGCGTAGGCGGGGCCGGGGAGAATCAAATGGTAGAGCGGAGCGGGGGTGAAAAGGAGTACCCAAACCCAGGAACGAACCCGGGCACACCCGGGGGGCAGGAGGATGGGGGCGGTGTGGCGAGAGACGATCCGGGGGCTGCCGGAGGCGGCGTGAGGGCTGCGGCGGGTTAGCGGGGGCGAGGGGACCCGCCTGGTAGCGTTGCCAGCTCCCGCATGGCCCGGCCCACCGGGCAGCTGGGCATCGTCTTGCGGGTGCGCTGGGACCTCGCTAGCCTGCCGCTGGTGGTCCTACCCAGGACTTGGCTCCAGGGGTCTGAGGACACATTGGTTGGGTCCCCGACAGTGTCCCCCAATGATGATCACTGTTGTCCGGCCCCCCCCCGGGCCCCGACTGGCGTGGCCGCACCGAAATTTGCCGAGGCGGAGCGTCTGCAGGCCTGCCCGGGTCGCCAGTCGTTGACCCAACAGAGTTCAGGTGGCTCCACGACCCTAGACCGCGCCCGCACTGCTCTTCTGCCAACCCAAATGTGCCCCCGCACAGGCATCACTTCCGCCCGTTTGCCCACCTCGTCCGGTTCCAGGTCTGCAAACGTGAGCTGCACAACTTTGATAGCCACCGTCTCCTTGCTCTCTGTATGCTCTGAAAGCCATATCTCTGAAAACCCGCCCTGCCAAAAGAGGGGGGAGATATGTGGGGTTAAAAGGTGGGCGCCGCGCTTGAATCGGCTCTTGTAAGAAGCACGAACCTTGCCTATCCGCTTCAGAAGGTTGTAGTCATTTAAAAGCGGAATGTTTCTCCAATCCGTGGACGGCCTAAGGGCAGCGAGCGTCAGCGAAAGGGCAACACCCAGGATCATGAAGCCGAAAACGATGTCTCAAATACATTAAGTGATTTCGCAAGTGGGTGGAATTCTCTCTGTGCCCGCACACCTACTTCGCCGGCTTCGCGGCCTCCATTTTAGGGCGTGACCTCTCATCCAGATACGGCTTTGGCGGGTCTTCTGTCAAGCCGATAAGGCCAAAGCAAACCGCCAGCCATTGCGGCATACGCTGTCCGCGCTGCTCACTTTTTTTCGTGTTCATACTGGTCAGTGTTGTGTTTCAATGTATAGTGTCTTCACATACATACTACGCAACCAAGAAGTCAATCTGTAAGGTGTATTACTCCGAACGCCGACACGTCCAAGCCACCTGCAAAGTAAATTCTGAACGCCCGGGCCATCACCGGCCTTGTGACATGATTCATTGCATGAGACCTCGTCCAAATAAATGTACAAAATATCAGCATTGACGTGTCTGGAGCTTGCAAATTCGAAATGTTGTCAACGGGTAGCAGTACCGTTCTTTTGCAGTACCGACGGTTGAGCTGTTGCTGAGACTGCTGAGCTTCAGCACCTACTTCGTACAACACCATTGGATGATCGTATATAGAGTCTTCAAGATGCCCAAGAAGTAAGGTATGGCGTCCACGCGTCCCCTCGGGATCGTTCGCTCCCGTGCGCACAGGCAGCGCAGGGACGCAGTCAAAATCGGTATACATTATGAATTCCTATGACACGCTGCAAGAACAACGAAGTCGGCTGCTCAGATCCGCCACGGAGCCTTTTATGTCCTCTTTGTGTCTGACCGTTTACATGCCGCCCCGTTCCTGCCAGCAAGCGCCACACTCCGTCAGTTGCCTATCTGTCTGGTAATGTACGCAGCAGCAAGTAAGAACCTTGGAATGATGATCTGACTGCTGCTGTGACGGTGGGGTCTCAGGTCCTCTGGTCAGCTCGCTCAATCAAAGCGGCCGCCTCGTCAAAACCCCACGACAGACTGCACAAACCCGGGCACTCTGCCGCCCATCACAATATAGGAAGGGCAACAGCGCAGCATAGTCCGCGCAGCCTGCCGCTGTGTCAGCATCCAACTCAACGTTCCGACGCCCTTCCTCAGCCGCAGCTTACCCCGCCGCCCCACCGCCGCAAACCGACCGAACCCCGCCGCCCCTAGTCCTGGTCCCGACCGTGTGCGGCGTCCCGAGAATCCTCCTCTTCCTCCGTTCCTCCGGGCTGCTCCTCCTCCTCTTCCTCGTCGGAGGTCTCCTCGCCCTTCTTCCTCCTCTTCGTCTTTTTGGCCGAAGACCGCTTCTTGGCGGCGGGCTTCTTCGCGTCGGCTGCTCCGCCCGCCGCCTTGCGCTTGGCACCCGCAGTCCCGGCCTTAGACTTGGTGGCGGTGGCCTTGGCGCCCTTCTTCTGTGATCTCAAGCAATACGGCCCGGGCAAACGCACGTTGGGAGGCGTGGTTCAGGGAATGCATCCATCACGAGCATCACAGGTCCTGGTGCGCCCGTGTTGGGTCAACGACGGGCCCCGGGCCCCCGCGGGGCTCCCTGGCGGGCGGCCAGACCATGAACACTACACCAGGCAGCAGGCACCCGTCCGCGAACCCCCAGAGGAGGCCCAATGCATACGTGCACGGAGCGTACCAATTCCGCACAGGTTCCTGCAGCCGCGGGGCCCCGACGCATCCGAGATGGAGATACCGCACACGCCGAATCGACCGGCCCTCATCCGAAATCGGGCTGCGTCTTCTTCCTCTGCTTCCCCAGTGCATTCCAGGGCGGAATCCAAGCGCGCACTTGCCTCCTCCTTTGCGGCTCCCGCGGCCGCGTCGCCGCCGTGGGTCAGCTCCTCGAATGTGTTCCGGACCAGCTGGCGATCCTCCTCTGACAACGCGTCCAGACCGGGGAGCGTGTCCACGTGGGAGTGCACCTTGAGGGCGTTGGCGGCCACGCGTGATGTGAGGCAGGTCAAGTGCCTGCGAGGCATGGTGTTGGGTCGCTTGGGTGAGTTGGGAGTCGGGCCGCATTGTCCCGCAGTGGGGGGGTTCGGCAGCGGACTGACGCCCGTTGCGCCGCCCCCGGGGTTAGGGGGTGCGCACGCGGTGCGTCTCGCGCCCCTCAGTGGCAGCCGCACCCTGTGCGTGCCTTACAGGTTTGCACCTCCGTCCGACACTGCACTCAACCGAATGACACCCTCATGCGACAGTGCCTGGGGCTTGATCCCCCCTCATCTGTCTGGTCGGAGGCAAGCCTGCACCTTGATCCAGGAGCGGTTGCTTGGCAAGCAGTGATACGATGGTTTTGTCGTTTTGGCTCCACCCGTCGTCAACATACATGCCCACCGTTGATCCCTTTGGGGTCCGCTGTACCGTTCATTCATTCATTCATTCATGCCCACGTCAACCGTAACCCCGGCTTGCTGGTGTTGAAAGGCCCGCCATATTCACGCACCGGTTGTTGGTGTGGGTGCGGTCCTCACTACTGGACGCCACGCACAGGCGTAGGGTCCCCTTCTCGATCAACTGCTTGCAAGCTGCGTACCAGTCGAGGGGAAGCGGTCAACAGATGCAGTCCAACGTGGCCACTAGCATCCAGGCCATGCTATGAAAAGCGCAGGCTGCTGCTGCCGCGCAAGAGACGTCCGCCGTCCGAGGGCAGCACGACAGCGGCGAAGATGGACGCTGACACGGACGGCACGAACCTCACCGAGGGCGCGAACGCATCGCCTCGGAAGGGTGCAAGGAACAGTGGTCTGCTTCGTGTGCATGTCCGGACCTGCACTCACCCGCGCACTTCCCGCGGCTGCTCTTCGCGTATTCCACGGTGTAGGTAGAGGCCATCTGCCGCGTTGCTTTGGTAAAAACAAGCGGCCCCTGCAGCCAGGCGCTTGTATGAGACCAACGAATCCGTCCGAATGTTAGGACTCGTCGCGGCTACCTTGCTGCTGTCCTAACGAGTTGTGGGATGCAAAACTAGCGAACCTTGGCTGTGCAGTGGCTGCTCGTTCGCAGATTTGAACTTCGCTATTGGAGCGCCTAAAAGCTCACGACAAGGTGCGAAGTGTTGCAGTCGCCGCACCTCGCGCACCTACTGGAAACTCTATCCTCGTACCTCAACTGGTGGCGCAGCTCGAACGGTGAAGGACTATACCCAGTACTACACCTTCATATTTGGGGAATTTCCAAATGAGGGTACGCGGTCAGCTCTAACTCCGACCCCGCGTAGGTCAAGTTACCGCTCCACGTACCGATACGGCATGCGCGTTACTGCAAGAGACTCACACTGTCTGGCCTTGTATACATCTGCAGAAAGCGTGCATTAGCCCTTCGGAAGACAATGAATAATGAAAAGGTGCCAGGTCCCCGGAGTTCCTCTCACTCGTGAGCGTGTACATCGTTGGGGACCCACGGGTCACTAAATGCAAAGCTCCCGAACCGCCGCCCGCATGATCACTCAAAACAGAGGCGAAACAATAATTTCATAAGCTAACCATGTAAACAGATTGAATACGTCCTTTACTTCACGCGGGGCCTGTTGTGTTCCTAGTTCCAGGAACTCGAAATAAAACCTCTTGCTGTCCATGAGTAGCTCGTCAATGATGGGTTAGCATCCAAGTTACTTTCGGCAGTCGCACTGCCACATGCCAGCGGCTGCTGTACGGACGGGCAACGGCAAAGGCTAAGGAAGCGAAAAAAACCGCATCCGTTCCACGACCCGAACATATGCACCGCATGAGCCAGACCACACGTGTTTCCCGCGGTGCGCGTGGGACATCAACATCACACCATCAGAAACGTCCCACCGCGCAACTCCGTGTTAACGGTATCCTGTCCCACATGGTGCTCTCCAAGACCAACATCAGCACCACCACTACGATTGCGTCCCTCGCCACACTCGTGTCCTGCCGTTCCGCCGGCCCGGCCTATTCTCTCGGCACCGTTGCAAACCAGTGGGGTCCGTCGTGACATGATCCAATAACAAGCAGCGCACTGTGGCACACTGCTAGTACCGGCAGGTGATCCGCGTGATGTCAGTAGAACTGCAATAGCGAGACACACACGACTGCCTACATGCTATCGCGTACATCCTGCACCTTACCCATCTTTTAAGTGACGCTAGAATGGGTGCAGGACCCATGGCAGCAGCAGCTCCACAGACCATCAGACATCGGCGCATCAAACCGAGATTATCCGAGTCAATTGCCAAGCTGTGATGCCTCCCTGTTCGTCGAAAAGAATGATGTACCAGTCATACCATTGGTCCTCGATAATGGTGTTGACAATGTGTACGGCAGGCGACTCACATTGCATTGCCTTCCAGGGTCTTGTGCATTGCAACGGAGCCCGCATCGGGTCCAGCTGCACGTGCAGCGGCATTGCTGATGCTTGGAACACGCCGCCAGTTGGCGGGGCCGGCGGCTTCCCGCGCCTGCTTGGCGCGCTCCGCAGCCAACGCCGCGAGAACCTTGTCAAGCGCCACCAGGAAGTCACGCAGCTGTTGCAGCTGGCGAGTGGGGTCACGGGCGTCAAACTCGTCCTGCGTTGTTGGCAACCGGCAAAGGTGAGAAACGAGGGTTTCTTAATGAGCCGAAGATAATGGCGGTTTGGCAGATTCCTGACAAGACACCAACCCAATGCAGCGGCGGCGACGCCTAATCCGCCCCGTCAGGGTGGACAGGACAGGCTGAACAAATACCAGTGCGGATTTGAACCAGCAGTGCTTTGGGGCGTTGGTCCTGCCTTGGGGCTTCGGCTCCGGTATTGGAATTTCGCTCCACCGACTATGTAAAACAACAACAGCCAGGGCACGGACCTGGAAGAAGGCCGCCAAATCTCGTAGGCTCCGGACACAGCTGGACTGCAGGCTCTCCAGCGCTGCGCACTGCGGCCGTGCCGTGGCGAGGAATCCCGTGCAGCGGTCGAGGAACAGCGCATCCGCGAGCCGCTGCTGGTCATTGTCGACGTGGCCCCGCTGCCCGGCCAGCTTCTCAAGCGCCTCAACCTGGCCAGCCATGAGGTCGACGCCACCGCGCAGCTCCTCGACAATGCCAGCAACGCTGCTGAGCTGCGCGGACACAAGCCAAAGGGGAATCAGACACCAAAGTGAGTGGTCATGCCATAAGGGGTGCAGTTGCTCGGGATAAGTGGACTCTGCTGCAGTGAAGCAATGTCAAACCTGTTTGTGAACGGCGGAAACGGGTACACCTGTGTAACATATCTGCAAGCGCTATGTACCTGCACGTTCGCAGCAGCCCTGACGACCGGACCCAGCTGGGATGGCAGGTTCCCCAGCTGCGGGACGTCCGTCAGCAGCTGCACCACCACCCATTGCAGAAGCGATGTCCTGCACGGGAAACGTGCGACAAACAATTTGTTATGTGCGTCGATCTTTTAACATCAAGCGACTCAGACACGCAGTATGGCGATCACGTCTGCACTCTCCACGGCTTACGTTCGGTCAGCCGCCTTGATGCCGGCTAGGCTCAGGAGAACATCGAGCTTGTATCCTGAATGGACAACACAGGGCGGTCCGTGGTCTCCACCGCAACTCGTGGTCAGGCATAATCACACTTTCGTTGGGCATGGCACGAGGCACGGCCACAACACACACCTGCTGCCCCGGCGCGCATGGTCCCTGCGTTCAGCGTGTTCCCAACCTCCAGGATGCGGCCAAGGAGCACCTGCGCGGGCAGATAAAGAGGTGCACGATGATTAAAACACCGGGAACAAAGCACAAGCAACGTTTTGGCCATCAACGAGGAAGATCCGACATCTTGACGACCTTGCACTTCATTTCCGCTTGCATGGATTAGCTGTGTCACGAGAACTCAGCGTGACGGACATGCTAATGCCCGACCGGGACCTCACCCGCAGCTCCGCATTCTCCCGTACGGCGCCTACGGCATGCTGCACCGTTGCGACCAGCTCTCGGACCTGCACACGCCAAATTGTTCAAGTCACAAATGGCATTGTACGATCGGGATCGAAGCCCGACCCAATACGCACCTGCTGCTCCGCAGCGTCGAAGCCCTTGATCAGCGCCATGGCGCTGAGCCGTTGCTCCAACCACGGCACACGGCCCATCTGTGACATTGGATGGCAACGACTTTGGTATTCAGTGCCAACGCAGGAAGGCAAACGATAGGGTATGACAAGCAACGGCAAAACTTGATTGTAGTGGCGCATTGCGCCCGTGCGACCCTTCCCACGAATTCCAAGGTCGCACCTCGAGGAAGAAGCGCTCAACGGTGCCGAGCAGTGCCGGATCAGACACGCCGGGATACTTGGGATGTGCGCCCTGGGGCAACAACATCATGATGAAACGCACCAGATAGGTTTCAGACAGCATGTAAGAGATTAGTCGGTGCGACGGGAAAACTCGACCAAGCCGCAAGGGCGGGGGCCGGGCACGCCATATGTCATTACCTGCATGTACAAGTTTATCTCCGCAACCTCCTCGGACCGGGGCCCCAGGCGAAGCAGCGCTCGCAGCTGCTCGGATTCCAGGCTTGAAAGGTCCAACCGCATGATGGTTTCGTGCAGCGCCGCCGGGTCCATGCGCGTGCCTGCAGGGCGTCACATGCGGGTGAAAGGGAAGTGAGCCACTTACAAGACCCACGAGCCAACAAGACCCCAACTGGATAGGCGCGCCCAGGCAGCGTCAAGGCCAACGAAACGTCAAGGTGTTGCAAACCCGACAACCTTACCATACGCCCGGTGCTTGCTTACCCGAAAGCACGATGCCGATGTTGTGGGCCCTGCTGTGGTCCACTAGCCGAACCACCGCAGGTGGCCCAGTGTGCTCCGCTGCAGCCCCGCCTGCACCGGCGTTCCTACTCCGCTCGCCAGACGTCATGCGCTGCAGCGTTGCCAGGTTCTCCGAGAGTGCGAACAGCTCGCACAGCTGGTTCTTGCGTTCAAAATCCAGGCCAGGGTTTGACTTCTGCGCTCCATTTGTTGCAACCATAAAAACTCATTGTCAGCGGAAGTTCGGCGACAACACATGCGCATGCACCTTCTCTCACCTGGACCAGGTCCCAGAATGACCCGGGCTGCGCCTCTGCAAGCTTGTCCCAGTGTAGCTGCTTCAGCCGCAGCCGTTGCTCCCGAGTCGGTGTAACGCGCTTGAAGCCTGGACAGCAGCCGCATGGCAGGTGGCTCCTTGGATGATTCAGAAAGTTGCGACAAGTGATGCACGTCACAGGCGCCGCAACCGCCGCCATGTCGGCCAGAACTGCACCACTTCCCATGGTTAGACTGGACATACCATACCTTTGGGCGGCGGTGGAGCTGGGCGTCCCGGCGGGGGTGGCGGCGGTGGGGCGGGCGCCCTTCCGCCAGGTGGTGGTGGTGGTGGCGGGGGTGGCGGCGGCGGTGCCCTGCCCCCGGCCGGTGGTGGTGGTGGCGGTGGCACAGGCGCTTTCCGCGTCGGAGTCCACCGACCATCCATCGCCATGGGTGACGTGGCAACGGACACCATGAGCGGCGACGCGCGGGAGTTGCCGACGCCACCCTCACTGATGGAGCCGCCGCCCGATGTCTGGAAGGACACGCCAGCCTGCAAGGAACAGGTGTGTTGTATACGCATTCTGAACGATCATGCAACGTTCAGCGCGTTCCAGTCATGCTTACAACAGCATCAGGCTGCAAACTCCCCCAGCAGCTTCCATCATTTAGCGATCATGGTAGACCAGCACCACATCGCACACCTGGCAGTTGCGCCGTTGGAACGCCGCTTGGAGATCCGCGAGCAGAAGCCGCTGCTGGACCATGCTCGACACCGTGTTCAGACTGCTGGCCTCCCCTTGCGTGGCCTGCCTGGACATGCTGGAGTCGCTGCTGTCAGCGCTCTTGTCAGCGCCATCCACGTCGGCTTCAACCGCTGTGGCCGCATCCGCAGCGCCCCCAAGAGCCATGGGCAACAGGCTGGCGGCCGCGACCGCGTCAAGGTCAGCAACAGTGCTTTTCCGCAGCATGGCAATAAACGCCGGCAAGTCTCCGGCATTTACTGACTCCAGGGTGAGAGGTTTGCTCCCGTCGCTAACGCAGCGCTGACGGGCTGCACTGAGGAGGTCTGGGGCGCCGTCCAGTGGCCGCACACGGGAGACATAGACTGACGCGGAGATGCCTGGAACATGCGACACGGCCACTGCGGTCTCTACGCCAGCGCCATTATACTTGCGAAGCGGGGTCCTTGCTGGCCCGACTGGAGAAAGGAACGACAGGCCATCCAGGAGCCGACGACATGAGCGCACGCCGGCAACATCCGCCTGCCCCGTATCATCCTCCTTGCCGTCGCCGGGCTGTTGCTGCGTATGCACCACGTCCCGCATCCGTGCTGCACGTGTGGCGGGGCCAGGTGCAGAACCACATGAAGACGCTACGTCCTCATCGGCACCCTCGGGTGCGGCCTGTTCTTTTGCTGCAGCCATGCCCTCCGTTGCGGCAATGAGCTCGTCCAGGTCCGCATGGTCTGGAAGCAGCAACTCCAGGGCCGCATCCTCATCAATGCCGGCGGCGTCGATGGTGACGTTGACATCTCCGTCTGCTGCAATCCCGACAACTCGCATCCCTTCAGTCCCATTCCGCTGCTGCATGTTCATACGCTCCGGCGTAGATTCATCATACGGCTGCTGGCCCGCCGCCAAAAAGCCGAACGATTGCGTTGACGCGCAGCACACCGCCCGGGCCCGCTTCGCGGCGGAGTCCTCGTCGTCACTTGTGCTGTCCACGAAAAGCCGCCGCTCCACTTGTCGCTGATCGAAAGGAGTCTGCGAGCCTGGTGTGCCGGGCACGTCCTCCAGACCGGAGCAGACCTGACCAAGGCAAAGTGGGCCAAACACAGTGGGGGTCATTATGTTTCAAGGAAATTCGAAGTGCGCAAGCGACCCATCCATGCCTCCCGTCTGCACACCTGGTGCTCATAGACGCGCACCGCACCTGAATAACCTGCATGGAGTTTGTGGCCGCAGTGCCCAGCGAAGGACCCGCCGCTGCTGCCCCAATCGTGATGGTGCCGAACATGCCAGCGACTGAGGCAGGATGCTCGGCCGCAGGTGGCATTGTGACAACTGCGGACTTGGCGCCACCATGACCCGCATTAGCTTGATCGGCAGAGGCGTACTGCCGGCTCTGGCCTTTCCCGTCTGCCTCCAGGTAGTTAGATGTGAATCCAAAGCAGCTGCTAGATGCCACGCCATGCACGGCCTGGTGCCGTACGACCGCATTGCTCGCAGCAGACGGGCCGAGCAGATTCTGCTCCCCGGCCATCGGGCCCTGGGCTGGAACACCAAGCCCCCTGAAAAAGCGCATGTTCTCTTTGTCAGTGTCGGGCCCGGCTTCGACCTGCCGGCTGTCTGCCAATTGCACGACCTTCGGAGAAGCGGCCGTCTCATCGCCCAGGATTCCGTCCCCAAAGCTGCAGCTGCTGGCCCCACTTGAAGTGGCCGAGCTTGGCCCCGACGGACCCTCCGACCGCGCGCCGCCCCCGCCGTCAGCCCCGCTGCGGCTGCCCCCACTGTCACTGCTGCCGTGCATTGGCCGCACGCGGATGGCAGCGGGCGAGTCCATGGGTCCGTGCCGCATCACTGGAAAACCAAAGCTTTGTTGTATGCTGCTGGCAGGACTGGACAAATCGCGCGGGGCCCCGTACAAATTCTGGGACGCCGCAGGACCCTTCGAAGCGTAGACCGCAAAAGACAGACTAGGCGGTGTCCGACCACCGTCGAGCAGCGGCGGCACACCGCTACCGTGCAGTGATAGCAAGGGCGTACCGCCTGTTGTGTTCCGCGCTCCCGAATGTCGACCGGCGGCATCGAGGAGTGCGGCCCCAACGGAGGTGGGCACGTTGGGGCCAGCGGCTGTCGCAACAGAAGCCGTTGCGGTCGCAACCTTGGCAGGCGCGTTCGCTGGCTGTGCTACAGGCGGGCCAAGGCTGTTGTGAGCCCTTTGCGCGGCATCTCTGCCACTGGGCTCCCCGCAAAAGCTGGACGCGAAGCCAGGGTTGTTGACGCCTGGTTTCACTTCCAGGGTCTGATGCGGCTCCTGTGTCGTTGCCGACCCCGTGCATGCAGGCGGCGCTTGCGCATCGAGCCCATAGGCCGCCATGGATGCACGGTACAGAGGGCTGTTGAAGAGATCCAGATCCTGTTTTGTTGCTGGTGACGCAGCCGTGGTGGCGGCCCGCAGCTCGCTGCCTACCCATGGGCCGCTGGCAGGACGTGGTGCATCTGAGCTCGCGCCTCCCCATGAGGCATGGCCCCGGTCGGTCCCGCGCGGCGTCCCAGGTCGCGACAAGGGAGTGGTCGACCCTGCTGGTCGCGGTGGCACCCAACTGCAAGGAAAACAAGGGCGAACGAAAAAGAGCGAAACGGGTAAACGCGGTTACTTGATAAGCAGCGCCGAGGCACGAAGAGGAAGCAAGAAGGCAGAACGGGCGACAATGCAACTGATTCCGGTCGCTCGATTGGTTTAGTGGGGCATCGTCAACCTATCATCAACGGGCACCCCAGCGATAAGAACAAACAAAATCACGTAAGCATGCGCCCAAGGTCACACAACGTACTTGGTGCGCATCACGGGCGAGCTCCAAAGCAGGGTACGGATTTGATCGTTCCAGTCGCCACATCCGCGCCAGTGCGACGCGACGGCTGGTCCGGCTTGCGCGTGCTTCACGCCCTGCTGCGGCGAGTGTCCGGTTGTCACAGCGACCACACCGTTATTGCCGTTCAGGCTATGACGCACATTGTCCACTAGCCCTGCGGACGGCCAGCGGTGTAGCCCGCCGTCAAAGCTGTTGCCCGGGGAGGCATACGGCGAAAGCGGAATTCCGGGCGGCAAGCAGCCAAGGCCAATGGGGATAGGCGAAGGCGGCGCTGCCACCTGCTGCTGATGATCGGGAGCGCTCCCCGCCAGACTCCTAGACCATGCAGGCGCTTGCGGTCCGGTGCCTGTCGCCGCGAAAGGCGTCGACCCATATGGCATCGCGATGCCTTGCGGCAGGGAAGGCCTCGAGCTGTCACGAGCCGGTGCCGGTGGAGAGAACGGTGCTGGCACTGACGCCGTACCGAGAGAAGAGAAGCTACCTCCAGCGCTGTCGGTACTGAATTCGCCAGCAATGTTCGTCGGCTCACGGTTAAGGCCTGCCCGCATGGCATCGGTGAGCAGCATGACTGGCGCTGGAGCACGTTCTTCACCGCTGAGCATGGCCGTAGTCGTTCGCAAAGTGCGTTCTTCATCCTCGACTTTGACCGACGAGGGCATGTCCAACGTGGAGCGAACCTTGCTGCCGCTGCTGATTCTGCTACTGGCGTGGCTGCTGCTGCAACTGCTCCTGCTGACGCTTGCGAGAAACCCTTGAGGCTCTAAGGCCTGACCTGTGCTGCCCATCCGTTCCGGCTGCTGTGTGAAGGCCCTGGGCCCTTCCGGTGTCGTTGGTTGGCTGATGATCTTATTGGCGTGCGCCAGCAACCACTCATCGCCCTCATCACTGCACGCGCTGTCTTCCAGTAAGAGGAGAGAACCGTCCTGGACCTGAATGTCCGTCTCACAGGCCGCCGGTGCCATGTCAAAAGCGTAGCCAGGTAGGGACGCCGGCGAGCTGGAACCCGCCTGCTGCTGCTGTTGCTCAGACAATGCAAGTGCGTCCACAGGAACGGGCTGATCTGCGTTGTCGGGTTGCACTGCCGGAAGGGTTGGCCCTCGAAAGGCATCTGCCCCTTCAGCCACAAACCACTGCTCCGGCATGAGTGCTGCCACGGGCGAGGCTGCCACCGGGCTCTCAGACGTGGTTTCAGCCTGGTACGTTGGAAATGGAGAGGCAGGCCCATCTTCAGAGAAACCCACCTGCGCTGCACTTGCCAGGCCCGGCCTGGGGGAGCCTTTACTGGCGTTGCTGTCGGGTGAAGCTGCGGGTGGTGACTCAGGCTCCCCGTAAGATGCGCCCTGACCAGGCGAGTTCGACTGGCTGCGCAAGGGAGCCGATCCTTGCACCCCGCTGTTTTGAGATGATGCGTTTCTGCCGGAGCTGCATCCTCCTAACCTTTCAGATGTTGTTGAGTCGCTGGCGCCCGAAATGGCCTGCTCCAAGTGCGGTGGCTGTTGTCCAGCCGACTGCTCCCGCTGGCCCTCACGAGGTGAAGACTGAGTCGCCACCGCCTCCGTGACTGACACACTCGTACCCGCAGCAGGCCCCGGGCCAGCCTCATCAGCAGCGGCAGCACTGTCGTCAGCGGCAGGAGTGCCTCCCTCATTGTGCGCCTTAGGTGGCCAGCCGCGTAGGGACCCACGAACGGACGCAGTGTTATTCCATCCTTGCCCGTTCGTCGCCTTCTTTACTCCCGCATCGAATAACAGTCGCTGCGCGGCTACCAGGCCTGTGACACCACTTGATGCCTTGGAAGCTGCGCCCTGGATGAAACCGGAATCGACGCCGGTGGTGCTAGAGCTGGATTCGCTGCCATCCAAGTTGAGGCGGGTTGCCGATAGGCGCCCAACTAGCGGCTGCAACTGCTGCTTTTGCCGCTGGAAAGCAACCGCCGCCTCAGGCGAAGGGGGCACGAGCTGGAGGCGCATCCGCCCCACTGCCTGTCGCTGGCCGAGTGCGGCATTTACCTCCGTGTTGCTCTCTGACACGCTAGCGGAAACTGTCGAGCCCAAGGCGTGGCAGCGAGCTGCTACCAGCCCCTGAGGAATGATGTTCTCTGGCGAGCTCCGGGTCACTGGCTTGTCGACCCCAGCCTCGGCCCCTGTGACGCGTGATACCAACTCGGCTTCGGAACCAAGTTGGGCGCTGCAAGGTGTCGACCCTGGACATCCAGCGTCGGAGCCGGCGCCCAGTGGCGATCCACAGCGGCTGTTTGATGACCGGCTGCTGGCCGCGGATACGGCTTCGGAATGAGGCACAGCACCTGGACTCTCATCATCACAAGAAGATAGCGGGCCCCCGTGAGCCGCTGCGTCGACCGCAGACGATGACCCGGCCATGGCCTGCGCTCGGTAGCATGACGATAGCGCCTCGGCTTCCCTGTGTACGGCGCTGTCAGGTGATGCCGAGCTTGCTGATCGGCTCGCATACGGACTCGGCACGTAGTTGTTGTCGCCCGGAGTGCGGTCAGTACCCGCGCAGCTGCGAACACCCACGGACTTCGACCTGTTCGTAAGAGACTGGGTGACCTCGGATTCTCTGCGCGCATTAAGTGGGCACATGTTTCAGGGTCGACCGCTCCTTGACCGATCCTGCAGCTTCTAGCACTTTTACAACGGTGATTTGCTAAAAGCCTTCCCCCAGCTGCTAAAACGACCCACCGAAGCAATCCAGCTAGGATAGTATCCGGGTCGTCCACCGTGTTAGAGTCCTCTTCGCCTTGGGAAGACTCCGTCAGGTTCCCAGTCAGTGTCCAGCCTGCGGGTGGCTGATCCTCACCGACCGTGCAGCCGTCGGCCTCTCCATACAAGCTACCCCCGCCACTGCCGGTGGTGAAGCCTGTCGAGTTATGACCGCTGCCAGTATCGCGGTACGGTGTTGCGCCGGCCTGCGGAAATCACAGGGGCCCAACAAAACGTCACGTCTTCGGCCAATATCCAAACGCCATCACTCCAACAAAGCGCGCCCCTGCTAGCTGATCCACCCACCTGCGGCAGCATGCTTTCCAGCCACGCCAGCTCGAGCCTACAGGACTTCTCAGAAGATTCAGAAGGCGATTGGTTGGGGGTGACCACGTACACGTCAGGAGCCTGGGACCCAGGGCTGGCTGCTGGAGGGCAGCCCTGCTCCAGCGATGGTGAACGCATCGCAAATGCATCACCACAGGCGTCTCCGGCTTGATTGGCCGCACTCCTTTGCTGCAACCCCGCAGCACGAATGACAGCAGCTTGCGCCGCTGAGTTCCGCATAGCAGAGCGCCGTCCAAGCGGAGATCCCATGCCGTCATCCAAGGACACCACCGCTGGGCTGTCTACACGTTCATCGACAATCCGCTTCCTGCCTAAGGACTCACTGCTGGACCTCAGAGAGCGCAGGCCTCCAACTCCAGCATGAAGCGCTGGCTGTCGGCCGAAAGGTGGCCCTAATGGCCATGCCTGCTGATGCTCTTGGGCCTGTGCAACAGTAACCGGCTTACCCGTTGCACTACAACAGGATGTTGGGACCATGGGGGACACGCCTGGGCCTGGAGGACCGGGGAACGTGATGGGTTGGTCGCCAGGCAGCGCTATGGGCCCACCGATCGGCACGCTGCCACAAGATGACGCTGGGGATGCTGGCCCCTCATGCGCGGTGTCCAAACGAGCCAGGTTGCTGTGTTGGGGTGTCTCGGCACCGTCCGCTGAGCACTGCCTAAGTAGGTGAGGCGGGGGCTGCGCTTGCAGCTGTTGCGGTGCTGTCTGCTGCGATACCGAAGGCTGCTGCGTTTGCTGCTGCAATGGCAGCAGCTGCTGCTGGGATTCCAGTTGCTGCTGCAATGGCAGCGGCTGCGATGAAAACTGCGGCGAAGGCACAAGCTGCACAGGCAGTGGCTGCGGTAGCGGTATGAACGGAGCCGAGCGAAATCCCTGAAGAGAATCATTATCGTCGTGCCGTAGCGGCTCAAGCTCTTCTGCTTCCCGGGCAATCTCCATTTCCAAGATGATGTCATCGTTGTGCGCGCCGAAACCACCACAGGCACTTGCCCTGCCCAAAGACTCCATGTGGCTCGCATTGTACGACCGCTGCGACGGCGGTCCAAAGTGGATCACATCTGGTGCCCGTCGCCAGCCTCGTACTTCATAGCTCGCGGGTGTTCCCATGGACGAGGCCGGGCTAGGAAGCGCAGCACCCACGAACACAGGCGGCGCATCGGCATCAACTTCTATTCTGAGGGTCCCTGACATGAGTTTCCCCGAAGCAGCTGCCGCTGGCGCCGCCCGCGATGCGGGTTGCGTGGTTGAGGCCGTCACACCGTTGCACGAAGCTGTCTGGACTGCAGCCGGCATAGGAGCTGCTGTACCCCGCGTCTGCGGAACTGTGTCCGAGTCGCGCGTCCCGGCGTGTGACCTCGCGGTTGGAGCCCCCGCCGCTGCGGTGCTACAGCGAGGCTGGTCTTCGTCGTTGTCGTAAGATGGAGAGCGGCCGTCGGGTGACTTGTCTGCCGACGCGCAATCGGCAACAAACTCGGTCCCTTCGCTGGTCTCCTCACAGCTGCTGGGGGGTTGCGCCAGTTCACGCCGGTTCTGCATAGCTGGATCGCCCCCAGCGGTGGACAACGCAGCGGGGTTCTGGTGGCACACCTGCGCAGCCCCGACAAACCCACTGCGCGGCGTATTGCCGCCCAACTGCTCAGCGAGTAGGAATCCGACGGAGGATAGCTTTGAGGGCGGAGAGTAGGGCTGCTGGTCCGCAGCGTCCGGGTTGGGCTGTAGCCCGACCAGAACGTTGCTTGCCTGGTCCATTAGGGACGATGGCGACTCCACTAGGTGGGCCAGGTTCACGTGAGGGTACTGCTGCGCGTTAAACAGGCCCTCCAACCGACCTGCAACGCATCATCAGGACATTTACTTCAAATGATCACAAGTACGCATCGAAACTGGAGCAAGAAAGGGTTATAGAGGCATGCATGTTTTGTGCAGAAGGATTTAATAGGCGCGCGACACAGGGCTGCGAGGCTTTCGGCAGCTCGAGAGGTCCCTCATGGCAACGCAGAAATCCGTTGTGGCGCACCTGGTGCACCGGGCCGCATCTGAGCAGTGTCGTTTGCTTCCGGCGGCCAAGCCGTCCGGGTGTCCGAGGCTCGCTGCAGCTGCACTGAGCCCACGTTCGCTGCTGATCCTATGTGATGGGTACCGAGGCTGTACGGGTCTGCTGTCCACATCTCAGCCGTCAACACTTCCGGTGCCGCACCCCCGGCCGATTGGAGCTGCTGGCCGTCCGTGAGGACGGACATCGGTGAATCGTCATAGCGCCACTGCGCCATGCCGAAGTTCCGAGTGGGGTCGACAAGCTCGAAGCGCGGGCCAGCCTGTTGTTGTTGCTGCTGCTCCTGGCCCTGCCTGAAAAGGCGAGCTTGTCGCGGTGACACCCCAGCATGAGCGTTTCCGGACTGTGGTGCTGGCGCAAGGACGGTAAGCGTACCGGCAGGCCCTCCTCCCATATTCGCCTGCATTCGGCGCTGCTGTTGCTGCTGCTGGAGCATCGCCGCAAGCTCAGCTGCACCGGGGATGCTCTCATGGGATCGCAGCTTGGGAGATGGGTTCGCGATCCTGTTGCCAGCTCGTGCGCGGCTGTCTCCACTGCCGGCCGCTGGCGCGACGCCTTGCCCACCGGCAGGCGCACCAGGGCCCCGCTGCCGCGAAGCTGACGAGTCCCGCGGGATCATCCCACGGTGTGGCACGGAAGAAGGTCGCGCAGGACGACCCGGCTGAGCCATCTGGTCCGCTGCCGGCCGATGCGTATGCTTCATACGGGGATTGCTCGCTCCACGGCCGCCCGCGGCAGCTGTGACTGGGACTGCCTGCGTTGGTGCAGACGGCTCCTTGATGAAGGACAGCGCGGCTCCCCGCGCCGCTCCACCAGCGATAACTCGCTCGCCTACAGCCGATGCAGCAGCAGCAGCACTAGTGGTGGCAAGCGGTCCAACGGCAGCGCTCAGGACTTGTGAGGTGCGCAACGTGGTCTCCGGGATGTGCCGGGCCACCACGCTCGCAGCTGCGACCGCTTGCGCACGAAGCGACTGGTATAGGATCTGGCTGCGATTCAGTTGGCCACGAACGTTGTCATGAGCGATCTGCTGCTTGGCTGGCCCTGCATACCCCTGCTGCAGCAGCGCTTGTCCTCCCTGCTGCAGGTCAGACCTGAGGCGTGGATCAGCGCGTACAAAAGAGCCATCTGGGTTTCCGGCGACGGCAGCAATGGGAGTTGCGAACTGCGTACGAGTTGAAGCCTGAGCTGCAGGCGTAACGGTGGCAGCATTGGTACGCTGCAGCTGCAGCAATTGGCTCTCGTAGGGCATTGCAGCAGGAAGCATCGTGGCCCCAGGAAAAAGGCCTGGTGCAGCCGGGCGACCTATATCTGCTGGCTGCCCGGCCTGCCGAAGCTGAGGCTCACACCCTGCCATCTGCGCCTCTGCCGCCTTTGACCGCACGTACAGATCCTCTGTGGGTGCAGTCAGCTCTAAGCCATCTGCTGTGAACAGCGTAGACTGCCTGGTGGAGGTCGGAGCACGGCCCCTGGCCGCCGACGCGGCTGCGCCGCCACTGGAGCGCCTGTTGGTCATGGTCGGCGGCCAAACTGAGCCGGGTGCCTTAGGGTCCGCGGCTGCTGCAGACGCTGTTTTAGCGCTCATAAAGCTTCCGATAACGCTGACTGGTCCCACAGGCTGTACAAAGCGGTCTCGCAAAGGAACTTGGTTGCCGGTTGCGACACTGCCCAAGAGAGGTGCAGGTTGGCCATCCCAGAGTGACGCCGCAGCATCAAGAGTGGATACGGGATGTTCAAGTGGGAGTGTGAGAAAAGGCTGTTGGAAACCAATTGACCCAGAGTTGCTGAAGTAATGAGCTGCTGCGCCTCGAGGACTGCCGGCAGGACTGGTAGAGCCATTCTCTTGCGCCTCATCCCCTGGCTTCTCAATACGCCCTGCTGGTCTCCACGGTGGCTTTACATCTGCTTTGAGGCTCGATCGGGTCTTTGCGTTCTGGTCGCGAAGGTCCTTCTTGAGAATGCGCGACAAGGTGCCAAGGGCCGCAGCCTCCTTCCGGGCAGCCCGATCCACGCGTCCATAATCCATACTTCCTGCGTCAGGAAGGTCCATTTGCAGCTAACGTGGCGTTTGGGGATGCCGCGCGTCATAATGAAAACGCCAGTGCAGTCCTGGCTGAGCTGACCTCCAGCCGTGACACACATACATCAATGGCATACCTTCAGACGAGTTTCATCTTTCCCGATGAACGTGCAAGACTCGTTTTGGGGAGAAAACAGCCCTGCGGGAAGCACAGGTCGCTCCCGGGCTTGGTGAGTAGCAAACCCTGCCTAAGCGTAAGTATGTGTACAAAAATTTAGATAGTTGAGTGTTTGTGTCGAGGCTATCCTTTTTCTTCGGTTAGTTCTCGTTGAAGACCGACAGCCCGGTTCAAAATCTACCGGACCTGGCAACAAGTATACATGGGACACTTCATGTAAAACTTCATTGCAATTATATCAACTTCTAAAAATATATTGATAGAAACCTGTATCAGCGTGCCAGCGTGCTCTGCGAACTTAATTGATAAGGACTCAGCCTGTAATCTGCCTAGGCCTGCCGTTTCTTTGTCGTGAAGGCATCGATCGAAAGCGAGCATCTGCGTCGTAATAACGATTATTTTTGTGGATGGAGGTTGGGGAAACGGCGGGCGACGGTGTGGATGGACCTATCCGCAACAGAGCGGAGATCCTTGATTAAGCGCTGGAATTGCAAGGCGATCGCAAAACTTGCGATCGGCTTAACCATGCATGAAACACGCATCACACTTACTGTATTGTACTGTTCCGCAGGGTCCCGTGGGTCAAAACGACTGCTTCCAGCAGCCATTGAGTTGCAATGCGGTGTGCAGTTATGGATTGGAGCATGTCGCGTCAAACATATAAGAACTATCTGCCCTGCCCACCTCAATGTCAGAAGTGCTGTGCAGCCTGAGGCTTCCCGTGCTTTCATGTGGACCCAAGTGAACCCGCCAGAGCCGGCGCCACAAACACGCTCTCACTGGTATCATGATAAGATGCATCCGCCCCCATCCACTGTCTCAAACAGTGAATTTTGATGGTGTTACAGTGGACCCCACGGACAGCCCAGGACAGCTGTAGATAGCCACACTGCCACACTCTGCAGAAACGAAACCGCGCCACCGTGGCGCACCGAACATGCTTTACTAAATGCACCGAAGTACACCCCGCACCTACTGTATCAGGGGCACCCCCCCGTTCCTGAGGACCAGCCATAGCCAAGGATAAAGCTAATGAAATCGGCTAGTGATCGTGCTCTAGTGGCAGAGGGCCACGGCACACCAGACGGTCATCCTGTACCTTCCAAGATGTGGTGTGTAGCCCCCACCGCTGAACACCCCTGCCTCGGTATGCCTAGCTGCGCAAACCCTTGCAGTCATGAATGTTACAACGGACCCCGAGAAGGAGCTGTCGATGCCTACGGTACCTACCAGTAGCAACCGCAGCGGCGCCTCGGAACCGAAAGAGGGTTTCAATCCTCCAACACGACAACACAAGCTCGCAGAGGCACCCAGCGGGGCACAGCTGTCGATGCCTACGGTACCTACCAGTAGCAACCGCAGCGGCGCCTCGGAACCGAAAGAGGGTTTCAATCCTCCAACACGACAACCCAAGCTCGCAGAGGCACCCAGCGGGGCACAGCTGACCTCTCTAATCACTAGTAAAGGCACAGGAGGTGGCACACCCTGGCAGATCCTGGCAGCCTACGGGCGCACCGGACAGGGTTAAAGACCCCCACACACAGGGGAAGCACCCACACAGGCACCCCATGTGCCGACTGTCGCCACCCCGGACCCACCCCGCGCAGACCCTGCTTTAGGCCTGGATGCCCGCACCTTGCTCATGGCGATGCACGGTAGCCGCTGGTGACCCGGCCCTGCACCCCTGTCTTGTCAATGCACAGATACTGCCGCGTGGACGTGTAGCTCGCAGGTGGATGCGATCCTCGTCGCGCACGTCGCGCGCACATACGCCATTGTGGCGTATGCCTGCGCTCGGCCAGCGCAGCCGGCCCGCACCGGCTGGCAACCCACGATAACGAGGCCTATACACAACGAGACCAGGGAGGCCAACCGCACAGCCCGCCAAGAGATGCAGCTCTGCCGGCGGGCAATACCATGTACATCGGCGGCATGAATCCCATCTGGGATGGGGGTTGTCATGACCCTACGAGCACGTCCCCGACGCAACCACGACCCTCGCCTGTCCCCCACGTAGCCTGACCCCTCACCATGTAAGCTCACACACTTCCGGTGCATGCCATTTCAGGTTGAGCGATGCGCATCAGGTTGTTCCCGGCGGGCTGCCCCGCTCAACACACGCCTCCGCGTGGACCGTTTCGCACGGTGCCGTCCTTCGCCGCGCTCAAGGAGCCACTCATCCAATAACCAATATCCCGCGCCCCGCGAACCAGCCGTCCTGCTATGCACAAAATGTTTCTCAATGCCGCCCCGGATTCAAAGCAATCTATTGCTATCATACCATACATGGTCTATGCGTATATCTGGTCTGGTCTGGCACAATCAGGCAGACGCCTGAGACCGGACCGTTGAAGGCGGCAAAAACCGGCCCCGCCATGACACGCCATTCTTCGCATCAACCGTCCTGCAGCTGCACCACTCTCCTGCTCCGCGCCGGCCGCCTCCGTTGATGCTGCTTGTCCCTCGCCCGTAACTGCATTGGAGGGCACGGCAGCTGTACGGTACGGAGGAGCGACGCCGGTGGCGCCCCGCTGCCGGTGCTGTCCCCGAATCAGCGCGCGCCAATGCGCCGGAGGATGCGACAACCATTGCCCTTCATATATATTAAAGGCTCGACATCCCTATACTAGTGGGCCTGTCCTGTAGTAATTCTTCGCTGTCGCCCTAGGCCGGCAACACGGCCCCAGTGTCACCGCCGCCCCTGCCACACCGTGCCCACGCAGAGGCATCCCACCAGACCAGTACCCTTTCCCCTATCACCGAACCTATATTGCGACCTCAAGTAATGATATCTTCCTCTAACCCTGCATCGACGCTGGCTCCTGGAGCCCTGCTCTCGCTTCAAGCATGTAACGCACCCATACGCGGATACCGCAGCCTGCTGATTCCAACGACCATCTCCTGAGACAACCCCGCTTGCTGCCGACAGCCCACCGGCTGACAGGCACCCCTGGTAATGGACCAAGCCCCTGGCCCCGCCCTGCTCTCCCCGCACCAGCACCCAGGCCGCCCGCCTCCACCTCGGTCAGTCCGCAGCACAGCCCGCACGGCCTCGCCCTCAGGCCCTGTCCTGCTCTCAGGCCGCCACGCCATGGTTGGCGGCCTCCTGCGCACTGGCCAGGTCCAGACAGGTGGAGCGCAGCAGCAGCACCTGCAGCGCCGCCAGCGCCCGCGGGTGCTGCGCCATGAGGCGGGACACGCAGCCGCGGCTGATGCACAGCAGCTGGCAGGCGGCCGCGGAGGAGCAGCGTACGGTGGCCGGCGCGGGCCGGCCCAGGAAGAACTCCAGGGCTCCCACCACCACGCCGGCGCCGTGCTCGCGGGAGCTGCGGGGGCGCGGGTGGACGGGGGGACCGCGGCGCGGAGGGAGCACGGCAGGCTGTTATTGTTAGTGTGTTGTTGTTTTGCTGCTGCTGGCGTTAAGGGTGCGCACAAGTTCCGAGAACGGCCAGGTTCGGAGAACGTGGGCCGGCAGGGCATGCACCGCACAGTTGGTGCCTTAGTGGGTGTACAGGTTGCCATATCGATGGCAACCGAGGTGTCGATTGGCGGCCAACGTCCGTCCTGAGCAGCCCACTCACTGCGAAAGGACGCGGGATCAGACGACGCCGGGTTGCGATCATGGCCGCGGCACAGCATCAGAGCAACGCAGTACCTTGGCAGGCGCCCGAGGCCTGACCCGACCCCGGCCCCCGCGCACCGCTTCTCCGCGCCCCCCTCCCTCTCACCCGACGCGCACGCCGCCCTCGTAGTGCTCCTCCTCCAGCAGCGCCCCGAACTCGATGACGTACACCTCCCGTACGGCAGCCCCCGCTGGGTACAGCACATCGCCCAGCTGCAGCTGCCGGCGGGTCAGTGCGCCCTCCAACTCCGCCACGAGGCCGCTGAGGTCGGCGGGCAACGGCCGGAACACCTGTGTCGTACACATTGCCGTACACAGCACGGAGGAACAGGACCGCGAGGGGCGGTTTCGTGACGGCGGTTCGAGCCCCCAACGCCGGGGGGCCACATCACGTCATTGCTGCTGGCCCGCTGCCAGGAATGCTGCGGTATCCGGATAACCAAGTACGAAGGCCCTATCCCCCCCCCCGCCGCTGCTCCGCAGCGGATACATAACCCTCTCTGGCGCCAACCGCCGAGCCGCGCACCTCCCGCAGGTTCCTTGTCAGCAGCTGCTGCAGTGAAGCAGCCTGGCTGGGTGCGGCGGGCAGCAGCCCCACCGCCATGGCCAGGCCCAGGTACGCGTCCTCGCAGCACCGGACCGCCTCCGCCGCGGAGGAGAACTCCCAGCAGCCGCCGGCGGAGGGCCCTGCGGTGAGCGCCGGGGGCCGGGCGGGGCGGGGCGGGACGGGGCGGAGCAGACGGGGGCAGCCCCGCAGTGGAGCGCAGCGGGGAGCGGAGCGGGGAGCGGAGTGAGGCAGAGAGGTACAGCCTCAGGACGGAAGCGGGCGGGCGGGCGGGGTCCACAGGCCGACTCGTGGTCCGCTTCTCCAGCGCAGGAGATGAATGTGTCCGGAGGCGGAGTGGCCACCGAGCGGCCTCGGCGGCCCGGCCCCGGCCCGCTTCCGGGTCCGCCGCGCGGGAGGGCAGGCAGCAGAGGCATCGACTACCGTATGCAATGATGGCAGCATTACAACACATTGCAAAGCACGGAGTGTTTTGCAGCCGTACGGGGAGGGGGCAGGGAAAGAGCAACGCGGCAGTACCGCCGCTGAGCACTGCCGCACCGAAAACCCGCTTGGCGCCAAATCGGCCGACCCACATGAACCTGGGCTGTGATCACTTTCTCGTTGCCAGATACGAACCGGGCGGATTTATTGCTAAACACACAACAGTACTACATCCCCCCAAGCCCCGAAGTGTACCGCCCACCGGCGGCACGAGCGCTCACCCTGCCATCGGCCAGTGCCGTACAGATCACGCCATACCCCGCGCAGTACACCGAATTCACTTACGCACGAGCGGCGACTCCGCGGCCGCAAGTCCGCTCTGGCCGCCGCCCAGCTTTGCGTCCCCGCCGTTGGACGCGCCCTCGCCGCTGGGCCCCGCCTCGCGGGGGGCGGACCCCGCAGGCTGCATGTACGGCCTCAGCGGCAGTCCGTTGGCCTCCAGCAGCTTGCGGCAGTCGGGGCGGCGCATGCTGGCGAAGATGACGTTGACGCGCTGCGAGGCGAGCGTGGTGACGAGCGTGGCGAAGGTGCGGGCGGCGGTGCTGTCCAGGCCGCTCACGGAGCTGCCGGGGGGAGGGGGAGGTGGACGGGTGAGGGTTAAATTGAAAAGAGAGGGCGGGGGCTGCCGTCACCGCCCGTCGCGACAACTGCTAGTGCCGGCCGGGCGACTTTGGAGCGGCTACGCGGGCTCGCCTTGGTGAACGGTTTAGGGAAGATGGCAGGGAGAGGACGAGGGCGCAGGTGGTGGAGGTTTTTGCAAGATGGGTCGACTGATTGACAAGAAGCTGGCTGCCACCAGCGAAGGCTTGCGGCGACATGGCAAACAACATATGTTTCGAGAGGCGAAGGAATCTCCAAACTAGCAGACTGGAGGGCGGGGGCTGGACGGCCAGGGAGCAGCCGACGAGTGGAGACCGCCGCGGGTTCGGAAGGGGCGGATACGGCGGCGAACAGAGGACGAGGGCGCGATGCAGCTTCCCACTCCCAAGGCCTCTGTCCCCAGACCCATACGGAAGCGTGCCCCCATCCATCCACTAACAGACCCTCGTCGCCCCACCACCCGCTACCAGGCTTACTCAGCCACTGTTTCACTCACCCGAAATCCAGAATCAGTACGACAGGCGCGTGCGAGATCGCCACCGCCGCCCGCCAGTGCCGCTCTGCCGGCGACATGCCGCCGTCGCCGCCATCGCTGCCCACCCGGCCCGGCTGCCCCGCCGGCGGCGGCGCCGCCGCCCCCGCCGCCCCCGCGTGCGTCCCATCCGACCCGGCAACCTCCCCGGCAGCGCCCGCCTCCGCCTCCGCCGTGGCGCCGCCACTGTTGCCGTCGGCACCGTGCCCCGCGGCTCCCCTAGGCGGCTGCTGCTGCGGCGGCGGCGGTGTCACGTGTACGACAGCAGGTGCTGAATTCGAGACCGGCAGCGCCGCGGACGCGGCGACCGCCGCCAGGTCGCTCCGACTGAGCTCCCCCTCCTTGGCGTCCCCCCGCTCCGCCGATAAGGCCCACTCCTCATGCTGCCGCTGCTCCTCCGCACGTTCCTGGGTGCGGGCCGGGCCCCGGGCGAGGGGCGGGCGGGGCGACATGCAATTATAATGTATGAGGAAGAGAGTCAGCAGGCAGGACCTCAGACCCCATCCATCTCGCGTCCCGGGGTAGGTCGCTACGTCCCCTTGGTGGGTGAACCGGGGGTATAGCGTATATTACATCGGCAGCCATGTTCATTCGATGGGTGAACCGGGGGTGAGGGGTGAGGGCAGGCCAGGGCGCCAAACGCCGGGTTTCCGGACTGGGGCAGCTCATGGAGAGGCAACACAGGTGAGGTGGTTTGTTGTGACCCGCCCCAGCGAGAAGCGCTTGCAAGCTGATCGATTGACCGAATTGGATATGTCTACTAACTTCCTGTACCCACCACCTCCACCCCGCCCGCCCCCCCCCGGCTCCCCGCGTCTGGCCCCCTCACCTGCAGCATGCGCGCCGCCAGCTGCAGCACCTGGTTGCTGAGGCCCGTGGAGCTGCCGAAGAAGACGTAACCCGCCAGCCGCAACACAGCCATGCGCTGACCCAGCAGGTCAAGGGTGCTGCTGGTGTCGTACATGTGAGTACGGCCGCTGCGGGCAGCCACCTGCCGCAGGCTGCTCACTTGGCTCTGCGGTCACGGCAGGGGGACGGGGGGAGGTAGGGGAGGGATTTTTAAATTGGAAAAAGAATAGTTATAATCTGAAACCCGACAAACGAAACCGGGAGGGAGCGAGGGGTGCGGGAGGGAGCGCGGAGGGATTTGGGGAGAGGTGGGGGAAGGAGCGCGTGCCCCAAGATCTCTTTGCGGGGCGGGATGAGACAGCAAATCGGTTCAGACGATTGGCAGGAAGGGCGGAGAACGGAGCGAAGGGCCCTGCGCGGCTCCGCAGCCCCGCCCAGCCAGACGCGCAGGGCCGTTCCCCCCGGGGTGCCCGCACCGGCTGTCACTGAGGCCGTCGGACGCCGTGTGGCGCGGGGCTCCCTCCCGACGGCCGTCGACGTCAGCACTCACCTACAACCGAACCTGCAATGCACGATGCCCACACGGCGCCAACCAGGCCCGCCCGGGGGCCCCAAGTATGGGTCTGTCTTTCGCACCATCAATGACCAACCCACACCATTATCGAACCCTCGGGTTCCCACACGGCCGCCACTACGACATCTCCATAACCCCGCACCGCACCCGCACCCGCACCCGCACCCGCACCCGCACCCGCACCCCGGCCCGGCCTGACCCCCGCCCCGCCCCGCCCCGCCCCGCACCCAACCCCCGCCCCGCACCCAACCCCCGCCCCACCCCCGGCCCGGCCCTGGGCCCGGCCCGCACCTGGGCGTACTGGTAGGCGAAGTACAGTGTGGCCATGACGATGCCCGCCCCGATGCCCAGCTCCAGCCCCAGGTTCATGATGGCCAGGAAGGTGGCCCACAGCAACACGTACTCGGCGCGGCTCAGCTTCCTGGGGGCCACCCGAGCGCACAATGCGGGGCCGCGGACGGGCGGCGTGGGGCATTCGGAGGGTGATGGGGGTGGGGATCCCCGGGGGGGCGGAATGGCGAGCTGTGTGCATGACTGAGGGGTGCTGCGCTGGCGGCACTCTTTAGGTCTCCGGATGGGTTGGTGCGTGATGGAGCGGGAGGCGGGAAGCCCCAGCGGGAGGTGCAGGCAGGCAAGCCGCCATCAGAGGTCCACGACAGTGGAGACGGACATGTACGGTACACGTGTGTGTGGGACACCATGCGCCGTCTCATGGCCGGCCTCGCGCTCCTGTCCCGACACTGCCGGCATGCCACGATCATCCAATGCGTACAAGCTGTGGAGGCCGTGAGGCCGTTACCTCGCCGTACTGCCCCGTACCTGTACGACAGGATCAGCCAGTCACGGGAGATTTCGATGCCGAACCAGACCAGCAGCGCGCCGAAAAAGAAGTTGGGCATGTACTGCGACGGGGGAAGGCGGGGGTTGGTGGTGACGACGGAGGACGCCCGGCGGGCACGAGGGGTTTAGATCTTAGATAGCGCGCCAGATGCCCCGAGCCGCCAGTGAGGGCTCGGTCCCGGATCTGTTCGGTCCTGGATCTGTTGGGTCGTGGGGGCTGTCCGGCCCAGGCCACACCCGCCGCCCGCCCATACACCGACGGACGCCGGTTGTACGGCCCTCAGGTGGCCGTCAGCCCAGCACGAACAAGTAGATGTTTAGATGATTTGGTAAGAGACGCGCCCGACCCAATCCAAGAAAGCAGATGTCGCCATGCATTACATGCATGCACTGCATGTCCGGTATGTACTGCCTGTACTGCAACCACGTGCACGATCCGCACGCAGGACGGCAGTGGGTCCGGACCTGGCTTCCGGCCCATGGAGTACGAACGTCCTCGACGCACCACCGCCATTCGTACCTGTACGACACTGAACGGCAGCGCAAACACCAGCAGCTCAACGATGGCCACCGTCAGGCCGTTGACCCGATTGAACACACCCTGGGGGGGGTTCATGAGGGGGGTATGAGGGGGGTATGAGGGGGGGCCACAGAGGGGTGGACCCGGGTGCCAAAGGGTGCGCGAAGCAAATGATGACGGTCTGTAGGGCCAGGGGGATCGTCGCGCCCTTAAGGTTGCCGACGTAACACATGCCAGTGGAGGGTACTGTACCGGGCAGGCGGTGGGGTGTTAAATTGAAAAAAGAAATAAACCCAAGGCGGTGGGGTGCAAAGCAGCTGCCCGCCCCCCGCCCCCCGCCCCCCGCCCCCCGCCGCCGCACCTGGCGCATGGTGAACACCGTCTGACTGAAGATGTAGGAGCCGGTGTAGCCCGCACCCACGGCCCCAGTGACCATATTGGACACACCTGCGGGGCGGGGGTGGGGGGCGGGGGGGAGGGAAGGAGGGCGGTATAGGAAATTGGTGGACATACTTATACTGCGGGGGGGATACGAAGGCTGTAGGTGTTGTGGCGTTTCCGCGGGAACCGGGGCTGGTGCGGCGAGCAAGGGAATCGAACGGTGATGGTGGGGCATGTGATGACGACAGCCAACGGGCTCATGCGCCTCCCTGCCCCCGTACTCGTTCCAAGTTTGTGACCCCGACCTCCCCTCCCTTCTCGTCCCTCGCTGCCGGCCCCGGCAGCACCCACCCACCATCCACCCAACCCAAACCCCTCCCCACCCAGCCACCCACCCACCCCACCCAGTCTCCGCACCCAGCCACCGCACCCAGCCACCCACCCACTGTCATGAGCTCCCTGTTGAAGTCCAGGGGGGTGGGCATGTCGGACTGGATGGCCGCCACATCCATGCAGCTGCCGAAGCACACCACCAGGAACAGCCCCGCCAGCTTGGGCAGCTGCGCGAGCATCGCCCGCACGTCCACGCCGTGCGCCAGGCCGCCGTTCTGCAGGTTGTACAGGCTCCAGAGCTGCCAGCAGTTGGACAGACCCTCCTGCGGAGGCGGGGGGGGGGGTGGAGGTGGAAGGACGACCAGGACGCGGGGCGCGGAGGATGAGGCGGACAGGGAGGGAGAGGAAGAGGGAAAGTGGGAATGGATGTTCAACCTCGCCGAGGAGGGGGAGGGAAACAGGGGCGCGAGGAAGGGGTGAGAGGATTCGTATTTCCCATTTCTTTGTTCACCAGCGTAAGCAGCACGCGCGGAAGGACTCGGCTGCATAAAGAAGCCAAGGCGGGACAATAGGGATGCCTGCAAGCACAGTACGGGGCATCGGATCTGAAATGGACAGCGGGTACCCTAACAGACCGCCTGGACGGCAGGGCAAGGGCGGGGAGGGGCCCACCTGGATACGCGGAGACGGGGCACCCGCCGCACGGAACGGAACGAAGCCAGCAAGCGGACCCGCACCCGCCCCCGGGATGAGGCCGACCGATTCCATCCATGTGACCCCGGCCCCCTCGCTTCTGTCCGTATCCGTATCCGTATCCGTATCCGTATCCGTATCCGTATCCGTATCCGTATCCGTATCCGTATCCGTATCCGTGTCCGTGTCCGTGTCCGTGTCCGTGTCCGTGTCCGTGTCCGTGTCCGTGTCCGTGTCCGTGTCCGTGTCCGTGTCCGTGTCCGTGTCCGTATCAGTGTCCGTATCAGTGTCCGTGTCTGTGCCGCTCACCGTCGGCTTCATGACCCAGCCCGCCTGCTGCGCCTGCCCCAGGTCCCAGCCCATGCCCCACAGCACGCCGTGGAAGATGAGCGGTATGGCCGTCAGCAGCGCCGGCAGCGCCAGCGGGTGCGTCACGTGCTCCACGCACAGCATCAGCGCCGCGATGGAGGCGGCGGTGGGCAGCAGCTTGAGGGCTGGGTCGGCCGCCAGCAGGTGCAGCCAGGACACCAACGTGTCCACCTGCACCCCGGCGGCCAGGGCGGTGCCGCCGGCGATGCAGAAGTAGCCCACGAAGCCCAGGTAGCCGCCCACCACGGGCAGGGGCACGTAGGAGACCATGTCGGCCAGCTTGAGGCGGGCTGGGGTGGGGTGGGGTAGGTGGGTGGAGGAAGGGGGGGTTAGGGGGAGAGGGGCGACAGGGAAAGCGGGCTGGGGGGAGATGTGTTAGGGAATTGGTCGACAAATCCAAATTGCGCTGGCTGCCAGAGGTAAGGTCCGGTGAAGGACCGGGATCTCCGGGGCAGGGGGTCGCAGGCGTGGGTGGGTGGGTGCGGGGTGGGTGGGTGGGGATGGCGGTGGCGAGGGTGATGGAATCAAGGGAGAAAAGTGATGAAGTTGACGCATAGGGGTTGCCTCGGTTGCATCATGAGAGCCAACGATAAGCACAAGTGTGCGCCTATGGGTAGAGGGTGGGTGCGGATGCGGGCGGGCGAAACCCACATCCCCGCACATTCCCAGCCCCTGGCCCACCCAAACCCGCTGGCGGACCCCGCTGGTACCGGGGACCCTGCGCTGCCCTCCCGCATCACCCCTGGCCGCCAGAGGAGCCTAACCCCCCTGGCAGCCAGAGGAGCCTAACCCCCCTGGCAGCCAGAGGAGCCTAACCCCCCTGGCAGCCAGAGGAGCCTAACCCCCCTGGCAGCCAGAGGAGCCTAACCCCCCTGGCAGCCAGAGGAGCCTAACCCCCCTGGCAGCCAGAGGAGCCTAACCCCCCTGGCAGCCAGAGGAGCCTAACCCCCCTGGCAGCCAGAGGAGCCTAACCCCCCTGGCAGCCAGAGGAGCCTAACCCCCTGGCAGCCAGAGGAGCCTAACCCCCTGGCAGCCAGAGGAGCCTAACCCCCCTGGCAGCCAGAGGAGCCTAACCCCCCTGGCAGCCAGAGGAGCCTAACCCCCCTGGCAGCCAGAGGAGCCTAACCCCCCTCCCCCTCCCCAGTGTGCTAAAACCCTCAAGTCGCCGCCTCACGCCCTTATTGGCGACCCCGCACTCACCCACCTGCAGGGACCAGGCCCCATCTCCCAGCGAAATTCAACACCCACCCCGCCACCCCTGCCGTGCGGTCCCCGCCTCACCCACCCCTCCAACCACCCACCTACAAACACGGTGAGCAGCCCCACTATGAAGGTGCTGAGGGTCATGGCCAGCAGGGAGGAGCCCAACGCCACCTCCGCCGCCCCGGGGCCCGTCACCAGCACCGCGATGTCGGAGGCCATGGCGGACAGGAAGATGAGCCCCACGTCCTGGACCTGCAGGGGGGGTGGGGTGCACGGCGAACGGGTACAACACACAACCAACATATAGCTTTTCTCCTTGATAACCAACATATAACCAACTACGCTAACTACAAGAGCCAAGATCCGGAGTAGGAGGTTGCACAGCACCTCCAGAGGGGTTGAGTGGGGGTTGGGCGGGGTAGCGGTATGCAGTGAATGCCATGGAAACAGGCGTCGAGGTCTCCGCAGACCATGGAGAGGGTTGGGGAGTGGGGTTGGGGAGTCGCGCGGCATCCCTGGCGTCCCGGCCCCCCCTGCCCTGTCCCACCTGCCCGATGGCAAAGGGCAGCGAGCTCATACACACAAACACCAGCTGGTGGATGGCGCTGCTGAAGAAGAAGAAGCGGCAGAGACTGTCAATGTACTCGACGTACAGGGGGGCCTGGACGACACGGGCGGGGGGAAAATGGGGGTTGTTGGGTGTTGGGGGTTTGCACGATCGGGGTTTGATGACGATAAGGGGGGGGGCCGGGGGAGGCCAGTCGAACACGCCCCACCAGTCGCCCGACTGCAGCCCGGCCCTCTACCCCCGGCCCTCTGCTCCCGCCCGCAGTAGGCCCGCCCTCCGGCTACGCAGCTGGGCAGGGAACCCCTCAGTTAGCCACCCCGGTGGGTGGGTGTATCTGGGTGAAACTGCGCTGCTGACCCAGCGGGTGGGTTCTTCCTTCCCTCCGGGTCGACTTGCTCGGCGGGGTACACCCACCGGCAGTCCCACGGCCCACGGCTGGCTGCACGCCCCCCGCGTCCCTCACATGTCCCACACGTCGCCCTACTACCGACACATGCGGCGGTCTTTCCGTCCGGGCTGGACCAGCAGCCCTGGGCCGGTGCCAGCCCCGGACCGATGTGCACCCAGCCACAAGTGGACACGGTCGCACATGCACGTGGGTTTGGGTTGGGGCTGGTCCGAGCGGGCTTCATCGCAAACCACACACGTACACACACACGCGCGCACGCACCTTGACCCAGACCGACTGCTGTTGACACCCCTCTACACCCCCGCATGACTGATGTGTGCTGCCTTGTTGCACGTGCGTGGCCACATGGAAAGATACCGCCACACCCACACCCGCACACCTTGAAGACGATGGCCGTGTAGGCGATGAGCGTGGGCATGCTGACCACAGCATTTATGATCCCGAATACCACCGAGTTGAACACCCCGCTGCGCCGCCGGATGTCCGCCGGCAGCTCCGGAGGGCCCCCAGCGGCGGCGGCGTAGCCCGAGCCCGCGGCGGCTGCGGCGGCGGCAGCGGCCGCGGAGGTGGCGCCGCCGTTCGCGTAGGCGCCAGCGCCCGGGCCGGGTCCGTCAAGGTCCCCCGCCGTCGTCGCCACCGTGGATAGCGGCGCCTCCACATCGGGTGGGTCGATGCTGTGGTCGTGGAGCAGCAGCGGCTCTGAGCGGTGCAGCGAGGAGGCCGGGGGGGTATATAGGAAATTGGTAGACATGGGGGGTGGGGGTTAGGGGGGGTTGGACTGAAGCACCCCGTGATGTGCCCTAGCAGCTAGCGCAGCTCAGGTTGGTGTGGGGCGCTGGCCATGGGCAGCGGGGTCGCAGGGAGCGGCCGCGGGTGCACCAGTTCGCCTTGACCCAGATCACGAGTGCACGACCTCCGCGCGCGGACCCGACGGATGGGCCATCTGCCCGAATCGACACCTGCTGCCGCCTAGACAAGCCCCCTCCTGCCACATGCCGTCCACGCAACCCCACGACCGCGTCGCCTACCCCGCGTGCCCAAGGGTCGCTACGTCTCCTGCTCGCTGCCGGCCCCCACACACCCGTCATGTCGCTTGCGCCGTCCCCGTACAAAGAGAGGCACTCCAGCTGCCGAGTGTGCTGCACCTGCCGCTCCATGCTCCCCCTCCGGCCGCTGGCGCCGCCCTCCCGAGCCAAGCTCTTCCGCCGGCTCAGCTGCGGCTGTAGCATAAACGACGACTGCGGCAGCGACGGCGGCAGTAGCTGTCCCTGTGGGAGCGGCGAGTGGAGGTACTGCCGCTGGCCGGCCTCGGTGGTCAGGCCGTTCTGCTGGTGCTGCTGCTGGTTGTGGTGGTGTCCCGGGTGTGGGGCCTGCTGTGAGGCGGCCCCGCCTCGGCGGGGGTCAGCGGCCAACGCCCCCAAGGGTCCGGGACTGTCGGGGGAGGTGCCGGACATCCCCGGGGACATCCACCGGTGCCAAGCGGACCAGGACTCGGAGCCGGGGGGCGCGGATGTCTGGAGGCTGGGACTGGGGCTCTGCACGTCGCGGCGTCCTGCGCCAACGGCGCCGCTGGCGCCGGCGGCCGACACGGCGCGGTCGCCCTGGCCCTCGCCTTCCGCCTCCGCGATCGAGGGCTGGCGGGCAAGTTGGTGGTGGGAGTGGCTGGTGGCGGCGCTGCCGCCGTCGCCGGGGCCGGCGGGGCCGGCGGATCTGCGCATGGATCCGGTGGTGTAAGACGGGGAACCCCCACCCGCCTGGTGGGAGTGGGGTGTGGCCGGCAGGAGGGGAGGGCACGGTCAGAGGCACGGTCAGGCGCTGAAGGCTGGGGCGTACAGTAGGCAACCTGGCATGGCCAGAAACACAACGTAACCGGCCGAGACGACATGCGAAATGCGGGTGTATGGAAATGATGAAGAGCAAAATGGGTACACGGGGCAATGCTTGCGAGTGCATCATGAAAGGCCATGGAATTGGGTCGTGAACAAGACGGCTTGCCGTACACAGGATTAATCAAGCCCCCTGGTAAAAAGGCTTCCTAATCAGGCCGCATCGCAGCAACAGGTGCGCACATGATCACTAACCACATAATGGCGAACATACGTCAACAAAAAGAGTGGTGGGAGAGTTCCTGCTCCCCAGGGTCAAGGACTGTCGGTAAGGCAAGGCTTCCTGGGAAGCCACCGTCCCCACAGTGTATGTTCACCTTGAAGTGCCGCACACGACGCATTTACATCGAAGTTATCAGCGCACGAAATTCCAGCGCAAAGGCACGGACGCCGCCCACCGAACGGCTCCATCGGGGGTCACGTGACGCAAATTGAAGCAGGAGGCCCTGAAGCTCCTATAAGATCATAGGTAAGCTCGCCTACCTGGGCGTGGTCGGTTGTCGGCCAGTTCCCAGCCGGCTTAAAGCTTCCGAGAAAGCCATAGTGGGTATGTGAGTGCGAAAGCTGCGAGTGTGTCGTCAAGCTCTTAGGAAAGAAGGCATGCTCCCGAATCGATGATCCCGGAAAGAAAGCCTCGGCAAGCTCCTCCGCCGTTGGAGGCGCAGTAGTAGAGGGTCGTTGCGAAGGGCGCTCCGGCAGCACGTCGCTTGTCTGAGAACTTTCCGGCAAATCCGTCGACGTCGTCGCTTGCCTAATCAGGTCAGATAACATCGATGATGGCCTAGGTTTCGACATCGTGATTGTGCGACGCCCTAGAAAGTGGTGCGAGTTATGAGCTGTTGAGGGTATAACTCATGCCTGCTTCTGAGTCGACATTGAACTTGCATAACTTGGCAACACAGGGGCCGAAACACAGCTAGTTTATATGTGCGCTGTGCAAATAGGACGGGTTTTCCCTCATGAACATTCGTACATTTCCTGATTAAATCTACACGCGAGCCCGCCATCAGCAATGTACAATCGCAGACCAAAATTTTTTAAGGCAAAAGATTTTCAATTTCAGTCTTTTCAAATCTCGTAGTGCACACGTTGGGGGCTTGCGACACAATGAGCCGTGCGGCCGCATTGCGCCTGCCCGTTTACATTGTCGATGCATTTTCAAGCAAGCCCTTCAGAGGTAACCCGGCCGCTGTGTGCCTGTGCATGCCGGGTCAACTTCAGGACAGCGTACGACAGCAAATCGCCGCAGAAATGAACCTATCAGAGACGGCCTTTGTTGAGCCGGTACGTTGATGATCTTGCGTGCCACTAACGATTATGGGCGAAATGTAGCTTCCCAATGGGCTCGCAGATGCCACGCACCTGTCCCACCCCCACCCAGCTGTACAGGGCTGTACGGACCCTGGCCGGTCACCCGCCCGAAAGGACGGGCCGAACCTCTGCGCACCGCTACTTTCTTTTCGCATTGGCATGATCTATGAGATGCTTGCCCTTGCTTGCTCACCCTCTCCGATGAAGCTGATCCAGGTAACGTACATCTTTCCGTGTGTCCCACTCAGTTGGATCATGGATGTGCCAGCGGCCAGGACGCCTTCACCACCGCCAACGCCTTCCGGCTGCGCTGGTTCACCCCCACCTGCGAGGTGCCCTGCTGCGGCCACGCGACAGTGGCGTCTGCGGCAGTGCTGATGCAGGGTGCGCCGAGCAGAGAGACAACCTTGCCATGCCTTGCCATGCGGCCTGATGTGCCCGGCGGCCGCAAGCGCAACCGCCTAGCCGCGTGGTGCCCAATGGCGGTCTGGCGACCTGTGAGATTAAAAGTATAAAGCCCTGACCCGTGCGGCGTGTTACTGGCACGGCAGCTATGTCCGTTATGTCGCATCGTCAAATCGCCAAACATTTCGCCCAGGGCCCGGCTGTGCGGATCGCTGTCCTTGCGTCCCCAGAGCGATACGAGGCTTTCCCCCTCGATTGCAGCTGGGATGTGGGGTCTGGTGCCCTCTGTTGTGCTTATTTGAAGGGTACCAACCAACCAACCAACCTGTCCTGCTACATTCACGACCTGGTGGTGTGCATGACCGTTCGCTCGCCTCCCCACCGCTACCACCACCACCACCACCACCTCGCAGCCCGCGGCAATCTCCACCCCGACATCTCCTTCCACACGCTCAGCGGGGAGCTGCTGGTCAGCCGTACAACCCGCGCCTCCGCCGCCACGCCCGCCACCGAGGGAGTGGACGACGGCGCCCCGCTGGCGCTCTCCCTGTCGCTGCCTCTGTACGACCCGGTGGATCCAGTTCCGGCTTGCGCTTTGGATCCAACCGGGCCCCTGGTACGTGCCTGTGCGGGGCCCCTGCCGGTGCGGGAGGTGCGGTACTGTGGACAGGGCGGCCTCAACTACGTGCTGGTGGTGCTGGCGGAGGGCGTGGGGCGGCGGCAGCTGGAGGCAGTAAAGCCCGACTTTGAAGCCATGGCGAAAGCGGCGACGGCTGAGGAGGTGCACGGCGTCATCGTGTGCAGCCGGACGGGTGAGGCCAGGCGGTTGGGGTGGCTGGGTCGGTCGGTTGTGGCGGGTGACGTGGAGGGGCTGGGTAAGCACGCGTGCAGGAATCACAATGCGTGTGTATCGTTACATATCTCGCCGAGTCTGATGCTGGCCAGGGCAGCTACATTTGCACATCGGGGAGACCACCGAAGCATTCCTCTATTGAGGAGGGGTGTACCACTTGATCCTTCACCCCTACCACGTCTGCGAAGGTTCCACGCTCACCACCAGCGCCCAGTAGCATCCATTCGCCTCGATCCACGATAAACTATCTATTCCGCATGCAAATGCGCCCAGCGGCTGTCAGGCGCACCCGTGGTTTGTATCCTAGCATCTATAATACATTACTCCAACTTTCCATGCATAGCTAGCTGCCTGTCAACAATGCACTTCTGTGCACCGCCCATGTGCTTCCTGTTCTGCAGGAGGCTCGGTCGAGGGGCCACAGGGGACTGAGCAGGAGCAGGAGGAGGTCTGCAGCCGTTTCTTCGCGCCCTGGATGGGCATCAATGAAGACCCGGTCACCGGCAGCGCTCACGCGGTGCTTGGGCCCTATTGGGAGCCGTTGCTGCGGCCGGCAGGGGCTGGGGGGCCGATGCGAATGCGGCAGTGCTCGGCGCGGGGCGGGGACTTGCTGGTGGAAGTGCAGCGGACGGAGGGCCGCGTGGTCGTTTCGGGGACTGCAACGCTGGTGATGGAGGGCACACTGCAGGCGTAAGGCTTGCGTAGATTCCCAGCACATCTGCAGGCAAAAGGGTTAAGAAAGAATAGAAAAGTGGGCTCGGAGGTCTGATGTTACGTACTATCTGCTCACACATCGTGCAGCGTATGCGCGGCAGTATCTGTGCTGAGGCTTTCAGCTGCAGGGTAATGTTGTGTTTTTCTGTTGCGAACTCGTGAGGTTATATTGGTTGTGGGTGCGAGGGGATAAAATAGAGTGGCAGTGCTGAGTGATCTAGGTGATCTGTTGTAGTTGCCCGGCTAGGAATCGAGTGGACGACTGCGCCAATGATCGAGCGCCCGACAATCCCCATTGTGGCTTTTTGAAATGTAACATGGTGTTGTGATGTAGGCGCTGGATGCTGACACCTGTCTACCTTCTCACTTGCAGGTGCTTACGCAGATACGCACGCCAGCTGGCTCGTCAGGGCGCGTCCGCGTTGCGGCTTCTGAGGGACAAACGCGTTGGATTGATTTGCATATAATTTGGTACATTGCTGACAGCCCTGATGCATTTCATGGTGGTGACGGTGATGGTCGACCGGATAGATTGTGCCTGTACGGCATGCCCCCACACTTTGACCCCCTCATGTGGAGGAAATTATGGTTATTAACGATTTTGATACTGCCAGCCGGCGTATATTACCAGACGTACATTATGTGACGACAGGACAAGGTGACGTGACTTGTTATTATTTCCCTTTATGTTTCTTTTTCTACCGACCCTAATCGTCATCGATACCTTTTCCATTGTCAGTATAAGAATTTCATTTAGTACATGCAAGGTGAGGTTTGGGCAGCATTCGACCTGCCAGGCCGACAGCCCACGTCTGACAATGGCTGCGACAGCTGCTCAGCTGGCGAGCATTTTGCCATTTTTTCCGTCCAAGGTAAGCTTTAACCATTGTATTGGTCAGCCCAATATTGGCTGAAGGCCGTTGGGACCTATTGCGCTAATTGTACCTCGGGCGTGTCCGTTCCCCATCCCCGTCATATCTCTTTTAAACTGTGTTCACCTAGTAAATATCGACTGAAGGTCTTCTGCGGGATTGCATTTATTTTTTAGCTCCGTGCGCGCGGCTCCTGTGTTCCCCAACCTCAATGGTCCCCAGGAGCTTTCCGCGTTCCACGTGGAATCGCTGTTGGGCGGCGGCGCCTTCTCCCACGTCGTACTGGCTCGGGATTCCTCGGGCCATGAGTGGGCCCTCAAGCTCATCCCCGCCACGACGGCAACGTGTCTAGCGGACGTCGACGACGCGCCGATGCTGCTCACTGAAGCGCGAATCCACTTGCTGCTGTCCAGCGAGCCGTCAGTGCTCCCCTGCGTGGAGGCATTCAAGTCTGCCTACGTGGACGAGGTGGGGAGGTGCACTGCGGCCCACTGCCTGAAGGGCCCCTGTACCGGGCCGCCTCCTGCTCTCCCTCTCGGAGTGGCATGGACCCCCGTTCACAGTGTAGCACTGTAACCCCTTGGCACAGCAAGGATTGAACCTCTGAAATGGAACGGCGCTTCTAAACCCCCGACCGGCTGATCCTCCTCCCTCCTGTCGCCTCCTGTCGCCTCCTGTGACATGGATCCCTCTCCCGCGCGGCCTCCAGCGGTCCCCCTCGGCGGCCAAGCACGCCACCTACATGGCGGTGCTGCGCATGCCCGTTGCGGCCTGCAGCGTGGAGGAGTGGCTGTTCACCGCGACGCCACCGCCGCACGCGTGCCAGGGTGTTGCACCCTCGCAGGTGAGCGCGGGGCGGGGCGGGGCGGGGCGGGGCGGGCGAGGGGGTTCCCCGCGGGGAGCAGGGAGGCGCGTAGGGCCCACGTGGGCGGCGATCCTCGGTCTGGTTGGTTTCGGGTCCGCCATGTGGCTGGCACGGTAGGTGCTTTGTTGTGCTTTACGCTCGGTTTGTCTGATGCGTGCGGCCCTCTTGGTGGCAACCTGATGGCCCCCGCCGACCTCCCGCGCCCTCCTCACACGCACGCCGCCGGTGCGCAGATCGACGAGCGGGAGGTGATGGGCGTGTGGCTGCAGATGGTGAACGCGGTGCACCGCTGCCACGTCCACGGGGTGGTGCATAAAGGTACGGCGTTTGAGAAGGCCCTTCCCCGCATGGCCGGACTCCCCCCGTCTCTCCATCCACAGGTTGGGTTGGAAGGTGCCCGGCGGGCGCCCCCATCCTGACGCACGCCCCGGGGTCGGCATTCAACTGAGAACCTGAGGCCTGCGCCTCACCCGCTGCAGCGCACCCAGTACCTGCCCCACCCACTTTCCTGTGCACCTGCCGCTCGCCGCACTCCAACCTACATTCCTACATCACCGAAACCCTATCCTGCGGCCCGACCCCCCCCCCCACCGGCCGGCCCCACCCCACCCCAATCCCGCGGCCCGGCCCCCGCGCGCCCGCCCCGCAGACATCAAGCTGCCCAACTTCCTGATGGACCACCGGGGCAAGGTGCAGATCATGGACTTCGGCCTGGCGCACGTGGAGGGGGCCACCCCGCGGGCGGTGGCGGGCACCCCCTGGACCATGTCCCCCGCGGGGCTGAAGCACGGGGACGACGGCCGGGCGGGCGACTGGTGGGTGACTGCTGGGGTGGGGCCGCAAGCCGGTGCAGTCGGGAACGGGCTGCGGTGCTGTCGGGGTGGCGGACAGGGCCTGGGCCGGGTGCGGCGGGCCTGGGCCAGTGCATGGGTGCAGCCGCCTGTGCGGAACGGGGAGCGGGGAATAGGGTCCCAACTGGGTAAGACGTGCCGTGGCACACACGCACACTACTTTGGCTGGCGTCGTGAATGCCGGCCGGAGCAGTAGGCAGGGTGCTCATGGGCCATCACTGCCTGAATGAAAGTTAGCTGGGCCTTGTTTGGCGTCTTGTGCGGCGGACCTCCTGCACTACCTGGCGGTTGCTGCCCTGCCCCGCGATGCCGGCCCCGGGGCTGTGCAGCGCCTGCCCTCGAAGCAGGCATTCCCTTAAATCCCTCTCGGGCCCCCTCTTCCCTCCGACGCAGGTGGGCGCTGGGCGTGGTGCTGTACCAGCTGCTGCAGGGAGGTGCCTGGCCGTTCAAGCACTGCTGGTGGCCCTGGCAGAAGGGCGGCGCCGAGCGCATGGAGGTCGCGATCCGCCGCGCCGTGCTGGCGGGTCGCATCACCTTCCCGGGCGGCGGCCGCCTGTCGGAGCCGCTCAAGGGCCTGATACGGGGGCTGCTGCAGCCGGACCCAAATCGGCGCTGGCAGCTGCGGCAGGTGCTGGCGTGCGAGGCCGTCCGACCAGAGCTGCTGGAGAGCCTGAGAGCCCGCTACCCCGAACTGGGCCCAGATATGGAGGTGCTGTTGCAGCTGCAGCGCCGCGCGAGGGAGGTGCAGGCCATTGGGTCCGACGGCGGCGGTGCCGGCCCCGCCGCCGCGTCAGGCGGCAGCGCCGTGCCGCCGGGCCTGGTGGCCGCGGGCTCCGCCATCGCGGCGGCGGCTCGCTCCGGTGTGCAGCGCGCGCGGGGCATGTCGGCAGCGCTGGTGGGCGAGGGCGGGCTGCACTGGCCGCACCTGGCTGCAGGCGGCGGCGTCGGCGGTGGGAATGAGGGGTCATACAAGCCGTTGTTGAATGGGGAGGATTGGGCGGGGGCGAGCAAGGACGGGCCCGGTTCACCATCTGCAAGCCGCGGCGGCCGTTCTGCCTCCGCGCCGGCGGCTGAAGCGCAGCGGAGTGCCGTGGCCGCAGCAGCGATGACGGCCACGGTGACGGCTGCGGCCGTGAGCGGCACGGCGCGAGCAGAGGAGCAACAGGGGCGGGGCCAGCAGGGCCCGGGGCGACGCTCGAGTGCCGCTGCGGCTGTGGCGGATCTGCTGCTGATGTTCCCGGACGACGTTCCGGAGGCGCACCCCTCTCCGCCGGGCACGCCCGGGCATCCGGCGGTGCCGCCGCTCAACGCGCCGCGGGAGCCCCGGGGCGCAGAGCCGCTGCCGGCCGCCGCGGCATCGTCGGAGACGGGCGACGCGACCGCCGCCTCTGCGGCCAGTGCCGCCGGGCCTGCCTCCTCCTCATTGGCTGCCGGCGCCGTGGCCGCCGGGAAAGCGCCCGGCCTCGGCCTCCAGCATGCCAGCACCACCGCCAGCCTCAGCGCAAACGGCCGCACCGCCGACGACCTCATCCGCGGCGTGTCGGACACGTCCTCCTCCGGCCCTGCACCCGACCCGACCGGCCCGCAGCGCGCCGCGCACCTCCTCTCGCCCCGCCTCTCCGGCCGCTCCCTCACCGCCGGCACCCTCCCGCCGGGCAGCCCGCCGCACAACACCAGCCCACGCGGTGGCAGCGTCGTGGCGGCCGGGCTCCAGTCGCCCGTCTCCCGCAGCCGCCGCTCGCGCACCAGCCTCCACGAGCTCTTCAGCCCCAACTCCGCCACCGGCCTGCAGACGCTGTCGGGGCAGCACTCGCTGCCGGGCCCGCCGCAGCCCCCACCTGTCACCCACCGGTCGCAGCGGCCGCTGTCGGGCGCGGGCGCGGCCGCCACCGCCTTGGGCGGCCTCATCGGCACGGCGGTGGACCTGCTCGGCGCCGTGGGCGGTCACCTGCACGGCCACGGCCACGGCCACGGCCACGGCCACGGCCACGGGCGGCGCACGGGCTCCTGGACGCTGATGCAGGACCCCGATGGGTCGCTGCGACAGCCTCTGGACCCAGGGAGCGACGGCCGCAACAGCCGGGGGTCCGACGGTGGGGCTGAGGCCCTCATCCCGCCCATGTCGTCCTGGGTGCCGCCGCCGCCGGAGGCCCTGGCGACGGGGCAAGGCGCGGCGGCGCTGCGGCGGCTGAGTGGCGGCAGCCCGACGCGGCCGTCAGCGGGGGGTCTGGGTGCGGGTCTGGGTTCGGCGGCTGGGTTTCAGGCAGGGGAGGGATCAGGGGAGGCGGGGGCCGCATCGCACGGAGCGGTCGGCGGGGTCAACCATCACCATAGTCACCAGCAGCAGCAGCACCACCACCACCACCATCAACCTAGTAAAGGCATATTTGCCCGGGCGCGGCGGTTGTTCGCGGACTGCTTGCAGCGGCCGGGCGTTAAGTACGATGCGTACGATGGGGTGGGCGACGACGACGACGTCGTGCTGCCCGTGACTCACAAAGTGGGATGAGCCGTGGGGGCTGAGGGTAGCTGGAGGTAGCTGGGGGTAGCTGCCGGATGTGCGCGACGACTCATGGAGAGCCAAGTCACTGGGGTGACCGGTCGGTTGCGGGATGCGGGTCAGCGGGATGTTGCGGTGCCTGCGTACTGCGGAACAGAGACACCGGCCTTTCAAACGGGGGTTCGGAAATTCCTCTGTGGATCTGGCGATGAATCTTGGAAAGGGAACGGCCAAAAGAAGGCGAGCGCGACATGCTCCCTCGGGCGCTTTGCTGGTGCGTCCCACCACGCGCCGTGCGTCCCATTCCGGCGGCTTCGTTGAGCATCGGATCCTGGGCAGTGATGCACGCAAGGGGCCGCGGGGAACGTGTGCTGTGTCGGGGGTTGCCCAAAATGTCGTACCTGGCCATTGGTGTGTCCTCGCTTCTTGCGACACCATCACGTGTCTCATCTCACACGCCGCCGCATCCGCCATCCAGCCGCCTGCAGGCGCGCACACACCTTTTCGGGTGCCTAGGTAGAGGGATTGCAGGCAGTCGTTAGGTCACATGGTTGGAATCGTGCAGTGGCATTGCCCATGGGGCACTAGGTGTGGGCAAGTCAGCGCGCACTGGGTGATGTCAGGATGGTCGCGTGGGATCTATCCGGGAGTATCTAGGATCGCCGTGGATGGGTGACACCCGCCAGCGCCCGGGCGGGTCGTCAAGACCAGCGGTCCGCGATTCGTGGCTCGTGACCTCGACCGACGTGAACGTCGGGGGGGGGGTCGTCTAATGGGAAAGACACTGGCATTCTGTCCAGAGATCGGCGGTTCGAATCCCCGTCCCCTCACCGCCGTGTGATTAGGCGGGCCTGGCGCGGTTTCCAGGAGAGGCAATCCTGGCGCGCTGGTAACCTGGTGTAGTGGCCGGTATGGCTGCGTGACCCCCCCGCGGGTGATGGAGGATGGGTGCGCAGTCCTTGGTAAGGGTTGATGAGACGAGGTACCTACGAGCTATCTGGGCCCGTTGGAACACCCGGTCGGGATACGGGTCCACCTTGTAACGGTTACATTACATTTTGAACGTGTGCTCACCGGGATGACCTAGCCCGCCATCCCCACATGTGGCGACCTCGGACGTGTGAGAGCACCGAAGGGAGGAGACTTTAGAAAGGGGGCCAGCGCGGCGCGTGCTTTCGGCGTGTAGATGTGGGCAGGGCTTAACCTCGCGATGTGGCAACCTACCTGATTGTTGAAGCCCACTAACGAATGAAGGCGGTGGATTCATTCTTATTGCCTATTGATTCATTCCATATCAGTGTCGTTGATTTGGGTAGCTTAGCTTCCTCATCTGGTGAGGCTGGCACGGGGTCGGTCCCGACCCCGTACAATTTTGGTTTGCCAACAAGAGCGTTGCCGCCGAGTCTGAATCTGTCGGGGCCAACGCCCAGCCGTCCGCAAACGCTCATGAGGATGCTGTTGCGCACAGGGGCCTTAGCTGTGCCGCTTCAGCCGGGGTATGTTATGTCATTGTTGCTGCAGCCAGCAAACGTAGGGACGGCATGCATGGTGCCACGTGGCCTGCGCTCCCCGAGCTTCCCCTGGCTTCCCCCAGGAAAGGAGTCCGTGCGACCTGGCAGTTGTTGGTTGTGCGCCGGTTGTTGGTGGCTTGCTCTTTTCGAGTGGCATAAGCCTTGAAGTTTGCTGATTTGCGCTGGAAGTGCGTGTAGCGATGCACGGGAACTGAACCGCGGGATGGTCTTGGGTGCGCTTCTGCGGTATATGCTCACTGTGAGTTGCAGGGTAGTAACGGCTTGTAACCGAAGTGTTCCTCTCAAGGTCCCGCCTGCTGTGAAGGACGCACGTGGCACGTCTAAGACGTCTCGCTGGATTGCGTGTCTCCCATGCACCTAAAGCTATACAGAAATCATGCCAGGGGCCCGGAACGTAAAGTGAGTGTCTGAACAAGTGCTGATAGCTGTCAATGCTCATGTGATTCGCGCCGATTGTCGAAAAATATTTTACCGATATGAAGTTATCCTCCTGAAGTGGTTTATGACTATCAGTGACAGGTGTGATGCCTGCCCAACACGGCCCAACCGACGGTCCCCTGTCTCGCAACAGACTGAACCTCACGCGACCTGTCATGTATTACATAAGCAAACTGTGTTTGGTACTATACTTTGGTCCCAAGGTGCATGCATGTGACACGACTGGAAATCGCACGGCAGTAGCGGTTCTCCCCCGACACTCGCGTCAAGTACATAAACGTTCATACTTTCGACATGTAGATCATAAGGATATATAATCTATACTAGTTAGTCGCAAGAGAATAAGCGCAGGTTTAGCAACCATGGCACGCTACCGCGCTGCCCTCACAGTTCTTACGATTAGCATGGTTATGGTGGCCGCGATGGCCAGCAAGCCGTCAACTGATAAGCTGGTGGCGGCCCTGAAGAAGGTGGGTGTTGTGCGCGGAGAATGTTGTCGCGATCCAGACGTCGAAGGGTGAAGAAGCGACGCACAATTCTTACAACTTGTCAACCCCCGTAATTACAAAAGTCTACCGCAACAGCATCCCTGGCGTTTGTTTGACCTAATACCCGGAACGATGTTCGACCTGGACAGCAAGCACTGACTCCGACGGCGTCCTTTCAATGCGCAGAAGAAGATGGCAACGGTCACAGAGGAGCTTAGTGTAAAGGGCCTGGATGTCAATATGCCAGATTCCGCTCGCCGTCTCCCGCTCGTGGAGGCCGTCCGGTCGAAGGACCAGAAGGCCGTCCTTGCGCTCCTAGAGCAGGGTGCTCTCGCCAAAGCGTTCGAGCCAGCCACCGGTGTTACTGCGCTGCATGTTGCCTTCAAGGAGGGGCTGGCAGGAATCGCTCGCGTCCTCCTCGCCCACGGCGCTAGCCCTGACGCTGTGAGTCTTCGCCTACCCTGATGCGCCTTGTGCTCAGCCGTGGTTCCTTTGTGAGACAACGCTCCGTGAGATAGCTTCCTCGCTATGCTCTGTGTCGTTATTGGTATCAGTGGGCATGCTCTGAGTGCAGTGCCCTCGTACCGCGCAGACTGATAAGGCCGGTGCTGCCGCACGGTCGGTCTCAAGCGGCAAGGAGATCGCTGACCTCATCGCTCTATACGACGAGAAGGGCGCCCTGGCATTTGAGTCGGCTCCAGGCACCTGGCTGAAGGAGGAGAAGGAAGGTGAGTTGGAGACCTAACATGGCCGGCGGCGCACACCTGCCCTGATAAACACCGTGTTTGCTGTCGACACTCTCCATCCAGTTCCTAAGCCTATCACCGTGCCCGCATGCTGCGTCATTGGTCAGCAACGAATGAACGTTACAGCGGATCCCCAAAGGGATCAACGGTCATGTGGACGCGGCCCCGTTTCACCCGCTTGCAATCCTCTCGCCAAAAATTTAAACCGGCAGGCAACACGTACTACTGGTCTCCCTCGACGGGTGAGGCTCGCTGGACCCCGCCGCCGAGCTGCGCGTGGCAGCGCGTTACCGTCCAGGGCCACCCGATCAAGTAAGTAATTGTGTGAACGGGCTATTCACAACCCAGCGCGTATGCATACGCACTGGTTGTGCAGGATGACCACCTGAGCGTCGAATCGTCCTAATTGTTGGCAGGGCCAACGGAAGGGCGTGCCGGGTGTCGTGCGCCATCCTGTTGTTGCCCGCGAGCCTTCTGTATCCGCCTGTTTGCGCGATTTAATGTGTATCCGACCGTTTCCGGTGTCTATGCCAGGTACATCAACTCAGTGACCGGTCAGGAGGTGACCACCGTGCCGCCGGCCCTGGCCTGGGCCAAGATTCGCGGCGAGGACGGCAAGGAGCTGTGGCTCAACTGGGCCGCCCACGTGTCATCCACCACCACCCCGGTGGAGCTGCCCGCTGACATGGCTGCTGATCTAGCCAAGTCAGTCAACCAGCGCTGGTATAACTCGGCTACCAAGGAGTACACGTTCACGGACCCGGCCTACTCGACCGCCTGGCGCGAGCTCAAGGACGAGAGTGAGTACGCACGCGCGGTGATTGTCGCTGGCTTTCAACAACCTCAAGCGGATTTGACTGCCGGTGTGAAGTCTCCACACAGCCCTGCCTTGCGGTCGCACGCCTAACGACACCCGTTGCCGTCCGGTGTCGCCTTGCCGCGCAGCCCACGACCGCCCATACTGGTTCAACATTGAGACCGGTGAGAGCGTGTGGGAGGTACCGGAGGAGCTTGCCTGGACCAAGCTGGACGATTCTGACGGTGGTGCCTCGTACTTCTTCAACAAGGTCAGCGGCGAGGTGTCGTGGCATCCACCGGCCTCTGGTCCGCTCGCCTACGTGCGGGCCGATGACCTGTAAAGCTTTCGCCCAACGGATAAATCCATTTTACAATGTAGCAGTTTGTAGGGGCAGTAGCCGTTGCGGCTGCGGCGCGCGAGCGACTGGGTGAGGGCAGTCGTGCTGCCCGCTGTGACTCGGAATAGTTCGGGCTGTGACGGACGAGTATGACGGGACGACTAGCATTGACGGAATGGGTAGGATCGGCTAATGATGAGGTGGGTTATTGTGGTCATGGTTGGAGTGGTGAGAACCCTGGTGAGAAGATTTATAACTCTTGACACACATGGTCAGGTTGACCACACAGGCAATCTGTAACAGTTACACGCAAAATCGGGGAAATACGCCAAATGCCTACGTACCACAGCGACAATCTTTCACAGCGGCAATCAGTTAACACCAGTTACCGGCCACTTACGTCGCCGCGGGCACCTACACTATCAACGTCTGCACCAACCAACCGGAGCTCCACTCGCCGATGACATTGACTTACAGCCACTGACACCCTCCAGACACGGCGAGCGCAATCACATCGTCCTCATCAGCAGCGCTCAAAGATGCGATACAGACGCTCCAGCGCTGCAACCTGCACACAGCTGCCGTCCGTGGCACGTCCTCTTGGAGGTTTCAGACAGCCTCGCATGGCGGACAGGATCACCTGCGTGGGGCCAGAAACCAGCAAGTTAATGCGTGTTAGAGATTGCGCCCCGACCTCTATCGGCCGTAAGACAGTACGGTAGCAGTACCTGGGGCCTAATCAATTCATGGCGAGACCCAGAGGGCCATCACCGACAATCTTTGGTGGCTGGGAGACATATCCATCCCCAGACTTTCTCTGCCGTTGTGACTCATCTCACATGTTTGATTTTGTACTCGTATTCCGTAAACGCTCTCTCCGCATCCTCGTGCAGCTGCCCGCCCTCATGCGGACTCCCAGTCCCGCCGTTTCCTGTCGATGCGGCCTCAAGCCCACCAGTCCTGCGGCAGCCGACCGCCACTCCCGCTTCTCCCTCCGGCAGCAGCGGCGGCCGAGCTGCATACATGTCCGCCAGCGCCTGCGTTGCAGCAGCAAAGCGTTGAGCAGGCAGGGTGGCAGGCGAACATGCCCGCCGATCATTTTAAAGCACGATGTCTGCGATTGAACCTGGCCACCACACACGCGGCCCCCGGATCATTCATACGCTCAGAACCCTCCAACCCATTCATACGCTCAGAACCCTCCAACCCATTTACTTTGTTGTCACGCCTCATCGCCACAAACTTACCGCAGCAATGGCCCGCACCCTCTCCTTCGGTTGTTCCCAGTCCACGTCCTTGGCCAACGCCACGACCAGGTCTGGCAGTCGTGCTGGGTCGGGGAGGAGGCCCTCCAGCAGCAGCGGCACACTCCGCAACCGACCTGCAGGGCAGGGCCGGTAGGAACACCATCCCAACGCCCATATGGTTTCCAGCCACACAAGAGATGAGTAAAAGCAAAAAGCGACACGGTCGCAGATGCCCAGATGGACGCACAGCAAACGGTCAGTTGCGCAGTACCATTTGAAGTGGCCACGTGAAGTAGGAGGCTAGTTGCCGGCACGAGCTGACGTCCTTCGCATGCAACCACCTGTTGCCTGTGCTACGGCGCCGACGAATCCGCTGCGAACCAAGCGTTGCCAAATGGGTACGTCGGCACCAGCCGCGGTTCAACCCAGGCGAGGAGTCGTGGTCGAACTCAACCGGGCAGCAAGCCACCAACCTTGCTCATCCACGATCAGGCCTAGCTCCTTTTCCAACGTGGCGCCGTTCTGCTGCAGCAGCTCTGTGACCAGGTCACCCAGCTCCTCCGGCGAGCCGTCCTCGGGCTTAAGGGGCAAACAAACCAACATAGGGGGCGGAGCGCAGGTCGCAAACTTGCGGGTATGCATTCGGCGCGACATCACACGGACGGTGGCCATAGATATCGAGGAGGACCTCCCGACGTGCGCCCCCAAGCTCCTGACCGAATCTGCCAGCTTGACTTGATCCAAAGCAAGGCTTGTGGAGCACTGGCACGACCGGGACTTGGGCCGAACATCAAGGCCCCCCGACAGGATTAAATGACTCATTCACGGCTTATCACTTGAAACCCCCGCCACGCTGCCGTCGCTACACCCTTGCTACACCGGGCGTACCAACCTGCCATTCGCCCTTGACCTTCAACACCTGCAACCCCAGGATCACCAGCTCCGAAACCAGCGGCGCGGGCTCCAGCGCCAGTCGCAGCGGCTGCTCCCACCTGCGCGCAACCAGAGGGTACAGTGCGGCGAGGCGGCGGAACTTGTACCCCCCGAAGGCGTCTTTGCTGTCAGAGGCCCGCCCATAAGGAGTCCGGCCCATTTGCTTGAGCCACTTGCTCGGAGAGCGGGCTCTCGTCCTCCAACGTCCGCGCGCCACGCACCTGCGCAGAGCCAGCTGATAGAACATGTCCCGGCTGAGAGCCCCCACGTCCACCAGGTACAGCCGGGTGCCGTGCTGCAGCAGAGCCAGCGTGCCGTCCGCCTGGAGAGGGACAGAGCGGCCGCCGGTACGCGGGGCGGTGCGGCGAGGACCGGACCGCAGGCGTCCTCACTGACATCCACCGTACAGGCAGCGTGCTGTCTCCCGTGTACATGCGGGGGATGACACGAGCCGCCCGCAGCTCTCATGGACGACCGCCACATATGCTAAGATAACACCGTGCGCCGTGGAACTGCCAATGTCCCAACCCGGCTGCAAAGTTTACGGGTCACCCACCGCACACCGCCCGATGACCGGCGCCGGGCAGCACGTGGCTCGTCCTTACCACGCCCACAAACGTGTGTTCCCGCAGCAGGTCGCCCAGTCCCGCGTGCGTCCCGGCCTCCACCTCTGCCCACAGCTCCAACACGGCGGGGTCCGACGTGGCCATGGGCGGCAAGGCCCGGCGCGCAGGCAGCCGGGCGGCCAACACCCCCTCAGCATCCCGTGGTCCCGCTGCACCCTCATCCTCGCCAATGTCGGAAACTCCCTGGGCCTGCATCGGGTGCAACGTCACCTCAGCCCCTCACGAGCACATCGCCGATGGCTGGCCTTACTCCAGCCCAAGAAACCCGACGGAACGTGACGAGCAGACGGCATGATGTGACTTGCAGCGCAAACTGTTGTCCCTCCTGTTGCCCACCGTACCGCATACGTCCCGATGCCCAGAACCTCCGCAGTGAGCAGCCCAGCCGGCATGGGCTTTGCCGCCCGCTCCTGATGCTGCCGCACGCCGAGATCCGCACCGTCCAGGGGCCCTGAGCCCTGCAGACGAGCGGCGGCGGACCGCCGGCGGGTCACGTTGCCGCCCATCGCCGCGGCGCGTGCGGCCTCAGCTGATGCCGTGTCGCCGTTCCCCCCAGCGCTGCCGTCCTTGCTGTTCCTGTCCTTGCCCTTGGCGATGACGAAGGTGTCCAGCGTCCCCGCCCTGATGTGGTGGGGTACGGCGAGGATTTTTGGGAAAGCTCAGCAAGCGCGCAGTTGCTTTGGCGCAACACTGCTAACATCAGAAGGCAATAGTTGACATTAAGTGGTTCTCCGTGGCCACGCACACACCGACAACCAGTCAACAACAGGTTGCCGCGGGCAGCCCTGAGTTGGGACGCGGCACAAACAATCAGAATCCGTCTTTGAAGTCATATGTAACCACTGCAACTTCTGGGTCGAAGGGTGCACTGCTAGTGGTGGCGGGCGACGCACCTGAAGTCCACGCGGATAAGCTTCTCCGGTCGGTACGGCAACGGTGCCGGTGCGCCCGATGGCGCCCGTTTGAGATCCTGTGCACTTCCGCCGGCCGGCCTTGACCGCCGCCTCCGCCCCTTGGACGTGCCCTCCACGTCCTCGTCGCCTTCAGCATCTTCCTCCTCCGCCCCTTCCTCTTTGTCGTCCTCACGATGCGGCTCCCCTGATGCACCCTCACCCTTCGCGTCGCCGGTACCACCGCGGCCGCCGTCTGACTCGAGCTGCGCCTGCTTCTGCGTTATCGGCAGCGACGCGAAGGGCAGCTGCGTCTGCAGGGTGGCGAAGGTCCGGGACTCGTTGGATGCCAGCAGCTTCTCCTCCACCGCCCTTCGAATCTCCTCAATGACCTCAGCCTGGCGAGGACAATGCCGGGCATGGGTGAATGGGAATGTTGCTGAATGTGGAGACACTGGAGTGAATCAACAAGCATGCGCATGCAGCAGCCAAAGCTGTTGTCAGCTGACAGCGACGACCCAGATGGGTCAACGTCATCCACCTGGAGCCGTCTCCATGCGAGACATACCTCTTCTTTGGTGTGTGGTGGCTGCTTTGTCGTCTTCGTACCAATCGATAAGCATGCACAATCCGATCTGGGTCGGGCTCGACGGCATCCCTCTCCGACATTCATCCCGGCTATCCGTGGACGTGACTCCTCCCACATCACATCTAGTCATATCCGCATATAACATTCTTGCTCGTCAACGGCACTCCGGATGGTGCCCCCAGCTGACCTCTTGGCCCGTTCCTCCCGTTGGCCATCAACCAACACGCCAGTGTCCAGCCCGGCACGCGCACCTGATGCATGAAGCCCACCTCCCGCTTGGTGGGGTGCATGTTGACTTCCACCTGTCTCGGCGGCAGCCGCACGTCAAGGAACATCCAGGGCCGTGAGGCCTTGGGCAGCAGCGTCCCGTACAGCCCCTCCAGCGCGCGGCGCAGCGGGTTGCACTCCACGCAACGGCCGTTAATGAACAGCACCAGGACCGTCTTCTTGCCGGTGCCGTAATTCGCCCCGGAGATGAGGCCCTGATCAGGACGACGAGGGGGAAGTTCCCGCCCAGAAATCTAATCATCCGGAAGTCGACATTGCGGGTTCACACATACAAGCAGGTTTACCGTGCTAAGTCACTAATTACGCGTCGCCAGACGATCCAGCAGCTCTTGAAAGCAGATTTTCCATGATCATATCTTCGATTCCGACGTGCGGCAACAGAGGATACTTCGCAGCCGCGCGAAAGCTCGACGCATCCCGACGTACCTCAACGCGCAGACCCATGGGTCCCTCCACTGGCACCTCCGGCCCCGTGCTGCCGCCCACTGTGAGCTTCAAGGGCAGCAGATCCTTTGCCACATCGGCGCCGTACACGGCCCTCACGGCGTCCACCCGCGATCCCGCCGCGGTGGTGGCGATGTCGGGTCGTGAGTCGCCCTGGCGGCGGCAGCTGAAAGCCACTCCCGTGCTGTACACCGCGTAGCGCCCGACCACGTCCAGGATCAGGCCGTACTCCTCGTTGCCGGATTTAAGAGCCTGCAAACAGAGGTTTGGGTTCAGGGTTTGTGTTCAGGCAGGCATGACACCTGGGAGCCCATACGCTGCCAGCTGCTTAGTAAACACACCGTCAAATGCGCGGACGCAGATGCGTACTACACATGCCAAGTGGGTCCGTCCGATCGAGTCCCCCAAGCTACCACCCATACCCAGTGTGGCCAGTCTGCGCCCGTAACGCAAAGGGCGAGTCGAGAGTTACAATCCTGGCCGCCTACCCGGGCCGGATGTCTCACAGCCGCCAGCATCTGCCAGCCTTGCCCCAAGGGACATCTGCCCTCAGGCCAAGCTGGGGCCCTGGGCGGTCCCCGCCCACCTTTCGTCTCGTGGGGACGTTGTAAAAGAGGTCCTCCACTGTGATTGTGGTGCCCGGGACGGCGGCTACTGGCCGGGGCCCAGGGGCCTCCATTTCACTGTCCTGGCAAAGACATCACGATTGTTTTGGGGCAATCCGGATATGTCGGTGCTAAGGCGTGCGGGTATGTGACTGAAAGACGTTGCAACGGTGCAGGCTGGGCCGCGGGTGAGCAGTGCTGGTCCGAGAAGCCCTTTGGAGCTCTCCTCGTTCCCCTCATTCCCTGCACGTTGGCAGCCTTCTATGAGCTCTTGGACAACGGAGTCCCAGCGCCGGGAAGTACTCCCACGTGTAGGATGACCCCATCCCCATGGGGATGACCCCATGACCCAAGTGCGGGCGCGCAGCGGACTGAGGTATTGACACGCTGGGGGCGAGATCAAGTCCACCGACGAAAGGACGGCGCAATGAGCTGCGCGTGCCGCTCCCCGTTTCTCAATGTTGAGTGCATGCCGGTCGGTCCCCCTGGGCTGCCGCACCTTGAAGGTGACCCTGTACCCGTACTGTGCGCCTCGCGCCATGGTGGTGACCGTCATGTGCGACACGAAGCTGATGGAGCACAGGGCCTCCCCCCGGAAGCCCAGTGTGGAGATGGTCTCCAGGTCCTCGTACTCGCGCAGCTTGGAGGTGGTGTGCCGGTAGCACAGGATGGGCAGGTCTTCTTTCTGCACGTCGAGCCCGCGCAACGGGCAGGTGGCGGGGTGCGGGATCCTACATGGGACTGGGGCGTGAGAGCGACCTTGGCTTTTCGGCAGGCATGCCCCAGCAGGCAGGCAACCTGCCTCAGTCAAGTCTTCACGGCATGCAGGACTGGCCAGCTCAGCAGGTGTGGGACGCGGGACCGCAGCAAACGATTGCGTGGCTGCAAGTGGGTCGCCTTTGCGGAGGAGCGTCGACGTGGGTGCTGTTTGGGCTGCTGATGCTGCGGGCTCTGAGTGCGCTCAGTATTTTGCGCTCCGGCTGAATGGCACGCAAGCACCCCAGGTAACGCGAGCAGAAATCGCATCCTGATGCTCTCTGCGGCCGGCCTGTTGCAACCGCAGCGCAGGGTCATGGGTGGTCATCCGTGGCCAAGCTGACAGCGGTGAGCCAGGTGAAGCGCCGATGGCAAGTGCTTGCGACTCCGTGAAATCCTTGCCTCACCATCTCACCCGAATGCCGCAGCCATTGTCAGTGATCTGCAGGAGCTTGTTGCCGCCCTCCTTCACGATAATGCTGATCTGTGTGGACCCAGCGTCCAGTGAATTCTCAAGCATTTCCTTCAGAGCTGAGGCAGGTCGTTGGATGACTTCGCCTGCAGCGATCTTGTTCACCACGTTCTCGTCAAGCTTGCGGATGACGGCTGGGGCAGCCGTGGGTGGCGGTTTGCGGTGAGGGTTCCCCGACGACCCAACCGCGCTGGCGTCCATCTCCGCGCGAAGTTATTGCTATGGGTGCTTATGCGCTGGAGACCTACATTGCGGTTGCTATGCCACGCTGCGCTAAGGTTGTTTCCTAAACCCTGAACACCGGTTTCCCGACACGTTGGGGGCGCAAACACACACTTTTGTTAAGTGTTCATTTGGAACTTGTATTTGCTGCTACACTTATGAGACAAGGACAATCAAGAATGAATTGTGACAAACACGTTTAGACAGCTGGCCGAGGTGGCGCGCCGCTCAACATATTTATCTTACGAAGTTAACAGGTATCTCATTGTTGGCCTTCCGCATGAAGGCGATATCCCTGCTGTTTGGGGCTGCTGGGTGGTTCGAAATCCAAGTACGGAACGCAATTCGTCATTTCTGGCCTTGGGGAAATACCGCTGGGGACTCATACTGATGTAGTTACTTACCCAGTCGGTATGGATTGCAGGCGTTAGTCGATCGTGGGACGGGCTTTGGCAGGGAACAGCTTGACCTCGACAGCCTTTGCTTGGAGGCATCCGCGCTTTCTGACAACTTCAGCAGATTCTCTTATACACATTGATGCCATAGTTACGCGGACCTTGATCGTGAGACTCGGCTATCGACTCTTCCCCCGGCGCGAAACTCAGCGCGATGCTGCCGCGCGGCCAAAGCCTTGCGCATGGGTTGCTGGACCGTGAAATTGGGAAATCGACTAATCGTGAGTATTACAAAGGCGGGTTGCATTGTAACTATGCAACGTTTCTGACAATTTTGGACAAAAACTGCAGGTGGACATGGCTTCGGGGTCAGCCAGATTCATCAGCAAGGCATCCTATTGTCCAACATAGAGTTTGGTGCCCGGCCCGCATTGGTTCCACTGCCACCGGCCGTTGAAACTACCGGCGTCCCTATCGTCGCCAAATTCAATAAGGTGAAAATGCAAGCCTCGTTTCCGTGCCGCCAAGTCCCGAATCGCTGTAAGCGTTTATATTAACCAACAAAAACAAGCTAATGGCAATGACTCTTCATCCACACGCCATAAAGGCATAAACCATTCCCGGTTTCATCTGCAGAATCCCTGCTTCGGAAACGGCAAGCTGCTGGCGGTCGGCGGCGAGGAGGGCGTAGTGACAATCGCTAACACTGAAAGTATCGAAGCTCTGGAGCAAGGGCGCATGGATGCCAGCTGGCGACCACGGGCGCACTGGCCTTGCCATCGGAACAGCATCTTCGATCTTGCATGGGCTAAGGTACGTAAGGTTTTGAATTGTCTTCCTGCAAGCGTGGCGCAACTTATCGCGCATGCTCTTCGAATCCGTACGGCTTGTAGTTCCGACCCTAGCTCTTCGCACGAATGAATGAAGCGTTGCCCTAATCATGCGCAGAACGACTCTGTGCTCTTCACGGCCTCGGGCCATCAGCAAGTGGGTCTATGGGACACGGACACGGCCCGGGCCTTGGCGGTAGCTGAGGGCCACGAAGGGTCCATCAAGAGTATCGCAACGCTGCACCTATGTGAAGACGTGTTCGCCACAGGTAAGATTGCGGCGCATTGGCCGACCCGTCGACTTATGTTGCCTGGTAATTCCAGGGAGGCGGCCTGATAACCATGCCAGACGTTGAGTGCATCTGCTTGCGAAGCGGAGAAACTGACTTGCTACCGTCCGTCCTCTATCCACTCCGACTGCAGGTGCCCGCGACGGGCGCATGATGCTGTGGGATGCGCGTTGCCCGGGGTTTGGTGGTCAGGCACCTGCAGCAGGGCGCCGGACGCCGGCTGGCACGGACCTGGATAACGCGCCAGTCCTGTCCCCGGTATGGGTGCAAGACAACGCGCACGCTCGAACTTCTGCCCCGGGCGGCAACAGGGCTTCGGCCAAAGCAGCTAAGCCACCGGCCGTGACGGTCACGTCGGTGGCCTTTTTGCCTTACTCTTATTTGCTGGCGTCGGGTGGCGCTCATGATACTGTCGTCAAGCTTTGGGATTTGCGCATGCACGGATTGCCTCTGTGTGACCTGGAGCTGCCAAAGGTGGAAACTGCGAGCGGCAGGAGCGGCTCAGGTATGGGTTCTGCGGGAGGATTGTTTTGAGAATGCGCCCCTGTCAGGACAACATCTGCGTTGGGATTACTTATGCGGCACCGCGATGTAGTCGGGCACAGCTCAGCATGGCAGGTGGCGTCTCCTGTGCTGTTTCTGTACAGTTACGAACCGCAGCTATGTTGTGTGCCCGGGGTGGCAATGACTAATCCTAAGGTGCATGTGTGTTGTCTGATGATTGATCTATGAGGTGCGTGTGTGATCGAAGTCAGCCTTTCATGCATCCGGTGTGGCCGTGGTGCGTCGCCTATTGCCGCTTCGGTTGTTGTGGTCCCCTGGGTGCCCCTGCGTGCTTGGGTGGTTGTGTCGGCGGCTTTAATCCCTCTTTTTGTTTTCCAAGGCGTTGTGGTGCGGCGGTGCTTCGTTGCTTTGTCCGCTAGCGGGTCACTCTTAGTGCCGTCTCTCCTGGTGCTTCATTGCATTCATGGTGCTGCACCCTTTCCCGACCCTTCCTAATAGGTCGGGCGTCCATGCATAAGGCCAAGACGGCGAATGCTGACTCGAAGAGCCTGCCGCACGAGGTCGCCGATTTTACGTGTCCAACCCGGGCCTCCGCCGTGGGAGTGACACACCTGGCGGTATCGGATTCAGGTGAGCGGTTGCTTGTGCACTGAACCAAGGCCAGTATGCAAATCAAACAACGGCCTCTTGTCGACCAAGGCCTCCTCGACACAGCTGTACCTCCTGTAGCGTAACTGCTGAAATCTTTAATCCACGTTCTGGCGGATTTGGCGGAAATGCATATCGATATCGCTGTTGTTGGTCATGTGTCGGCGTATCGGCTGGCGCTCACGGCCCACTCGTCGGGATTAATGCCTACACGCAGGCGATCGGCTGCTCGTGAGCTGCCTCGACTCGCAGCACCATTTGTTCTCCATCAGCCGGCTCGCCTCCGGCCCGCTGACCACCTGGCGTGCGCCTCCGCCCGCCGGTAAGGGCACCTTCTACATGCGCAGCGCCTTCAGCCCGTGTGGCAACTACATCCTGTCCGGCTCGCGCGATGCCGGGGCGCATATCTGGCTGGCTGCTGACCCGCAGCGATCGGCCATCGAGCTGCCTCACGAACATGAGGTCACAGGCGTGGCCTGGTGCGGCAGCGACTGGAGCCAGGTTGCCACGTGCTGCGACTCTGGAGAAGTGCGCGTTTGGACGCTCAACCGGCAGCCAGCACACGCGAGGAGGCGGACGGAGGAGGCGGCGGCGCCAGCCATGGCGAGTCACATGACCGAGCTCGACGTTGCTCCATGCGGCAGCAGTGGGGCCGATGGGAACGGCATACAGCGTCACTCGAACACTGGAGCCTGCCCATCGGCGGTCCCAGCAGGCTTACGAAGCCCTTGCAAACCCGTCAAGCCCCTTATGCGCCGGACGGTACAGCTGCGCCTGAACCTGCAGCGCAGACCAGCTGCCGCGCCACCACCAGCTACCGTAACGGCCGCCGCAATCCAGCCGTCTGCACCCGCCGTAGCTGCGGATGTCGCAGCGGCGGCACCGCCCAGCGTCGTGCCACTCTTGGCTGTGATGGAAGCAGCAGCAAGCCCAGCAGCGGTACACGCTGGCCTTGCCCATGAGCTCTTCCTGAGGACAGCTGGAGGAGCATGCGGACTCAAAGGCAAACTTGCCCCGGCCTGTGCCGCGGCTGTTCGTGCGACGGCTGTAGGCACGCCCGTGTCCAGCAGCGCACCCGCAGCACCCGCGTCAGCAGGCCCATCTTGTGCGAGGCGCGCAGCCATGCTTCCGCCGGTCCCAATATTTAGTCCCGCGATCAATTCCTGGCAGCAGCAGCCTCCAAGGGTAACGCCGGAGACCGAGCAGGATACGAGTCCGGCGCCCTCAGCACCGGCGGCTCGGCTACCTCGTGCTGCGGAGCCGACCGGCGCCGGATCCTCGGCATTTGGTGGCCTGGAGGCGGCCATGAAGAACTTGGCGCAGGTGCGCACGCAGTCCCCGGCGCGTATGCTGCCGCGATGTGACTTCAGCGGCGCAAAGGGTGGCTTGGACGGCTTCGTTCACAGTGCTGCGGGGCCGAACGAACAACACGCCCTTGACCCGGTGTTTGGCCAGCCATCTCTGCCGCCGCACTCTGAGCAGCCAGCAGATCTGCCAACGGCCCACTCATTCCCGCCGGCGGCCCATGCTGGTGCCGGCAGTCTGCTGGCAACCCGCGGTCTGGCCGTCTCGCCTCGTACCACGCCGGTCAGCATCAGCCGCATCCGCTCACGGCTGGGTCCATTCAGTCCCTCACGCTCTACCTTCAGCAGCGGCTCGGGGCCCTTCTCGAACGCTCCTCACAGCGGTGGCCACAGCAACGGTGGCGCCGTGGGAACCCCCACCGCTAGCCAGCGACACACACCAGGTCAGGCGCCGCAAGGTGTCGTGGACCAAATTCTGCGCAAATCGCCACGGTACAGCAGCCGTACTGGACACGCAGCCGGCGGCGATTCTTTGATATCGCCCCGTTTTCGCCGTACAAGCCTGGAGGGCCCTGGTGAAGCCGCAGAAGTCGCCGTTCCGCGGCGCCTGTTTGCCACTGATGGCGATGGGGACGATCGGCCGCTCGGCAGCGCGCCAGGGCCGGCTGCTGGAGCCGTACAAGTTCCCCGTGCTGCCTTGAGCAGCGGTGTGGACCTCGTGGCAGCGGTTGACAGTCTTCTGCAGCAACCCAGTCTTGGCTTGACAGCTCTCGACATCCCGGCTGCGTCGCGGACACCACCGCGGCTGTCAATGTCTCCTGTCGTTTACGACTTCCATGATGGGCAGGATGTCGGCCCGGCCCTGCGCTACCGCGCCGCGCATCCGGATGATCTGGGCCCCTATGTCGACTTCAGCCTGGATGCAGCTGCAGACCGCGAGCAGATTGGACGGGGCCCTGAGGAGCCCCAGCTGCAAAGCTTCATGCCTGACGCAGGCGGCCTGCTATTCGGGTGGGACAGCTTCACGGGCGTTGGCGGCGCGGCAGGCCTAGGTGCCGCAAGCTCAGCCGATCGCGACCTTGCTGGGGAGCAGGTGGGGAACTGGTTTTTGCGCCGAGCTGTCGGCAGCGAAGGAGGCTTCATGGTCTCAGCCGATGCCGTCGGCGATGTTGGCACGGACGACGACTCGGACTCAGATTGGGAATCTGATCCGTATGGCGACAAGGAGAACACGCCACCGCCAGAGCCGCTTCCCGATCACTCCCATCAGACCAGTAGCGGAGGCTCAGGGGCGCCGTTTGCATCGCCGTCGCGGCGCAGTCAGCCTGAAGATGACCAGCCGCTACCGTTGCTGCTCCTGGAGCCTGTGTCATCTACACCCACGCGGGCGGCTGCGGCAGCGGCTGGTGCGCCGTTTGCAGCCGCCACGGCAACGACATCGGTTGGAGCCCCGTCCGGGCTGCGGTGGACGCGTCTCACAACGCCCTTCGCTGCGGCATATCCAATCGCGGCAGCTGTAGGTTCCGTCCCTGCGGAGGGCGTTGCCGCGGCACGCCCCGGGGGCGCCCCGTCGCTGCACAGCGAGCCAACTGTCAGCGCAGGGATAGCGCCGAGCAGCACGGGAGCAGCTGCGGCGGGCGGCCTCGAGGGCGCTGGTACTGGTGGCACTGTAGCCGAAGGTGGGCACCATATGCCCAGCGTCAGGGGAAGCCGCGGGGCAGCTGGCGAACCAGTGGAACTCGTAACGGCGTCACGCAGCTACGGCGGTGCCAGCGCAGGCCCAAATGCACTTCAGACGGAGCGGCGGCAGAGCATCGACGGGACAAATGAAGCTGTCAGCTCTGGGGACAGCGGGCAGCGCCACCACGCACCCTGTGTCGACGACCACTTGACGCCAACGAAGCGGCCGCGGCGCGCCTACAGCTCCAGCGACGACCAGGGCAGTGCTGGGGATCGATCTCCATCGCCCACACGCCGGGTTCGCTCGTCGGGAGTACTGGCAGGCCCGGCGCCCACACCGAATGCTAAGCACAGGTTTGGAGGTGCATATGCGGCTGCCATGCCCTCCCCTGCCGTGCGAAGCGGCAGGCATGGTGGTATCAGCCGGCTCGCGCCAGCACCCGGCGCCGGGTATCTGCTGACGGCTGCAGCTGTCGCGGCTGCCGGCATTGGTTCCGAAAGCCCCGCGATCAAAGTGGGTACTGTCCCCAGGACCGGTGGCCGCCACACCGCCGCCTCGGAGGAGTTTTTCCGTCGTCGAGAACAAGAGGAGCGCAGTCACGCAATGATGTCGCCGTTTGGGTTCGGCATGTTTTCCGGCGCGGCGGCGACACCTGGCGGTGGGGCCAGCCGAGGTGCACCATGCACCTCGCTCGGCGGCCTTGGGACGGTGGCAGAAACGGAGATGGAGCTGGAGTCGGGTGGCGTCGAGGAGGGTGGACGGGGCGGGGGCAGCTCGGTGCGACGTGCGTTGGGGTTGGAACTGCTGAAGGATGATGATTTCGGGCCCATGGAGAAGAGCGTGCGGTCCCTGTCCCGCATGTTTGAGACCTCATCTCAGGGCGGCGGCGATGACGGTGGCATTCCAATGGTGCCGTGCACTTTCCCTAGGGATGATGAAGGGGGCGGTGGAGCGCAGGATGAAGGGCAGAGCCGCCGCCTGGCGGTCCGTCTGCCATTCGAGGAGCGCACCATTGAGTCTCCGGCAGTGATGCCCTGCTGCTCCAACGGGGGAGCTGCCGGCACAGAGGGAGGCGATGAGGGGGGATATTTTGAGCCGGATGTGCAGCGGGTTAATGAAGGCCGCGAGCGTCAGGGCAGCTTCCGCTTTAGCACTGTTCTCTGTCGGGATCCACAGCCGGCTCGCGAGCTATTCCAGGGTGGGGGCCAGTCTGCATTTGCGCTTCAGGCGTCTGAGATGCGAATGGAGGAAAGCAGCCGGAGCGCTCATATCCGGTCAGATGGGACGGCGGAGGGTGGTGCGGTTCTGCAGACAGCGTGGAGCGGGCATGGCGTCAGTTTCCCTCGTGGCTTCCGTTCGCAGGGGCTATCGGCTCAGGCAGGGATCGATGCCATTGGTGCGGGATCGCGATCGGCCGCCCCAGCAGGTCGTTCTGGAGGCATGGGCCCACAGCCAGTCCTTTCCAGGGTCTCGCCGTCGCCGCAGCTTTTCGGAGGCATGCTCGGATCACAGGAGCCAGCTACTGCAGCAACCGCCGGAGTGGAGGAACAGCAGGCGCAACCCGTGCAGCCCTTGCACAGGCCGCGTCAGATGACGCTGCAGGAGCTCTGGGGGCCTGCACAGCGGCATCAGACTCCGCCGATGACGCGACCGACGGCGCTGTCCGCGATGCCGCTTTCGCGGAACGCGTTGGGCCCCACGGGGCTTACGTCGCCCAGGTTCCTCAGATAGGATCGGACTTGAGGCTCGTCGAGGTGATACATAGGAAAACAGTGCGGAGGGCACGGACAGCTTTGCCTGCCATTATGTTGTATTAGTACGCGACAAGTATTAAGCTCGAGTGCGCTCAACTGGCGCTGACGAGGAGGCATGCATGTGCAGGTACCCGGTTTCGCTGACGAGCGTAGCAATTTCGGTTGTTGGCGAATTGACAAAAGTCATATCCCTGGAGATTCAGGGTGCAGGACGTAGCCATTTGTAGTTGGTCAGCGGCATGTGGTGTTGGCGGGGACCTGGATGCGTATGTCGCTGAAAATGCGGCCAAGAATTTGTACTTTTTCCGTACAGTGCAGATCTTATCGCTACTCCAATCAGCGCGAGTTACGGACCCCAAGGGGCATGGCCCCCTCCAGGTGCTCTCCCAGTCGAGACACGGATACGATTACGTTTTAAAACAACAAACAACAATCGAATTCGCCTGGTATGCGCGGACAACTGCACCTTGTACAAACACAGTACTCAACCCAGTTGCCTAGGCCCGGCTCCTCACATTCGTTCCTCCTTTAATCGCTTCCGCTGCAGCACAACCAACACGTACTCCAACAGCTTGAGGAAGCCCCGTCGGCAACCAGTTCGATTCCATGGCGCACGGCGATGCCGCTTCGCTGCCCCTCAGTCCACCACCACCAGCGTTGCGTTCCTGGACTGCAGCCACGGGCCCAGAGCCAACACCAGCTGCTGACGCAGCTGACGCACCGCGTCATTCCGTATCACCGCCTGCCCCCGAGTAAAGCTGCGGACCGAAGCTGAATCCCTCTCGCCGCCTCCACCATCACCGCCCGGTTGTTCAAAGCTTGCGCGCGATGCGGCGCTCGACTGCGCGCCGCCCTCCGACCGGCCGTTGCCGTTGCCCGTTGCGTGGACAAACGGCGCCGCCCGGTCAGCGGTGCTGCCGCCGCCGGCACCCGATGCCGCCGCCGCCAGCTGCAGCGCCGCTGCGTCCGCCTGCTGCGCGAGATTGCCACTTGCCGCCGAGGAGGCCAGCTTGGCGGGGTTGCGGAGGCGACACTGCGAGGGGAACAATCCATCGGGGCCACACGAAAGCTCAGACACTGGTCACGTAGGGTCACGCTGCGGCTACGTGGCGAGTTGCCTACCGTACGCCGTCGCATGTCAGCCCCTACCAGCGCGCTCTACCTGGCCGCATGAGCCCTGGCACGCCACGCAGCTTTTAGAGGCCGGCTCCGATACGGTATCCATCCACGCCCGAGCCAACAATCACGCAGATTCCACGTCTTTCTTCTCATCCGTGCAAACGGACGCACGCCAGCCCGCGCCTCGCTTCCTTCTCACTCGCAGCAGCACCTCCACGCCCTTCTCCGTGAAGGCAGTCACCTCCAGCCGCGGCGCCACCGGCCCCTCCGTCTCCACGGCCCCGCTGGCCAGCACCTGCCGCCGCAGCTCCTCCAGCTCGGCGGGCAGCGAGTGCCCGTAGTCGGGCGGCCGGACACGGATGCGCAGCTGCAGCGCCAGAGGCGCGTGCGAGTGGTACCAGGGCGGCCGATTGAGGCCTGCGGGGACAGCGAATGCAGCGGCGGTGCAGGATGCACCCGTGGTCGGTGACAATACCGTATCTCCGTATGGCACGGCTTCCTTCGAGCTCGGTGCAAGTGCGCAACCCAGAGCTGGACCATCGGCGAAGGCGCAGCAGTAGGAGGGAGGGGGTAATATCGCCTCACGTGACATCCAGAATCACACAAGGGCGTCGCGAACCTCCGGATACATGAAAGCGTGCACAGTTCTACGTTGCGACGCCTACAGACGCGTGCCCAACCATCCCTACCTCCGTGGGCGCACCCGTCCGCGACCTGCCAGCAGCCGCCCTGCAAAACCCCCGTCACATCCTGTTGGCCCGGGCCCCCGGTCGCGCGCGCTGTCTCCATTGTCGAGGCTCCGTTCCGCAACCACCCTGTCGTACGTGCCGTACTTTTCCCAGCCCGTCCCGATCTATATCCGCCGCTGCCTTCACCCGCCCCGCCCCATTTTGCGCCGCGATGTCGCCCGTTCACCCACGCACACTGTTTGCCTTCTCTTTTCCGCCGCCCCACCACCGTGCCTGCCGACCTATTTCCGCAGTTCCCCTCCTCACACCGGCCTTTGCACTTTGGTAGACTCCGTCGCCGCGATGTACGGCTCCCGCCTCACAGGCCAATATTCCGCATGTCGGTTGGTCTGTGTCCGGCTTCAACCTCGTTCCTCCTCCGCACTGCTGCCCCTCCGGCCCTCCCCCACTCACGCTTGCTGCTCTTGCTCTTGTTGGTGATGACCATGTCGGCTAGCGCCCGGTTGGGTATCGCCACCGCGGAGCCGTCCTCGAGCGCCAGGTGCGTGCGGAGGGCCGCCACCTCCACCACCTCACCCGTGTATACCGTCACACCCGACATGACGGAGATGGTGTCACCCACCTGGAAGGGCCGGTCCAAGTACTGCGGGGCGGCCGTGCCACGGCGGGGTCACGGCGGGGTCACGGCGGGGCAGTCGGGCGCCGGTGCAGGCTCCGTACATGGTCTAGGTCTAAACCCGGGCTCTATATATTCCGTGTTACCGGATGGTATGCCCGGGAAGGGTGGAGCGCGCGCACGGCCATGCGCAAGAGCAACCTCGATGCGGCGACGGCTTTGCAGGCGCGCGGGAGAGAGCAGGCCCAGGTGCATTGCAGCTGCACCGCTGCGTTCCTCGACGGGCACGTTGCAGCTGTGGGGGATGCGGAATGCGGACCCGCCACATGGTGAGGAGACGGTGGCAGCAGAGCACTCGCGTCACCACGCGCAGGGTTCCTCCTGTCGCGGGTCACCGGTGCCGGCTATAAGACTTACAATCTGCATGCCACTGACGGCGTTGGCCAGCAGCTGCTGCGACGCCAGCCCAGCCAGCACACTGCTCCAGCCGGTCACCAGCAGCAGCGGCTTCACATCCACCCCCAGCATCTGGACCACAAGCATGCCGGCCGCCAACACAAGGGCCCACGTCGCGAACCTGTGCGGCAGTCACGGGCCCAGGGGCCTTAGGACACCGGGATACGCCAGGGTAACGGTTAGGTACAGCTGTGGCCGTGGGGCGCCTGACGGACTCATTTGGCGCCGGCTTGGGCGCGCTGCCGGCCATTCAGCCGGCGGATATGCAACGCGCCGGGTGGCGGTGGTCGAACTGAGACGGTGAGTTGGGTTTGCCCGGGGAACCTGTTGGGGGTCGATGGTGGTCGATGGACGGGGCGGCTGCGTCGGCTTCTCCCCACCGGCTCGCTTTTGCCCGCTCATCAGACGGGTGTGTTGCTGTGGCCGCAGTCGCGGCCCCTTCCCCCTTCGGTGGTGCTGCCCCATCGTCAGCTGCCCCGCGTGTCTTGGGCGACGTGCACGCCCCGCGCCTTCCCTTGCTCTCAGCGCTAGAAGCCCCAGTTCCCCGCCTTGTGGGCCCACAGGCGCCATCGCACAGACACCGCATGACGTGTGCTCTGCGCAGCGCTGCGGGTGCCTCCATCACGCAGCAGGGGCAACGGTGTTGACATGGGCGGTGGAACCCGCCAGCGGCCCCCGCCGGCCAGCGGCCCCTCTGTCCCCCGGCGCTCACGAGTTGAGAGGCGTCAGGATCCGCTCCAACTCCTGTCGGCCCTGTGTGGTGGTCTGATGCGACATCAGGAAGCGCCCCAGCGCCACGTCCTTCCAACTCAGCAGCGCCCAGCAGCTGCGGTGGGCCCAGGGGGAGGGCAGCGCCGTGGGGCCAGGTGGGCGACACAGCACCCCGCAGGCCATGCGGACATGCCCACATGGTTACATGCTGCGGTGAGGGGTGCGGTATTACAACACGGCCAGTTGAGGCGAGTTCACATTCAGTGATGGCGCATTGCTCTGTAGGAGAGGGCATGGCGTAGCCCGGGTCGTTGAGTGGCGCCTGGGCGACGAACGGGTCCGTGCCCAGTCAAGACATAAGGTCGCATCGGCACTTCCAACGACCCAACCCCCCATCCCCTTGCACTTTACGTCGTGTTGTTCATCTGGGCTTGTCTCCCCCGAGACGTTCCACCACTCGCGTGCATATGCCAATGAAGCCTGTTACAGTGGACCCCGCGGGTCATCGGTGACAGCCGAAGCCCGCTCACCACACACTGCGAGAGGAAATCCGCGCCAATGAGGGCAGCGCACTGGACCCTCCCACCCTCCCCCTTTGCGGCGCTGCTGCTCACCCGAACACCACCAGCGCCACCTGGTAGAACAGGATCAGGCCCTGATCCAGTTTGACCAGCGCCGCCTTGGCAGACTGGAGCAGCTGGACGGTGCGGCCTGCAACCGCGGAGCACGGGCATCACGCGGCGAGTAATGCGAAACGACTTGAGGAATGTATTCGGGTTATTATATCACTTATGTACAAATCACCACCTGTGGCAAGACGTGCGATGGGGCAGTAGAACGGCATCCTCGCCTACACAAGGTGTGTGATTGGGCGCGAAAACAGCCTGCAAGGCACCATTTCGCCACTCGCCCCCCGGACATCCATTCCCTTCCACCCATTACCATCCAGGCCACTATGTCATGTCGGCAGTATACCCCCGCTGCCCTCAAGTCCCTCCTCCACTCCGCCACCTCCACACGTACCGTGCTCCAGGATCCGCTGCAGGTCGTCCGCCGCGGGGGTGCCCCTGGCCAGCAGCACCCGCTCCCCCAGGCCCTGCAGGATGTTGGCGGCGCTTCGCGCCACGTGTGTGACCGTGAGCAACGTGAGCGCGGTGCGGCTCGGCGCAGTGGCGGCCACAGGCAGCAGCCCCGCGAGTTGCCGGAACAGTGGCAAGGCGGCGACGCCGCCGCGCCCGCCGGGGGATGCGCCGCTGACGTCCGCCTACGGCCGGGACATTCAGGAAGGCTTTAAAATATTTCCACAAGTTCTGCGATCCCGATCGAGCTAGGCGATGAACTGTCCGGTGCGCCACGGTGGCGCGGTTTCGTTACTGCAGTGTGTGGTGAGGAGGCTGCGGCTGTCATCGATGACCCGCGGGGTCCACTGTAATGGTTACTAAAACAAAAATCATTAACAACAAGGTCGAATCCTTACAGCGCGCACGTCGCGTTGTGATGGCCAGCCAGCCCTGCATGTCCTTTGCATCGCCAGTACGCAGTTTGTGGCGCAGGGTTCCTTTTACTTCCAGTGATCCAGACGGGCGGGCATGGAAAGACCCGGATGTCACTCGCTTTGGACGGGTCACCCAGCTAGCCACGATATTGTGGCGGTTAATCGCAACCGCAACAGATTAAGCGCTTGTGTGACCTGCGTACCTCACGAGTGCGCTTCTCGAGGTGGCCTAACCAGCGCTGTAGCAGCCAAAGCGCCAGCAGCGGCAGCGCCACATGCAGGAACGTCTCGCGCAGCGCATAACCTAGAGCCGCGCTCACAGGCTGTTCCAAAGCGAGCACACTTGGGTCGGGCGGTACGTCTTGCGGCAGCAGGGAATGCGGGTGATGATAGTGGTGCTGATGCGACGTCACATTTCCAGCTGTGACCCCCGGGTCGGTGGGAGCGGCGGTGCAACGACCTTTATACTGGCGAGGATGACATGTGAAATGTGCAACGTAGGAGGTACGTGAAACAGCGAGACACTGACCCCTTGGCGCCGCGACTCGGCACAACATACGTTTCAGGTTTCAGCAGGTCATGGAAGACAAGAAAACAATGTCAAAATACCTAAGCACTCAGTGTCAATTTCAATCAAAGTAATGCGCCATTTGGGTTATCTCGAAAGTCTGCAGGACATAGGCCGGGAGTGCTAGGTGATTGTTCTGGTCCTGTTGACTCAGTGACTGTTCGGTGCGAAACAACTTCGGTGGTTTACAAAAATGTACCTGAACAGTTGTCGTTTGCCATGAAGAAGGCTGCAATCCTGCAAAGTTGAAAGTCGTTGAAAAGCTTCGGAGCAGCAGACTTCGGAGCAACGGAAGGGAGCTAGTGGCAGTTAGGGGCTGTGATTTCTAGCCGATGCCGTCCTGCGAATTGTCATACATTTCATGTTGATATGTGTATATAGATAACTCAGCATATACGACGAAATCGCTTAGAACTGTGGAGCGCTGCCCGAAAATGGTGTTCAATAAAAACAACAAGAAGGAAATTAGTGCCATCGATGACCTTATCAAATCCAAAATATATGTGAACCCGAAGCGCTTCGAGGAGCTGAACAAGCTGAAGGAAGGCATCTGGGACCGACCCGCGGAGTCCCCCGAGGAGCCCTGCACGCTGCTGTGCTTCAACCCGATCCCGGAAGTTGAGGACAAGCTCCGTAACCTTGAGGGATACTCCGTACAGGTGAGGTAGCAGGCATGCCGCAACCACGCCCCGCTGCAACAGGCCCGTTCCCTGTATTCCACACAAAACCCCATGGGTGGGGTGCCTCAGCCCGGTTCTGCCCTCGCGTGTGTCGGGGGTGAGGAGGGTTGCGGAACCGCCGCCGCAGCCCCACAATCTCTGACTCTGCGCAACTCACCGGACCTTATCTTTGGCAGCCAGCACAGTTTCAATATTTCTGCCTCTTTCCTTTACCCCACAACTCAACACCCTCGTCCCCGGCAGGTAGAGCGCATATCCGAGGACCCAGCCGACCCCTCACACAAGGAGGACCGCAAGCGATTCCTCAAAGTCTTTGGGGGCAAGCGCCTGGAAGAGGCCCGCGTCGTTGCCATCATCCATGAACTCGGAAGCCAGGTAGAGGTTCAGGCGGATCCGGACTCCATTTCGCAATTCCGGCCCCACGGGTTGCTTTCATGTTTTGGGCACTCTGCTCCTGCGAACTTGCCAACAATGCCTGCTTGCCGCAAGCTGAACACACCTGAAGGAGTCCCCATTCTGGTCTGGTTGCCTCCATCACTTTCCGGCAGCCTCAGTTCCGCCCAACACACACATACCGACGCCACATGCTGTAGATGCGCCCCTGTCGTACTCTGCTGCTGTCGTGGTACGACTTGCCACCTTGTCCCTCTCATGCGGCGGCGGCGCCATCGGATCCAGCCCTTGCAGCCCCCACCTTTCCGAGTAGCCCACACTGTGCAGTGCTGCTTCTTCCGGTGGTGTTCCCCTCCGCTGCGCTTCGCACCGCCGCTGCTCTTTCCCCGTTTCGGTCGCCTTCCCGGTGAGACGTCCAGGAGGAGGAGCTGACGCTGCTGGACAAGCGGGTCATCGCGCTGTCGCTGCTCAATAAGCTGCCCGTGGTGGTGCTGGCCACGGGGGTGCCGGACGCGCTGCCGGCCGCAGCCGCCGCCTCGGGCGGCACCTGGCCGGTGTTCTTCGTCCCGCACCCGCACGAGGACATGCGGCCCGTGTGCAAGGTGTGCGGCCTGAGGGTCCGGGGGGCGGGGGGCCACGTGGACAAGTGGACAGCCGGAGGAGGGTGGAACATGCGGGGACGGCGCGGGAGGTGCCTGAGTGGGCACACGCGGCGGCAACAGTAGTGGTAACAGGCGCGGGGATGGATGGAGGCGGGGCGGGTCGTCACAGTATCAGGTCCGGGTGGTGAGGGCGGGGCGATCCGCACGCGAGGAGTGCGACCGCGCAGTTGGTAGCCGTTGCTCGCGCTACCAACTTGGCAAGAGGGCGCGCCCGGCAGAAGGTCAGCTCCGAAGCCTCTTTTATTGCGACCGCTTCCATTCTTACCGCCCCATGCGGATCGCGTGCCACTCCTGCCCCGGCCTGACCTGCCCTCATGTCCCCCGCCGCCGCCCTCCCGGCGCCTCCCCCCCCTGCCAGTGGCTGATGGAGGAGCTGCCCAGGGTGCGGGCGCTGTCCGCCGCCATCGAGGCCGACCTGCAGGCCCGAGTGGCCCACCTCGCCCGGGTCAATCTGCCGCTGCACTTCCTGTCCAGGGCGTCGGTGGCGCTGGTGCCGTTCGGCGTCATGACGGTCAACTTTCTCGGTATGCGGGTGGGCGGCTGGATGGGTTGGATGGGAGATTCATTCGGATTTTTGGTTGTTTAGCTGGCGGGGCGGTTGCGACTTACTTTGGCGTTGCTTTGGTAATGCGCCGGTTCGCAGGGCGGATTGAATCGGCAAATTGGGACGTGCGGGCCAGTGCTGTTGGAGGGCCCGCTGGCCGACGCGCGGCCCAACGGCCGGGCGTTGGCCCAACGGGCGTCGGCCGTTGGGCCTTCACGTGCAGCGCATCGCAACGTCCGCATCGTCCAACCCAATTCTGCAGCAGGCGCTCCCAACGCGGGGGCGGGGGCGAGGAGCTTGCCCGACTCCTTTGGGGATGGGCGGCGCCCACACCGGTACGCCTCCGCTCCGCCCCTGTCGCCTCTGCCGACCGCGGCCCCGACCCTCCTCAGGCATCCTGCGGCTGATGGCCAACATGCTCCAGGCTGTGGGTATGCGCGGGGACACGTCGGCCAACAAGGCCATCGGGCTGCTGGGCGCCAAAAACGCGGCGCTGGTGACCGCCATCGACTCCATGGTGGGGCGGGGGGGGCGGGGAGGTCCCTGGCGGGGGCTGGCTGGCGGGGGCGGGGGCCAGGGCGCCTTCTGTGCGGTCTTTGTGAGCCAGGTGCAATACCGTCCCATCTCAGTCGACAAACCCACGCGCTGCTGTGGCCCTTCCCTGCCTTCGCCCAGTTCAAATCCAGCCCTTTTGACCTCCTCAGGGCCTACCCCTGCCCCAAGGCAAGGGTCGCAATGCGCCAGGCCAGTGCCAGACCTCCCGGAACTTACCCGTTGACCCACGACCGCATTCGGTACCTACCCCGCCACCTACGGTATCCCAGACGCCCTTTATCTCCCACTGCCACTCCGCCACCGGCACCATTCTCTGGGCTTGCTTTTTGCGCTTCCACCCACCCGCCCTCACCCTCCACCCAACCCGCCGCCACACCCACACCACAACCCACTCCGTCCTTACCCACCCAACCCGCCGCCACACCCCCACCGCAACCCCCTCTCCCTCCTCCCCCCACCCCACCCGCAGGGCGATGTCTACTCCTTCGCCGTCTTCGCCACCGTGCTGGCGGACCTGCAGGGCCTGGGCCTGGTTGAGGCGGCCGCCGCGATGGACGTGCTGGACGGCCTCATGCTGGGCTCCATCAGCGTGGTGACCGGGGCCGTGTCCGCACTGGGCGCCTACCTGTCCCGCCCGATGGTGGTCCGAGCCGCCGCGGAGTTCCTGGCCAGCCTGCAGACCATCCACGTGCTCAACCCCGCCATGCGCCGCGCGAGCGAGCGCAGGCCGCGGCGGGATGGAGCGGCCGGCGGCAAGAAGGGGGAGGGGAAGCGGAAGGGCAAGGGGAAGAAGGGGCGGGGGAGGAAGGGTGAGAAGGGGGCGACGGAGGAGGAGCTGCGGGGGCTGCTGAAGGGCAGCGGCGGCGGGGGCGGGGGCGGGACGAGGTTGAGCCGGGTCGGGGAGGGCGCGGCGGCGGTGGCGGCCGCGGCGGAGGAAGCCACGGCGGCAGCGGGCGGCCGGGATGGGAATGACTGGCTGGAGGTTGAGGCAGGGGATATTGCGCGGGAGGGGCAGGGCGGTAACTCCGCGTCTACTTCTGAGGAAAGTTCAGGCGAGGCAAGTTCAGATGAGGAGGAGGACGAGGAGGAGGATGCAGAAGAAGAGGAGAAGGACGAGGGTGGGGATGGCAAAGTGCGGGATCAAGGGGCGCATGCGGAGGCCGACTCCACGCGCGAGGGGGGAGGTGCAGATGGGGTTCGCGCCATTGGGGGCGATGATGAGGGTAATGGCACAGCCGTGCCCAACGCGCTGTCCCGCGCCGAAAAGAAGGAGCAGGCGCTGGCGCAGCGGCAGGCAGCCCGGGAGGCGAAGGCAGCGGAGAAGGCAGCGAAGGCGGCGGCGAAGGCGGAGGCAAGGGCGGCCAGATCGGAGGCCCGCGCCGCCGCCAAGGCCGCCAAGGCCGCAGCCAAGGAGGAGAAGCGGGCGGCCGTCCTGGAGGACAAGGAGCGCAGGCGCCTGGAGAAGCAGCAGCAGCGGGAGCACAAGGCGGCTGAGAAGGCGGAGAAGGCCGCGGCGAAGAAGGCAGCCAGGGACCTGCACGGCGCCTCGCAGCCCGGCGCAGCAGTCGCAGTAGCAGCGGCGGGCGCTAACGGGGGCGGCTCGATGGAGCCGTCTGCGTCCGCAGCGGCAGAGGCCGGCGCTGGGATGCAGTGCTCCGCGGGCGGCGACCCCTCGGCTTCCTCCTGTGGGAGCGCCTCACGGGCGGAGACGAAAGAGGGGGCGACAGGCGCCAAGGCCCCCTGGTGGCGCCGCAGGAAGGATGGCGCGGCAGTGCCTGCGGCGGGGGGCGAGCAGATCGGCACGTCTGGCACCGGAGCCACGCGGGGACCTGAGGCTGTGGGGCAGGGGAGCAAGGGAAGCGGCCGCGGCGGCGGCGGCGGGGGTGGCGACCGAAGCAGCGGCGGGGAGAGCAGGGGCAGCGAGGAGACCGATGGCGAGGGCGAGGACGAAGGGGAGCGCGGGGGCGGGGGCGAGGACGCGGCCGGGGAGGAGTTGGACGAGCGTGTGGCGGCGGCGCTGTCCCTTGAGGAGCGGATGGGGCTGGACGAGGAGGCGTGTCGCGGCCTGCTGGAATTTCTGAATCTGCCGGATGAGGAGGTGTACTGCGGTGGGGCGGAGGATCAGGCGCCTGCACCGAAAGCAACGGACCCCAAAGGTGGCGTCTGAGCGGGCAGCAGCTGCCTCCCCAACCAAAAACCAACAACTGACGCGCGACCGTGTGGTGGTGGTGAGGGTGGGGGTACCTTGGCACGGCCACTCCGCCGGCCACCCGTTCATTCCGGGGCAGCGCTCGCTTGGCCGGGGGTTATCGGCTTCAAACGAATGATGGCGGAAGAGGGTCCACGGAGAGGTCATCCTCGGTGTCCAGGGGGGGAGCCGACCTGCTGCGAGGTCCCCCCACCCCGACAGCGGGAAGCCCTCCACACCGGACTGCTCCACACTTCCCCTTCATGGACCAGCGGCGACTGCATTGCCCACATTCATCCGGGCACTTCCTTTTGCATCCTCTTATTTGTTGTATGTGCTGATTCCGGCCCGCAGAGATCGGCATGCTCGTGCCGAGGTGACCCCAAGCGTCAAATGCTGTATGGCCCCCCTGCAATGCCCCGGGATCGCCCGCTCGGGGTAGCGAGGTAGAAGGGGCTCCGCGCCCCCACCTGGCCTCGCCTGCAAGCCACCTGGGGTACGGTCGGGCTTGCGATGGGCGTGCCAGAGTAACTAACGTGTATGTGTACGCGTGCGGAAAGCAAGGGAATTCGACGCGCCATGTTGCAGTATCAGTGCTGGCACACAAGCAGCAGCGCCAGTGACACGGCGTACGAATGGGATGTAGATTCAGGGGGCAAGACATGGCTACATAATTAACGGGATGTGGACCCACGGATCATTTGGGGGGGCGGGCTTAACATTCAACCCACGGATCATTTGGACGGCAGGGGACGGCTGGCCCCTCATTCGCCTGCTGGTGGCTGGACCCGTGCTGGGCACGCGACTTGGGGGAATATGCGATAGGAAATATTCATCTCATTTTGCGGACTGATTGCAGGTTTGCAGCATATCGATTTGTGCGGTGGTGTGCTCTGTCCATCGCGTGACTCAGGCTCGAAGCTGAATGACAGTGCGAGCGCGTGTGAGGGTCCTGTTCCCCCCTATGTGGCATTCGGCATTCGGTGCAAGGGGGCCCGGCCAACCAGCCACACGGTGTGTTTGTGGAGGTAAGGGATGAAACAAAACAATCCTGGAACGAACCCAGGCACAGTCGAAGAGGGGTTGCTGGCATGTGCCCGTCTGTTTGCGGGACGCGCGGGCAGGGGGACGGGTCGCGGGGGACGGCGGAGATGTTACGGCCCCTGTGGTGATGCCTGCTGGGGCACCTGGGCCACCCACCCTGAGGGGCGGCGAGGGTGTGTGGAAATGCGATGCCGTGCCGCGCGCGAGTACTGCGGATCAGGGGGCAAAGCGATGCCAGGACGCCGCCATCGTGGGTGCCGGTTGCTGAGCAAACGGATCCGGCAGGGACGTCGTGACGGAGCGTACGGAAGGATGTTGCGCAAGGCGTCTCGTCCAGCTGCCGAAGGTGAACGTCTGACGAGGCGGGGCCTATAGGCTGTACGTGCTGCCACGGACCCTGTGTCAAGGCTGGCCGGCACCGGGACGCCGCAACGCAATGAGTACGGCCGTCACGTGTCCACTTGCATGGGCCGCGGCCCTTGGGGGCCGACTGTTCCCCGGCCACCGTCTGCACCACAGATGCCACCGAATTCGACTAGGGCACGGAAAGAGGTCTAAACCTGGTGTACCTGGTGTAATACACTCCTGTGACTGGCCAGGACTACCGTATGGAATACAGACGACTCGGGGGTTCAGCCCGGCTATTCATCTCCCGCGAGAAGCGGGGGAGAGTCCTGCCAGGGGCCAATGCCTGAGGTAAAACTCCTTTTCATTCCCGTGTGTGTTTTTCGAGTCGTACGGCGCCCTGACAGACGGATGTCTTCGTTCTCACCCAACAGCGATATTTGGCAGACCACAGAGCCGCATACCGTATGCTTGTTCTGACCTTGCGTGTCTGTCTGCGCGTGAATCCTGGCGACGGGGGCAGCCTTCCATGGAGCTGCTTTCTTCCATTTGATTCGCGGACATGTGGCCACACGCTGTCGCCCTGGCGCCAAGCGGCTATGACCCAGGCACTCACTTCGCGCCGGACCATGCCGGACGGACCACCGGCTGTGGCCCGGGGCCTGGACTTTCGTTGTAATCGTTACCAGTTGGACCCGTATCCTGACCGGGTGTTCCAACGGGCCCAGATAGCATCTTTCATCAACCCCTACCAAGGACTGCGCACCCATCCCCCATCCCCCGCGGGGGGGGTTCATGCAGCCATAACGGCCAACACACCAGGTTACCAGCGCGCCAGGATTGCCAAACCGCGCCAGACCCGCCGATTCACTTGGCGGGGAGGGAACCGGACTTTGATTGGTGCTCCTCCGCCTATACCTAGTAACAACGGTCAAGTCGCGCTGTATCGCACCACGCAACCCGACGTGGCCGTCTTTTTGTAGGTCCGGGAAGGAGAAGGCAGGGCCCAGGCGCCACTGTGACAAAGAAATGGGTCTCAACTTCTCATGGTCGGAGGCCCCGTGTCGAGGACCAGAACCGCGGCTGCTGATCGTAGCAGTCCCTGCGGTACCTTGCGCTGCAGAGAGCACACACATACCATCCTGCTGTTTCATCCTGCGCGAGGAATCGCAATTCTCGCCTCGAGCTCGTCGGGCTCTCGAGGTCACCAACCGCACTCGAGGTCACACGCGCCGCTGCCGCTGTCGACCGCACCGCCAACTGACGAGTCACGACCTCGGCGCTGCGCCGCGAATCACCCTGTCCATCCACAGCCGCAGCACACAATCCACACGACAACCTCCAGCGGCAGCAATTCACCTATGAATCCCACCAACGATGGCAAAACAACTAGACTGCTGACGTTCACCATGACCAACAGACAGCAACCGGTCCTGGTGCCGGTTCCACTTGCGAGCTGGTACTCTTTTGTCTTCCAAAAACATCGACATAATTGACTGGCGGCTCGCTTAGTCCATGTCCTGCGTGGAAAGTGGCAACCTTGAAGCAGCTGCCTCTTGTCACGGCCAGATATTCAGCTCCGATCCCGAACGTGCTTCGTGGCGACCAAGGGACAGTGGCGCGTGCTGACCCTGCCAGCTGCAACGACGACTAGTTGGTTACGATTTACGAGCCACACAGCAACCTACACCTGCGGCACACACCCTGCCTTGCCGTGTCACGTTCCGGCAGCCCCTTCACCTCTGTTCCAGGGAGGATATAATACCTCCAGAGGCAGTCCCGCGAACAACGGCAGGACATTCGCCAGTGCTGTGCCACCCACGCATCCGGCTCTCGACAGCCGTCGTTGGTGTGCAACCCCCGCTACACGGTGTCCACAGTTGCCAGAGGGATAGGCCTAACACTCAAACGTCTTCGTATAAATACCAGGGTCATCCACCACCGCCGTGAGGTGGCCAGGTGCAGGCAATATGTACAATGAAGGAACGACAAGTCCTTCGAGAGTGACACGGCCCGCGGCGTACAACATCGCACCAAGCTCCTACGAAGGAAAGCGCGAGACAGACGACCTGCGACGACAGCCGCTCATGAATCTTCCCCGTCATCCACGCGGACAAAAGAGGCGCACTCTGGTTGAAAACGAATAAGGTAAGCAACCCCCGCGCACAGCTACAACAAGAACCACGACCATCTGTCGCGACAGCGGTCCTTTCCGCAGAGCACACAGGGAGTGCGCTCCGGCGAGAGGCGCGTCGTGCCGGAGACCATCACCCGAAACGGCCGCAAGGGAGACGGCGAGCACGCCGCGGTCTGCTCCAAGATTTCTCAACCGTTCCCTGCCCTAGCCCTTGCCCTACTTAGACCCTTGCGGGCATTGCGCCACCTCCTTATGTCGCAGGGCACATGCCCAGCCACGCTCGGCCCCATCCGCCGCCGCCAAGAGCGCCATCAACGGTCCCTTCAAGCGGCCCCACAGGACCTCGCATGACACCAGCGGCTGTGCCCCCAACGCCGCCGCTCAATCCATCCCCAGCCAATAGAAGTGTAGGACACTACAGCTGCCGCCCAGCAAGCTCCGCCGGGCCCCTCGGCAGCAGCTCCAGTGCGCTGAGGGCCTCCTTGAGCGCCGCCGCCTGCCGCTTCACCGCCGCCGAGCAGCCCACGTCCGTCAGCACCGCATCGCACAGGTCCCGCAACTCATCCTGGCGCGGCAGCGTCGCCGCCGCGGGCGCCACCGCGAAGCCGCCACCAGCGCCGGCGACTGCGCCCGCCGCCGCCGCCACCGCCGCGAGGCCGGTGAGACCCGTCGGCGAGGACAACGGGTGTGACTGTGAGTTCGCGCGGCTGCCGCCGTGCGCCGCCCTGGAGAGCGGCAGGCCGTGAGGCACGGTGGGCCCTGAGCCAGACGGCGACAGCGGCGAGGCGGAAGACACACTGGGCACCAGCTGCGGCATCGGCACCAGCGGCGTGGTGAGGCTGCGGATGCTCTGCGCCCTGAGCGCCTGCATATGCGACCTCATGTCCCCGGACAGCGCCACCGCCATCATGGTGTTCACCTCCGCGGCGGAGCCGGCGACGCCGTCCGCGCCCGCGGTGGCGCGATCGCGGGATCCGGCGCCGCCAGCGAGGGGCATGAGCGGCACGGCGCCGTTGCCCCAGCCCTCCTCCACATCCCCTCCAGTCGGGCCACTTGGAGCGCCGCCGGCTCCTTGGGCCGGCCCCGCCGACGGCCCGGGGACCGGCACCAGGAACGTCGCGAAGCCGCCATCGCGGACCTGTCCATCGCACATGGGCACATGGGTACTCAAGCATATGCCATATCTTCCTGTCACCGAGCTTAGCATACAGGGCGAAGGAGGCTGTGGCCCAAGGAGGCAAGGAGGCTCGTGCCGCCAGCTGCCACGAACACCGGCTCTGCGTGGGTGCAGATCGGGGCTCGTGAGAAGCCTCTTCCACCCCTCCGTCCCCCCCTCCGAGCACTTCAGACCCTGAGCCCGCATGGAGTGCACGCATCCTCGGAGTCGGGTCGCCGCATCTGTCACTACAGGATCACGCCAGGTCGATCGGGTCGGGTCGGGTGGGTCTGTTGGCAAGCACATCTGTCGCCGCGCCACCCTCCGGCGGCCCCGCCCGAATCGCAGCCACCGCGCGCACCTCGTCCGCTCCGCCCGCAGCGAGCGCCCGGGCGCTGGTGCTGTCGAAGCCGCTGAAGTCCAGCCCCAGCTCGCGGCCCCGCACTTTGAGCTCTATCGGCACGAATCGCTGGTTCATCCGGATGTCCGCGGGCGTGTAGCTGTGGCGCGCCTGGATGTTGTTGGAGGTCATGGGGTCCACGCCCTCCATGAAGCAAAGCACCTCCGCACCCAGCACCTGCAGCTCGTCCAGCGAGCGGTCGAACAGCGGGCTGCCGGGCCTGCGGTTCGGGGCGAGTCCCAGCGGGAAAGTTTCGAAGTCCGAAACGCGTCAGGTCGGAAGACGTGAACCGGTGAGTGGTTCACAAGGGTGGCAGCTGATGGCCAGGCGCTTGCTGCGCTCAGAGCGGTGCGGCCGTGGCGAGTATAGTGCGCTCACAGCATGCGGCCGTTCAGGACGGCAGCCAGTGATACCTTTTGGCTGCATTCCCGTGCATAAACCCTCACACATATGCAGGACTTATAGGGGAACAAGCTAACGGCATTGCAGCGCCCACCGCCGAACCGCAGCGTGTGAGCATGGAGGGCGACAATAACAACGTGACAAGGGAACCGGACGGGCCGGGTGTGATGGAATGAGGAGTGCGGCTGCGCTGATCGAGCAGGCGTCAGGCTCTCCCTCATGCGACACAGCGGCCCCGTGCGTGTCAGCAGGTGCGAGCATGGGCACCTGAGGATGTGGTCTATGTGGTTTGTGTGGTCGCACCTGATAATGTGGTTGATGTGCGCGTGGAGTCCTAGCCTTAGGTTGGCGGCCTGGCTGGCCAGGTCCTCGATGGCCAGCTCCTGGAAGCGGAAGTGCGCGATGCCGCTCGCGGCGGCGCCGCCCCCCTTCGCTGTGTCGGAACCGCTGCTGCCGCTCGCACGAGCGCCCCCGGAGCCCCCCGCCGTCCCGCGACCAGGCCCCGCACAGGCGTCGGCGGGCAGCGCGAACATCAGCGAGATCTGCGATGCGGACCAGAACACAAAATGCGGTATGGCGAGACGCGGTTCAAGCGGGTCAGCCCGGGCCAGGGTGGGGTTTGCTGAGGCAGATGCAATCGTGCGAGGCCATGCGCTCTGGGGGACACCGACAGGGCCAGGATGCGGATGTGGCAAAGCGGCCACGCGGCCTGCGCGCCTGCACAGGCCGTCCCCACGGACCCCAGGGTCCCAGCGCCCCACCTGCGGGTTGATCAGGCTGTGCTTCCGGATGTTGGCCAGCCGGAAGGACAGGCACCACAGCCCGTCCTCAGACCGCTGGAACAGCACCGCCGCGGAGGAGAAACGGATGGTGAAGGAGCGTTTATTCGGCGACGCGAACCTGCAGAGCAGTCAGTGGGCAGGCTGGCGGTGGCGTCTTCCAGAATGCTGGCTGCTGTGAAGTGGTGAAGCCCAGGTGATACATCCACTGCGCTGTGGCCGCCATGCCAGTTTCTTCGGGCACAAGCAGCATGTCGGTCCGTCGCGGTCATGAGCAAGCCGCCCCGTCTTCAACGCCCCACATCCAGGCCCTTCTGTGAAAGCACCGGCTTCCGGCCGGCAGCCCCGCACACAGGAGCGTCGCGTCCTCCCCGATCTGCTTCACAAACACGCACAGAAATTTCCCTGGCGCCCTAGGGCCCACCTCGCGAACACAAGGCCCATCATGCAGTAGTCGATCAGTGCCGCCGTGATGACCTGCAGCGGCCGCCGCAGGGAGAGAACGTGAGTGGGGGTTGAGGCTCGCTCCAGCTGCGCACGCACATGGACCCAGCCGCCGCAGGTGTAGCTGTCTAGCGGCCCCATCAGGACGCTTCCCCAGTGTGACCCGCCCGAGGAACGAGTTGAAGCGACCCGACCCGTGGGGGAGCGGAAGGGAGGACGGCAGGGCGCCGCAAAGGAAAAGCGCAGACCCCACCTGGAAGATGACTAGCAGGTTGACGGCGGTGCAGTCCGGGTTGGGCCCCAACGAGCCAGTGTAACCTGGGCACATGGGGCACACGGGGATCAAGGGAGAGTTTGAAGAATGTCTGTGGAGACAGGCGGCCGGATTGCCCTGCTGGTGCACGCGAGCAAGTCGCTGAGCCGGAACGACAACATGCCAGGCCTGGCGTCCCATCTCGCGTTTTTACGCCAGGTGGGACGCCGAGCCGGGTTGTGTTTTCCTGTGGTCGCTGCGCCTCTGCACGTCCGCCCCGCCCCTCTGCATCACCTGACTCTTAAAGACCCGCTGTGCTCGATATGTGTGCGTTGCGTCATGCACCGTGCTAAGCAAGATTCCAAATTAGTTCGTTCACGTAGTCCCCGCCATCGGCGGCCCCATCACCCACCCAGCGTCGCGGCCGTCTGCACCGAGAACCACATTGCGTGAGAGAACTTCATCACGCCGCCAACACATCTGTCTGGTAGCGTGCGATACAGCAGCGCGAATATAAGGTACTGCGGACCAAGACACACGGGGGCAAGCACCGGTCAGTGCTGACACAAGGCGGGCCTACAAAACGCGGGTAGCCCGGGAAACCCCGAACGGTTCGTCCGTATGTCAACTTCTGGGCGGCGGCTCCAAATGGCATCAACAAAAGAGCTCCCGAATGCAAAACATGGGAACAAAGGACAGATCAAGACTTGGAAGTCTGGGGGGCAACTGGGGCTTGATGAGATGGCAAGGATGATATCCCGTATACGCTGGACCCCGTCCGTAGGAACCCAGGATGCTGTGCGTGCGTGTCCGCTTACCTCGGTCAGATAGACGCAGAAGAACACCAGCAGGAAGCGGTACCGAGGCATCTGCGGAAAGAAGGCCATGCAAGGTTACAAGGAAGCTGGAGCCGAGGGGCCGCCACGTCTAGCGGCCAGTGCCAGAAAAGGGTAATCTATCACCAGTTCCGCTTTGGCCAACCTCGTGTCGGTCCACACAGAGACCCGAGCGAGGTCCCCGTAAGACCGCGCTTTCCGGGTTACGAGTTGGGTGCTGCCGCAAGAACCGCTCGGGTTGGTGTCGCAGCACCCACAGAAACAGCGAGAGCGGTGACACGTGAGACTCACGTTGAGCAGCGTGTGGAAGATGTCGCTCCTGCAAGGCCGCAGGGACAACAGAAAGGATGGCAGGCTCATACCAGTACACCATCGAATGACGGATTCTTGGCATGCGGTGAGTGCACATGCGGCGAGCAGCGGATCGGACGGACGGGGTCGGACGGACACCCGGATATGGTGAACAGCGCGGCCCAGCAGTCGTACCCGTACAAGGACAGCCGGTGAAGAGCCAACAACGCAGATCATCGCGGACTGCACCTTACCAGTAGAGATACCATCCTCCTGCTGGTAGACCGAACCGCACAATGCCCTTTCCCGCTCGGCTGCACGGGGCGCGGGGGTAAGTTTCAGTCAGCTGCCCGCCAGCCCCGAACCGAGCCACCCGGTAACAAACCCATGTCCCACCCTTTGTCCAGTAGCCGGAATCTTTGTCTCCCTGAATCATCACGTGTACCGCGTCGACTGCGCGAGGAATCGGGGTCGTCGGTTGAGTTATGCCCGACAGGAAGGGGCAAGTGCATCCCATCATCCGATTGATCTACACCAGCACGCTTCCATCCTCTCTTGAATAATTCATACGGAAACGCAGCCATGCGCGGACGAATGTAAAACGTTCAAGTCAGCTTGTTGAGCTGCTAAGACAAATGCTTATGGAAAGGGAAGCAAACAAAGTAACGCCACAAGCAGCGACTTACATATAGCCACAATGTTACAGCTTTCCGTTTGAGTGACCGGAGCAACCGGAATACGGCAACGTCCGTCCTCTTTTGCGATTTCAGGTGATCAGGTCGGAGGTACTAATCGTTTGCTGCCCGTACTTTGGAGATACATTGACACGCTTCACTTATCATACCTGTGCGACCAAGGCCGGATAAGAGAACTCTATCGATCGCCACGCCGTTGCACTTCGGTTCTGCGATTTGAGACAGCACAACTGCAATTCACTTAATGCAGATGCACTAGTTATAACTGTTATTCGCGACATTGACTCCTCGAAGGGGTAAAAGAAGCCAGCGACGTGCTGAAAACGATGCAGTCCTACGGACCCAGGCCCGGCGCTCCAGGTAACACAGGAAACTGGAAGGCAATGGGTCGCCAAGAAAGGTTTTAGTGCGTTTCGTGGGCACATCTTTTGGTTTGGTCCTTCAGATCAGAGACAACCCAGACAACACATCGCTGGGCATCTGCCGCTGGCGCGCTAGACCACTTGTTTGGGACATAAATAATTGAGTTATCATGCGTTTCGCATTGATTAAGCCTGGAAACCGTGAACCCCAGTCTACAAGCATGTTCTTGGCGGACACCTGACCGCCCGGTTGTACGTGCCGGTTCACCTCCGTGTAGGTGGCATGCCGCCACCTCCTGGAGGTTTTGGATCGGCGCCAGGATTTCCAGGTCCGCCTGGGGTTCCTCCACCCCCGGGTGGCTTCCCGGGAGGGTTCCCACCGCCCCAGTCCGGACCGGGTGGGTTCCCGCCGCCCCCTGGTATGCCGCCACCACCCGGAGCGGCACAGCAGCCGCCGCTCAGTGCGGCATTTGGCGCCATGAACCTGGGACCGTCTGGCATCCCGCCTCCACAAGGGGTGAGTATAGTCGAGAGTCCTGCGCAACTTTTCGTGGATTATGCTAGAGTTCACTATGTGCCGATATCCCCGTGGTATGCGCATTGTCGTCTCTTCGATTGCGTGGCGGTTAATCACATGTACCTCCGGGGTGTTCCCGCAGGGTGCCCCGACCTTGGGGACCATACCGGTCAAGCCGCTGGGCGGCCCGCCACCGGGGCCCCCTGGAATGCCGGCACCAGTTCCGGGCGGCCCGCCAGGCATGCCTCCGCCGCCACGTGCCGGCCCGGGCATGCCCATGCCTCCTGGACCTCCTGGCGGAGCTCCAATCAGCAGCTTTCCGTCCAGTGCTGTGCCGCTGAGCCTGCCAAACGTCTCTCCACCGTCCATGCATTCTGGGGCGCTAATGGGTGTGCCCCCAATGACGTCCCCGAACGGGCTGCATCCGCCGCCGCCGCCTCCCGGCAGCATGGGTCCTGGCATGCCCCCACCGCCGCCCAGTGCTGCTGGACCGTACGGTGCGCCTCCACCAATGCTGTCCGGAATGCCAGGCGGCCCGCCACCGCCGCCTCCGCCGGGCAGCTACATGCCTCCGCCGCCGCCCGGAATGCCACCAGGCCCGCCGCCGCCACCGGGGATGCCGCCTGGGCCGCCGCCGCCGCCGGGCATGCCGCCGCCGCAGCAAGGGCCGCCGCAACGCGGCTCGGTGGGGCAGGTTCCAGGCGGTTCAAGCGCATCCAGCCGGATTGATCCCAGTCAGATTCCGCGTCCTGTGGCGCAGCCACCTAGCTCGGAACCGTTGGTTTTCGACACGCGCATGGCAGGAGGCCATGCCCTGCCGCCGCCCGCGTCTTCGCGCTTTGTGGTAAGTTCCGGGCTAGCTCTTCTGCCTATTTCCGCATCCAAGCCAACTCAGGTGCACCGCTACTCCTGGTTGCTTTTCTCGCTGGAGCTCGTTCGGTTGGGTTGCTTGCATGCCAACAACAAACTGTATGGGCGTCTCATACGGGAGGCATGTGGCATTGCGGCTAGGCATGGAACACGGAGGAAATGGGGTCCTGATGATCTGCATCGGGTTTGACGCGAGCATTCCAGCGGGGTTTGATTAGAGAAATTTTATGCTGGGTGTGTACTTGACGTTGCGTATGGTAGGCAAGGAATCCCCACAAATCCCCATACGTTTCCGCTGTTGCGCTTCAACGCCTGCCAAGGGCATTCAGTCGTGCTCAGAGCTGCGATGATCGGAATCCTGACTGAGAGTAGCATCAATTTGTTCCCTGACGCAGGTGCGTGACCGCGGTAGCTGCAGCCCGCGCTACCTTCGCTCCACGCTGAACAACGTGCCGCATTCCCCTGAGCTGCTGACAAACTGCGCCATGCCGTTGGCGTTAGTGGTGTCACCACTGGCGCTGCCAGACCCCGGGGATGACCTCATTCAGGTGGGTACATGAGGCCTGCGCGGTAAGCTTCTGGCTGTTCGCACGATACTCTAACCGCGGGCTTTGCGTCAAGAGGTCCTCGCATGACACCAAAATTAGCTGTGCGGCGAAGGGAAGAACGCGCCAAACCGGATTGTGACATGCTGTGATCAGGGAAAGGCAAAAGGGAAATCTTGCATGACAAAATCGAGGGGGAAGCCGCAGAGTAGGCTGCCGTACGGTGGTTAAGAGGCGTCGGTGCCGCATGAGATTTCGTGTAACTGACAACATCCATGATGTCTCGACGAGCTGTTCACTAATTTATGAACATCTGCGCACTGATGTTCCAGTTCGTGGACGCCTCGGAGTCGGGGCCCGTGCGCTGCGTGCGCTGCAAGGCCTACATGAACCCCTGGATGCGATGGACCAACTCGGGGCGCAACTTCACCTGCAACTTCTGCGGCCTCTCAAACAACACCCCTGACTATTACTTCTGCCACCTGGCGCCTGATGGACGGCGTCGAGACGCCGGTGAGGCTGGCCATGGCCATGGTCTTCTGTGAAACACAGCTGCTCGCAGTCCTGTCACTAAGGGATCTTGGTGGCTAATACCGGAATCGGCGAATATGCGCCTGCGTGGATGAGCGTAACCTGGGATTGAAAGGGCGGTGGTCACGGGTGCTTGCTGCTAGGCACTGACTGTGCCACGTCTTCGCTTTGTGCCCGGATCCAAACAGACGAACGGCCGGAGCTCTGCCGGGGCACGGTGGAGTACCTGGCCAGCAAGGAGTACATGTTCCGGCCTCCCATGGTCCCGGCACACGTGTTTCTGATTGATGTCAGCCAAACAGCCATTGCGACTGGGGTGACCGCGTCGTTGTGCCGGGCAGTCGCGTCGGCGCTTGATCGAGTCCAAGGTACGGCGGTACATAGGTTGGGACGGGGGCGGCATTACGTGTTGTATAGTTCACGCCTGGTTTCGGATCCGGGCCGTACCAAGACCTTCAGAATCGAGGACACTGCAGACCGCAAGCGCTCTGATACCGCTGGATATATACATGTCGTGCTCCTGCGCAATACATTTTGATACACACTTCCTCTGCATGGCTTGTCGTGGTAATGACCAGGCGTTGACAAGACCCGATCTGCACCCGACCCGCAGGTGGGTCCCGCGCAATGGTGGCCGTGGCCACATTCGACACGACCGTGCACTTCTACTCGGCGCGCACCTCGGGTGCCACACCCCAGATGCTGGTCATGTCGGACGTGAACGACGTGTTTGCACCCACCTCGGGCAAGCTGCTCATGGGGCTTGAGGAGCACCGCGAGCAGCTCAAGGACCTGCTGGAGGCGCTGCCGACCATGTGGACCAGCAGCAGGTCTAACGATAACTGCGCCGGAGCGGCCATCGAGGTACGCAGTGCAATCGGGAGGGTTGTGTGGGCGGGCGATGGGAAGGAGTTTGAGAATGGGCATGACGTGGCATCTCGTTTTATGGGTATGATTTTGATCATCACATCTCGTTTACATTCATCGCTGCTCCTGCATGGGCACATGCATATTACGTGAATCTCGTCGGTGGTGCCTGGAGTATGCTGCAGTAATAGAGACGCGCATTGCATCTACGCTCTGTTCTCCCCCCACCCCGTGTTTGGTGTTATGAATGGGTCAACCTGGTGAACACATCTTGCGAGTACAGAAGTTGCTTCCTTCCGTGTGTGTATCGTGAACACGCCTTTGTTGCCGCTTGCGCCGCTGTGCCGCCCGCAGGCCGCGATCGACTTGCTGAAACCATATGGCGGCAAGGTCCACGCATTCATTGCGTCGTTGCCGTCCGTAGGCGTGCACGCCCTGAAGCCGCGCGAGGCGTCTAATCTGGGCGAGAAGGACAAGCTGGTCTACCTTACGAGCCAGGTGCCAAAGTTCGGGGAAATGCCATGTTACTTGTAAGGTTCTGTTTGTTGTGCTGGGCGGGTGATGTTGCAGCCTGTGGATCGGAGGGAGCGACCGGTATACAAAGGCACCACGTTGAGTCAGCCCTTGAGTAAAGCACAACAGGTTGCAGACGCTTGTCCGGCGCTTACACGGGTGGTCAGGGCTGGTGTGTTACAGCATCTGTGACGCTTGCCTCGACATCATGGAGCTTTGTTGAAAATAAGTAAGAGCACCTGAGCTCTTACTTTATACGTTCGCGGGGAATAGGGTCAGCAGGCGCTGATGCCTTATGTGAAGGTCTATGGCTTGATCCTGGTAAAGTGGTAAGTCGGGCCCTCAGCAGAGCACACAGCTGTGTAGACAAGGAAACGACTCCCTTTGTTGTGTGAATTCGGTCACAGGACAACACGCTGCGCTCCCTCGCCACCATGGCTGCCGAGCACATGATCTGCGTGGATGTCATGGTGCTGGGCCAGGGCTACTGCGATATCGCCACGTTGTCGGAATTGGCCACCACCACGGGGGGCACCGTGTACTCGTACACGCCTTACAACCCGCTGACGGACTTCGACCAAGTGGTCAACGACCTGTCTTGGAACGTCGCGAGGCAGCAGGGCCTCGAGGCGGTCATGCGCGTCCGCTGCTCAACGGGTCTGGATGTGGAGTCTTACTCGGGGCACTGCTACAGGTGCGGCAAGCGCCAGCAGGTGCAGTGGATGTGATACCGACGTCGTTCGGCGTTGGTGTAGCGTGCCCAATGGGCTAGGAGAACTTGCGGAAACTCCCAAGTTCGGATGCACATGGGGCGCATGTACGAAGCGTACATACCAACCTAACGATGGAGAGGGCGAACGGCATGTCTCGAAATTCTTCTTGCATCGAACATGCTTGCTCATCTCGCGTCACCGTCACACGCGAATCCCTATGCTCTGGGAACTAGACAGCTCATGGACAGCAATTCCCGTGCCACGTAGGCCGCCCAACACTCCTGATGTCTACCTGCCGGCCATCGACTGCGACAAGGCGCTGCTCGCCCGTATGGTGCTTACGGAGAAATTGGCAGCCGGATCAGAGTGCTATCTGCAGTCGGCCTTACTGTACACCAACGTGGCAGGCCAGCGGGTAATCCGGGTCCACACGCTGGCACTGCCTGTCACCGACAGCATTTCCACGGTCTTCAAAGGCGCGGACCTGGATGCGCAGGTGCGCGAAATTGTTGCCTGATTGTTTTACATAGGCGTATTTCCTTACCCTGCGTATCTCTGCCTGCCTTGCGCTGCGACGAACTAGTGTTTCAAGCTTTCGACAACCCTAAAACAAAACATTTCGCAGCTGGCGCATTTAGCGGCCCTTACCTAGGCGTCGACGAGCATCCAGCCGTGTGTTTGACATGGCTCATGGCACGCCCACGCAATTCACACTGATTGCTACAATAGTTGGTTGGTTGGTTTCACGGTGGGGGCTCTCCCCTCTAGCAAGTGCCAAAGGTTCATGCGCTTTCCTAAATCTCAATTTGTTGTTCCGATCCCTTGTGTCATGCAGATCTGCACTTTGGGCCGCCGCGTTGCCACAGCGTTGGTGGGCCAGCAGACGCTCGGCGCCTGCAGGGAGCTGGTCAGCTCAGCGGTGGTGGCAACGCTGTATTCGTACCGCCGTTACTGCGCGTCATCGTCGTCCGCTGTCCAGCTTATCCTACCAGAGGCACTGAAGCTTCTCCCGCTGTATGCTTTATCGTTGCTCAAGGGAGCGGGTCTTAAGGTGAGACAGGTTTGTTTCCTACTCGCCGCATGGGTGCCTGATGGATGCCGTCGTTGGCCAGAAAGTACAATTGCACGTGTGATTGATGCCAAGTGACATCGACACGATTGCGTCTTTGCTGAACCAGTCCATCAGCCGTTTGCTCGAGTAGCATGAGCCTCCATGTTCGAGGTCTAAGTTTTTGCGCGAAACCCCGACCAATGTATGTGTGAGCCGATTGTTTTCGGGGCACGGCAACAAGCGTTTGACAAAATAATTGCATGGCCGCGTCTCCCAGGACAACGTCAAGCCAGACGAGCGCGCCCTGTGGATCACGCGCATGAGCTGCCTTCCGTGCAGCCGCGTTGGCCCGCTGCTGTACCCGCGTTTGCTTCCGCTGGCCCGGTTGCTCGCCGAGGCCCGAGAGGATAACGCCACGGCCGCGGACGGGAACACGTTCGAAGGTTTGACGCTCAGCAGCGAGGCTCTGGAAGCGGGCGGCATCTTCCTCTTGGAGAACGGGTGGGTCGCGAGTGACACCTACATGGATACACCATTGGAACGTTGAAGGCCGCCTGCTCGGGTGGCCGCGTTGCGCGGAGTAGATTGCACAAAACTACGGCAGCATTCTATGGTTTTGGAGATTCTTGACCATGAGAGCTGTTGCGACCGTGCGGGCCCGCGATCACAGAGACGTGCGTTTGTTCTTATGAGTTCCCCTTCCTCATCTATGCGATCTTGGCCGCGCAGGTACGAGGCCATCGTGTACCTGGACCGCGGCGTGGGCGGCCAGTTGATCCTGGACCTGCTTGGCGTCCCGTCGTACGACGAGCTGGTCCGCATGCCAAACGTAAGCATTCTGCCGCGTGCCATGAATGTAAACCATGCTACCTGCGGGACATGTTATGATAGCTGCCTGCGTGCTGCCTATAGCTTGGTTTCGGGTCTTAGTGCTTACGCTGTATGTGCATAATCCGTTTGTGTTCGACCAAACTGTCGCCTGTCCGTCTGCACTCACCCATGTGCATGGATACACGAACAGATGCGTTCTGTTTGGCCTGTTTTCGATGATGTGATGATGTGAAACCCGTTCAACCCTGCCCATGCTTGGGTCATTCCTCTGGCGATCGTTCTTATGTTCAGTCGGTGGCGTTGCTGCCGCGGGAGAACTGGCCAAGCCGCTTGCTCCAGGACCTGCTTACAAAGATCCGGCTGCAGCGCTCGTCGTTCATGCGGCTACGCGTTGCCCGCAAGGGCGATCCGGCGGAGAGCGCGTTCTTCAACATGCTGGTGGAGGATCGCTCGAGCGCCGGGATGAGCTACGTGGAGTATCTTTGCCAGATCCACCGGCTTATTCAGAACAAGATGGGCTAAGCGCATTTGCAGCTTCTCAAACGGTGCGACGGGCAGAGCTGGGAGGTTTTGACAAGGCAAGCGTGAGACGCGAGAGGGAGAGAGTTGGGGTGTGTGTATATGAGGGGGGCTTAGGTGCAGGGACAAATTGGCGCTGCAGTGGCGCTCGTTCATAGCACGCACGTGGGCAGCACGGTGGCGTCCTTGTAGTCTGGTACGTTATAACGGGCTGGAGGGGGATTGAGTCCGTGCCCTGTCAGAACGTTTTGCTCACAACGCGGGGGTTAAGCAAACAGCGCCGTGATAGGGCTGAGTTGGGAGTGAGCGATTCCAGGAGACGGCCGGCGTCTGAAAGACATGCCGGCAGGCGTGGTTGAGATAATGGCGTCCTAGCACGTCCTAAACTGGATTTGCTTTTTCGAGTTACAACCCATTGTGGGTTCGGAGAGGTCGAACGGAAATGGATATTGCCGTAAATTGTGTGGCCTGGTCTGTTCAGTGCGGTTTTGCTCCAGGCGGAAACAGATGGGGCGGGCCGACGGGCTTCACAAGGAGACACCGAGCGCCGAACGCAGCTGGGCTGGTATGTCGAGGCGTGCCACCTAGTCGTTCTAGGCGATGGTAATTACGATGTGACTTTCTTACGCCGGCTACATGCATTCTGGTTCGTGATTTAGTTACCTACGTGACCCAACATATACGTCGACGACGGCAGATGGCGGGCCTGCACGGGCTTATCCTGGCCCTCCCTGGCATGCTCTGCTTTGAGGCCGTGTAACGCGCCGTGTACGCATCTATTTTGCCTCAAGCGGAGATGCGACAGCTCGTTCGTAACCCACCAAACGGTGCCTTGTAGCGGTGTCCACCTTTGGATGGCTTGACCTAGCGAATGGGATAATAACATGCAAAGCATGGACGTTTGCTTACGACACATAATACCAAATCATAACGCACCCGTAAGTGAATAAGAATTATTACGTGCAGCAAACGACGGTCGGAGTCGTCTTGTTACCGTACGCTGGAGTGAGCAGGTAAGTTAAAGGCCAGCCCTCCGTACTACAGTTCGGACAGACACTTGTATTATGGGAACTGTGTTAGGATGGCGATGTATGCCGTAGTGTGAATCAGATAGGTGCGGACCAAAGCGCAAAGGTCGGAGTCGCACTTGAAAATTGGATCCGGGACAGCTGAATCAGACTTTGGGAGTACTCTGTCACTGTCCTATGCTGATTCTAAACAATTCCTGTTTATACTCTTCCTTTTTGGATTCTATAACGCCAACATCTCATTCCTGGTGAGCTTCGGTGAGCTTCCGCGTTACTCCGCAGCTGCAGCTGCAGCAGCAATACTCTATCACTTTAATACAGCTCACAATATCGTCGCAGAACATTTATGAACAATCAGCACTCTGCTCATGAAATGCTCGCTCAATCTGGCTAAGTCTTCAGGTTCCAACATAGCCCACTCGGAACATGGAAAACAACCTTCCACCATGTGCCAGTCCCAATGATCGCTTGGGATCTCCAGGCTTTCTATTACGGCCACCCGATGCCCAGCTTATAGCGTCGATGTCCACGTCGTCTCGCAACCTGTCAGCCATGGCAGACGGGACGACACCCAGCCCGAGCCAGGTTGAAAGCTTCCGGCGCTCCAGAGTTCGTGTGAGGGCACGGTTGGAGCCGACTGATATGGGCGGCACGCCCACTAGGCATACCGGCCAAGTACGCACTTCGACCGGCTCCTGGCGGCCCCCGTGGACGCCCCCTGGCGCGGGTCAGTCGACAACCAATGCACTGAGCGGGCTGCCTCCGCTCAGTCGGCCTCTGCCGGCAGACTACGGGCCAGGACGTGAGCCGCGGGAGCATGAACAACCACGGTGGGCCACTGGCGGCAACTCAGCAGGTGGCACCGGAAGTGCTGGCGGATGGGGCAGCAGCTCCGGCGGCGGGCATCAGTCGGCAGGATCATCAGGTGGCGTGAGTGGTGCCGTATTCGCAGGAAGTCGGCCCTGCCATGATTCATTTGCGTCAACACAGAAGCCGGCACAGACGCCAGATTACTCCTCACGGAGACCGAGCCCAGTGCCTGAACATCGAACGGGGGAGTTCTCTACCACGTCGACGCCAAACACGGGGCGCATGCCCGATTACACGTACCCCTCGGAGCGAAAGAGCAGTCAGATGCCCGATTACATGAAGGTGAGTTGGACCGCTGCGTCATCGATGCCATTTGTTCAATAGTTATCCGTATCCATAACATGGCTCTCTCCCTGGTCATACGTGCAGGTCTTCACAGTACCGAACGACGTTCATTACGAGGTGTGGAGCAGTCCCGCTAGGGCGTTACAGCCTGACGGCGCTAAGTTTAACAGAGTACCTGACACGGTCGGTTTGATGATGTGTCTAGAAAAGGCCATAACTGCGTACGTACGTTTCCTTACGCACCCATGAGACGTCCCCGGCGTTTTGCGTGCAGGAGGACGTGATAATCGAGCCCATCATCCAGAACTTGGGGATCGGGGACAAAGTCATGGAGCAGCGAATCACTGAGCAGATGGGGAACCTGTACGATTTTTTCCGCCGGCTGTACGACCAAGATCAGGAGGAAATCCGCTTGCTGCAAGCCCAGGTGGAGCAGCGCGATATGGAGTTGCGGCGCATCCGCCGGAACAAGCTGGTGGTGCAGGAAGAGGAGGCCGCCAGCCCTAGCTCACCCAGCCGGCGAAAGCAGCGCAGGGACCAGACGCAGACCCCGGCCAAGTCCCCGGCCCAGGCGCTGGCACGGCAAAGCGTTGCATGCTCGCCGCCGCCACAATCGCCACCGAAGGAACCGAGCAAGCCGGTCGTGTCGGTGGTGGTGCCACCGGTCACGAATCCGGTGCGGCCATTCTTCAAGTACGTTTCGGGGAAGCGGTTAATTGGTGGTTTGACGCTGCCGAGCGTACAACAGGGCGGGTGTCGCACAACAACCTGTACGCGTCAGATTGGCAGCCCTGTCAGCCCTCATCTGACAGGTCTTTAGCTGTTGCGCCGCATTCATCACGTCTTGAGACATGTTTACGTTTATCGTCCATTCATCGAATACTCCAAGCGTTGCGAACATGCTTGCCACCGGTGTTTGGAGTAAAATGAGTCGGCAATTGCTGCAGGTGGTGGGCCAACGTCCACGGGCTGTACAAACAACACACGACGCTATGGCAGTTCATCCTCTTCCTAGTCATGCTTCTCCTCGCGGTGGGCCTCTTGGCGGGGTTGCTGAGCCGCAGTTCGTCAAGCAAATCAAGCCCTGCCTATGCAGCCTACACGGAACCCAGCCCGGCCGTCACAGGCTTATGGTCCACGGGGCTGGCCTTCTCGTTGAATATGTCCCAGGGCATGTCCACGTATTTTGCGCTGGTGCCAACCGTGGCCTTACTCGCATCCAACCAAACGCCTTCAGCTTCAGATGTGCGGACTCTTCTGCAAGGACCCACAATCTCACCGCTGAGTGGGCTCGTTGTGGCGTGCGGCGCGCGAACCGCTTTAAAGAGCCAGCCATTCACGTTCAACGTGGGGACTTTGGTGGCGGATACGCCCGCAGCCGCAGCAGCGTGTGAAGTGACGGGTGCCGTGCCAGACCGGTGCAGCCTGTGTCCTGTCGTGAGGCCCGCAACAACCTATACGCTGCTACTGGCGTTCCCTGACAGCGAGGACGTTCATCAAATGCAGGTGATGCTTTCGCGGGTCGCGAAGGGGCGCCTTAGCGCGCCTCCAAAAGTGGCTCAGAGAGTCGACTGATTTTGTGTTTGTGCTGAGAGCCTCAAACACTCATGAGGCTGCAAAGCGCATCAGACGGTGAAAAACGTAGCAAGGTTACCCAGTGGAGCTTACCGTACATCTGCGTTCTGTTGCAGGCAACCACTGCGCCACTGCCCGCTTCCAGCACGCCGCCGTCGTCTGCGGTCCCATCCCCCTCACAACAGCCCACGCCTCAACCACCTGGTGCATCCTTGCCGCCATCGGCGCCAACTTCGTGGCCGACACCGCCGCTACCGCCTCCACAGCAGCCAATGCCTCCGGTTGTAGCTTCGCTGGCGCCAACCAACATGCCGCCAGTCCGTGCGCCGGACTTCAAGACGATGCCCTCCATCGCCGCAGCAGGCCCGACATCATTTGACATCACCTTTTCACTCTCCAGTTCGGGCCTGGTGCGGTTCCAGGTCATGTTGCCCGTGTTGTACGCTCAGGCGGGTGGCATGCTCGTGTCATTCGCTAGTGCTGATCCTGCGGCTGGCCAAGCGCTGACAATGCCACCCGCCCCAGCTACTACCGTTCTTGGGGTAAATGGCGTCATCGCGGCGGGTACGGTTCAAGTCACGACCGCGCTGCCGTACAAGGTCCGCGTCGACGGCACCTTGCCTGGCATCGCCAACGCAGCCGCGGCATGTTCGTGCGACATACAGGCGTGCAGTTGCGAGGTTCCGGCTCCATGCCAGGGTCAGATGTGCAACTTGGGGCCGTCGGCGTTGACACCCAATACGACGTACAGGGTGAGTCTGTGCCCAGCTTGCATGTTTGTTCCCTGTCCTTTGGCCTTGGGGTTCGCCCTCGGCTTTCGCGGTTGCCGCTTGTGAATTCCTAAATTTTGTCACACAGGTTTTCGTGTCGACAAGCACCCCGGATGGCGTGGCGGACACAGCAGGGCCTCTGAACCTGGGAACCGTCACCACGGACGCAGATGATGTGGGTCCAGCACTGTCTTCGAGCGCAGCTATTTTGCCGAAGACGATTACTCCAACAGGTTTCTCGCTGGGTGGGCTCCAGCTGGACACGGCGGGGCTCCTGTATGTCATGGTGTCGCGGCCGTCAGGAGGGCAGCAGGTGAGTGGTGCTGGTTCCGTGAAGGTTGTTGAGAGATCGGCAGTGCAGCTTGGTTTCAGGTGACGTAAGTTTCTTAACCGACACGCCCGTGGCTGTGAATTGGTTCCACAGAGCATTGCTGCGGGCACTGCGACCGCCTTGAAGGAAGACGTCATCGTGCGACGGCGGCGGCAGCTTCTACGGGGCCAGCTTCGCGCTTTGCTGCAGCAGTCAGGCATCACAATGCTGGCTGGCTCACTGATGATCACAGAGCCAGCGCCTACCGCCCAGATGTTCACACCCACCTGTCCCCGCAACATTTCCTGCGACACCGCACAGGCAAGCCTATCACGTGGGACAATTAATGTAACCGATTAATGTAACCGCTACAAGGTGGACCCGTGCGACTATGGCTACGGCCTGCAACTTTACTTTGCCGTCGTCAACGCCTGTTGCAGGTTGCAGCATCCTACCTGGACCAAGCTTACGAAGCGTTGGCGTTGCCCGTCCGCTGCACGGCTGTACCAAGCATCCGTGACAGTGCCCTCCTCTCATCCGTGGTGGACGCGTTAATGAATGACACTGCCTACACCGTCCGGGTCATCACTGAAGATATATATGGGTAAGAGATGCGGGTGCGCGTTAATTTCCTGAACGCCTGTCTGCAGCGCGCGAGCTTTACGCTCATTGTTTGCTATGTTTGCCGAAGGCATGCTAGACCGTTTTACGCTCTATCCAACTGGACACCGATCGTCGCCTGGTGCCCGGTGAAATCGTCCCGTTAGGAATCGGCGTGTCTATCGTGGCTTGGTACGCACCGTGGACCGGCGGCCACCCGACATATCCGCTGTGACAGCACAGACGTCTTTCCGGACGTTCAACTTAACCGTCACGCTGTCGGAGCCTGGAGCCGTGATGGGATTCCTCTACACAGCGGCCGGCGCGGCCAATATTTCGATTTTAGCACCGGCTTCGTGGCCCCCCAGTGCACAGGTACCGTATTCCCAGTGCCGAACATGGGGGCAACAGACGGCTACTCACTTTGTCGGTGCTGTTGAGACTGGTCGAGGTTTGCTGGAACTGTCTAGTCACGACCGCCGTATGCTTTCCTTGTCGCAGGGACCGGTCATTCAGCAAGCCATGGCCGGGACTGCCATCCCAGTCAATGGGGCGTTGCCCTCGGGCGCCGTGTCTTACGTCCTGACATTCAATGACTCATCAATTTCTTCCAAGACAAACTACAGTGTTGCCCTTGCAGCCCGTGACATCACCGGCAATGTGCAGCCAGCTCTGAGGCTGGTGCCGGTGCAGACCGCTGACGATATGCCGCCAATCTGGCTGCTTGCAACATTGGTGCCGGGAGCCTTCAACGTCACTCTAGTTGTGCGGCTCGATGAGCCCTCATTAGCATTCTGGTTTTGTATCCTGGGCGACGTGTCGTGCCCGTCGGCTGACAAGGTCAGTGCTGGATTCAAAATGTGCCATGTGCTTCCGCGCAGCATTCCTTGGTTTGCATTATAGGATACCAGCAAGCACTGTAGCCGCCGTGCGGAGTGGACGTTGCGCATCACTGTTTAGCTTCGTCCGTTGCGCGTCATGCCCCGTGCCCACCTATTGCGTCCAACCGGTCTCACTCATTCATTGCCCGCAGCTGTTTGGCACCGTTGATGGCAAGTCCGCGGCCCCCGGAGGACAAGTGGACCGTGGCAACATCACCGTCCTGACGGGTGGCGGCAATGCTTCCTCCGCCATCTCGGGTCTTCAGGACGGACTGGCGTACACGCTTTGCTTGGTGGCCCAGGACACGTCACCCCAACAGAATCGGCAGACGACGGCGCGACGCCTTACATTCAACACGCTTGATCGGACGCCTCCCACGCTTGTGCTTGCCGTCATACCCGGAACGGATGGCAACTTTACTTGTGACCGGTACGACACGAGCCGTGTTGGGCGTCCGAAGTTATGTCAGGTTGCAACAGCGTCTTGGCGGCGTCAACATCCATCACCTGACACCTCCACAATAACCTCCGCTGATCCTCGTGCACCTTGTTTCCCTTGTGCAATGCAGGTCGACATTCAGGTGCCGGCTGTCCATCAACATCTCGCTAAGCGAAGCAGGAACCGCCGTCTTAGCCCTCCAGTATGCGGACGCTCATTTGAGCAACTTCACAGCGCCTGCCCTCATCGGCATGGATCTCATCGACCCACCGCCGGGCGTCATCAGATCAGTTCCCGTGGACTTTAACGGCTCCAGCTCACGGGATCTACACCTGGCGGACCTCCCCTCCGGCCGCAGCTACAGCCTGGATGTCGCCGGTGCTGACTCGGCGGGCAACGTGCAGATGGCGCTGCAGTCCATGATGCTCGTGGCGCCCGACGTAACGCCGCCCAGCTTCGCAAACTACTCGGCGACCAGCGCCGCTGACACCATCATCACCGTTAACGTCAGCTTGAACGAGCTGAGTATGGTCCTCTGGCTATTGGCGACCGACAACACTCAAGCACCCAACGTTACACAGCTTTTGGCAGCTGTGGCGGCTAACAGGACACTGACCGGCGCAACAGCATACTCACCCAATGCCATGGGGGCCTCGATGACCTGGAACATCAGTGGCCTGGGCGTAGGCCAATACTACAATGTCTTTCTGGTGGCGCGAGACATCAGCGGCAACCTGCAGGCCGCTGTCACTTCGATCTTACGAGTGCGTGTCCAGGACTCAACGCCGCCAGTCATCCACAGCTTTACGACGTCTCTGGCCCCAACCGGCAACCGCATGGTCATCAGTGTAAACTCGTCCAAGCCCGGGACTCTGCGCTACACAGCCATTCGTTCTGGCGCTGTAGTGCCCACCCGCCAGCAGCTCCTCCAGCCCTCTACTATTACAGCTGCGAATTTCAGTGGTCAACTGGCGGTCCCGACGGCTTTAACCGTCACGTCGGCTGTCCTATGCGTCATGGACGGTGGCTCCTACCAGATATGGGCGGTGCACGAGGACATGGAGGGAACCTACCCGAACAGGCAACCCAACTACAGCAACGTCACAAGGTAGCGACTGGGAGCTCGGGCGGGAACCCCTATGGATGGGCGTCCGGGCGCTGTCTAAGTAAACGGGCGTCCTTACGTCTCCGGGCCCGGCCTCAACCCTGCCTAGGTACCCGGGCCCTGCGTAAGAAGTATCCGGACCCTGTCTCTCAATCCTTGCAAAATGTCTCTAATGTGCCCATACGCGTGCAGAGCATCACAGATTGACCAGTCCGCCACCGGCAACAGCACCTGCTCGCCTGAGGGCCGGATGCGCGCACTGGTGCTTGACAGCGCGCTTTACCAGGGCAGCATCGGCTGGCAAGTGGGCCGCGTCGCGCAAGTGACGTCCTCCTCAGCGGGCAAGGAAAGTTACTCGTCCTGGTACCGCGATTACCTCATGATTGGTGGACGGGGAGGCAGTGTGGGGACCAACGGCTCCATCGTGGCGTCTATGGAAGGTCAACCGCTTGGTTACTTGGAATTCCAACCCTCGCGGTGGGTGTGCTAGTAGATTGTTTTTTTCCTGCATTGCGTCTTGCTCCGCAACGGCTCCGCCGCCATAGGATACCTGCATGGCAGGGGTAGTTTGCGACAGGGTGACCCAGTGGAGTTAGATGAAGTTGTGAAGATACTGACCAACAGCGAGATGCTGCATTAAGGACAGAACACTGATGGCCAATTGTACAACCGTGCAACCAATAAACGGCCGCCGAACTGATGGAATGCAGGAAACGTCGGTTTCCACTATCTGCCACGCTCGTGCTGATACCTCCAGTTGCCTGGCAGAACAGTGGTCACCCGCGTTTCATAGTGCATCCGGCATCCGGTTGAACCGAGAGCTTTGTTGTCCTAGCGGGTACGTTCCTAAAAGCTTGGTGTGAGTAAGTCCCATTGTACCTGTCACGGTGCATTGCAGGCCCCCACCTACACAGATACGGCTGATCCTGCAGACGCCGATCCTCTACGTGGAGCCCACAGCTGCCGTCACAAGCATACTTGTTGATAACGGCCGCGTGCTACGCTTCGCCTTTCAGCTCTTGGACAGCGCATCCCGGCCTACAGGCTTTGACGGCCTGCGTGTTGTGCCCAGGCTAAACAGCACGAGCTATGGAACACTGGTGCTACCAGACTGCACCATCAGTTCCGCAAGCTCAGGCGCGACGTCCTCCCTGCCAAGTGGCATCAGCCTGTGCCGTGCCGAAGTCCCAGTCCAAGCCTTCCCGGTGGCCGGCGCTTATCTTCAAGCCTCTATGGGGGTCGACGTTTTCAACGGGTGGGTGCCATGTTACGTCGGTGGGTGGGTGGGTGCCATGTTTGTCGCCCTCGGTTTCCTTCATCCAGCACAACTCGGCATGACTGAAGCACACCCTTGGTAAGTCAGTGTATGCGTTGTGTTGCTGTGACGCAGGTCTACGCTGCTCGTTTCATCCGCACTGGAGCAGATAAACCTCCGCAGTGCAGCCGCTGCATCACCCTCGCCGCCGGCTTCCGGCGCGGTCCTCCTCTTGGCCTTGCCAACCCGTCCGTTGCGCCCTGGGGAAACCTTCCGAGCAACTGTTTCTGCCTACGTAGGCAGCCAGCAGGTGCGCATCTTGTTAGCACTGTAGGGACTGTTCCCCCGCAGGATGTTTTCCCTGCGTTTTTAGAAACAGAGGGCGCGCTTTTGGGTAATGTGATGGAATGGCGCGATGGCGCTGACGAATGCCAGTTGGTGCGGGTCTCTGCTGCCTCGGCCGCACGAACTCCCGCCATCATGCTGTACGTGCGTGCGATGTTGAATCGCGGCGTTGCCGGAACCTGCGAGTAAAACGTTGTGTGTGTATTGCCCCTCAGGCGATCACTGGCTTCACCGTGCGGGTGTTGTTCAACAGCTCCCTAATGGCCTTCATTCGTGCTGAGAAGTCATCTCTCTGGTCCGATATGGATGCTGCGCCCTTGCCCGACGCCAGCGGCGCAATGGCGCTGTGGCTATCTGCCATTACCCGCACGGCCGCTGATTCCATGTACGTAGCAGCGGCTGGGCAGAAAGCGTTATCGATTGCATAGACAGTATCGTTAAAACCCTACCGATCGCATAGAATACTTGCGCTTGGTGTGCTCCTGTGTCCCTACAAGGTCTGCGAACCACCAAATTGGGTGTTTGTATTGGGTATTGTCGACCTCCTGGCCCCAAAAGACAGTCCGTTGTCCGTCGACCATTTACGCAGGTATCAGAACCGCATGGTTCCGCTGCTTGATGCCTACTTCAAGCTGGCTGATACCGTGGGGCCTGACGGCTCGGAACTGGTTGGGCTCGGGATAGGAAACGGCACCAGCACGGGCAGCGTTGTGCTGCTGTCCGCGACGGACCCGTTCGTCCCCGTCGTGATGTTTCAAGACTTCCGTGCAGTGGGTGTGAACACCTCGGGCAGCATCCTTATCGCCGTTCCCAAGCAGCTCGGCTTGATGGCTTACCTGACCAACCACGACCTCTTCAACTCGGCTGTCCTGGATGGCAAGGACGTCATCGCGCCCATCCAGGTCCGCATCGGATCAGATCATTGCCGTACCTGTCTTTATGCCCAGACTGCATATCCTGGTGAATGCTTTTCGGCGACAGATGCACCGCCCTTCACTGCACAACCTGTGGTGTTATGAGCGAAAGCACGGCTCCCTGTGGCCCATGTCCTGCAGGCGTTGGTCGTCTCGGACTGGTCCTCAAGCGGGACTGCCGAGAGCACCCTCTCTGCTCCCAGTGGGGCAGGCTGCACATGTTCTGCACCCGCGAACGCGTCTAGCGCCATGTCCGTCATCGCCTGCCAGGTGCTCCTCACGTCCAGCAACAGCCAACCCATCAAGCAGGCCAGACTCACGGTCGTGTGCATCACAACCGCGGCCCTGCGAGCCCAGGTATGTGCACCGGTATGCCCCTCGTGGAGATGGTTGTCCCGGCAGAGCATGTTCATTTTCATGGCATCCTGAGATGCTTCACGGTGTTGACATGACGCAAGCGCGATCGTGGGGCGGTCAATGAACGCAGGCTGTCGTCAGTGTTTGGTACCCTGGAAGCTACCGTGTCGAGTCGAGCGATCCTGACAGCACACTGAGCAGCCTCCTGCCCATCAACGTGCCCGCTTCGGCCGTGAGCAGCTGCACGGACAGGTGCGGTCACTCGTACGTTTCTCCCGTGCGCCATGACTTGAAATTGAGTTATATTGCCCTGTGATCTCTCCTTGGGTCTAACCGCACTTGATGAATTTACAGCATAGCCGTCTGGACACCATGCCCAGGTACCAGAGCACCCGGCTTTATCTTCTCACCACCTGGATCAACGGCGGCAATGCGGGCCTGGAGGATTACCTAACTGACGTGGATGTAACCTCGCTGGTTGCCAATTGGACTGCTGACGCACCTCAAGCCTTGCGTCTCGTTGGCTCCACGGCTACGGTACGTATGCTGCGGCCTGCCAGACCTTCCCTCTACGCACTGGCGCTTAGCCCTGCTTGTGGACGGGGTTGCAGAACCATGTATATATATAATCCTGCCACGTTGTGCACCCCACAGGGTTTGTCCCCTCACCCAGGTGTGAACGTGTCGGCATTCAGCGCTGGTGGCGCCGTGTTGGCCAGGACGTCAATTACTATCTCAAGCGAGCCCGTTTGTGTAGAGTCATTGGAGGCAGTGGCTTTGTCACGCATTGGTGTCACGGCCGATGCACAACCCAGCGCCCTCAACCGCTGGCGTGTACGCTTCACGCCTCAGCAGGTGCGCAGGAGCACAGGATAACCCTTAGTGGTTTGGTTTTCTGCCGGCATTGTTGACTGTGTCACCGTTGGAACTTCGAAAACGTCTACCATTCCGGTGCCTTGACGCGATTCAACGGCAATGTACTGACTATTGAATCCCCAACAGGCACTTAACTGGGAGGGTGCCTCGGCTAGAGTAAGCGTGTTTGCAACATTCAGTGATGGTACTACTGCGCCAGTGTCCTCCACCTCGACAACAACGGCCCAAGCGCTCACCACTAACGGCAGCTCCTCCAGTACAATGCCGTTCAGCCTGATACCCTTGCCGGGGTTCCCATCTTTGAGCTTAGTCGTCAACAGCTCCTTTGGTTCACCTGCGACCTGTGGCATGTTCATGAAGACGAGCTGGTCCATGTGCAGTGGTGCCACAAGCTCTGGCAATGGCGTCCTCATGGCGACAGGTGAGGGTGCACAGGGATGATACACCACCAAAAGGCGAACGTTGATAATCTTTTCCAGGCCGTCACTAATTGTCTTCCCCGCTGGTACCAACAGGCTCGGGAACAGTTCGGGTGGCCCTTCCAACGCCGACACGCATCGACTCACTACAGCCTTCATCCAGCGTGGTCGCCAGTGCTGGCAGCGGCGCATCACAGCCACCTATCAGCGTTCCCACACAGTCATTCCTGAAGGTCATGGTGGCCTTCGACGATGGTGTAGTGCGAGACATGACTGGTGATTCCCGGGTGACGGTTCTGGTCGTACAAGGCGCCGACCTGTGCCGAGTCCTGAGAGGTGCGGTGGTTATTGCGTGCACACAAGTTTATGGCCAGGCTTCGTGTGGACTATCTTGGATGCACACAATAAGGCCAACGGAAATAAAGTGGTGTGTGCATCTGCCGTGCGGCCTTGAGTTTTGGTATCATTAAAGCGAAAAAACCTGGTCAATGAGCACACGTTCCCCGTGTCGCCCCTGCAGATTCTGTCACAGGCCAACCGTACGTCGAGGCGATCGCAGGGCAGTCAGGCACTTGCGGACTGGAGGCGCGCGCCTCGTTTGCGGGCCTTCCAGTTCTGCGGGGTTCCAACACCACCACCGTCGTGACGCTCATGTCCCTGCTGGTGTACGTCCCAGACGGAACACCTGCCTTGCCTCCCACCACCAACAGCAGCACTCTGACGAACCTAGTCCTACCCATCGACCCCATCTACCTGTTCAAGTGCGATTTCAGCCATTATATGCCGGTGAGTACATGGAGGGTCTACATGCATGCCATTATCTGCACCACCGTTCTGTTGCGCCGTGCAACATTGTGGTAACTGCTGCGCGCGCTTCCGCAGGCAAGCGTCTGGGCCATGGGCCAGCTCAGTAGCTGCGGGGCGAGCTGCAACCTTGCGGACCTCAACGATCCCACCATCACGCGCCTGCTGCTCACGGACACCTCAGTCGCGAACCTGGCCACCAACCCCTCAAATATCAGCCTCACCAACGTGCTCATGCCCATCAAGCCCGGGAAGAGCGTTCTGAGGGTGTCCTTTGGCAGCGCCATAAGTAATCTCTTTACCGTGTCAGTGGAAGATCCATTCGTGCCGGGATGGCCACGCGTTCTAACCATTAGCGACACGGGTTGCACTATCGCGGCTAACATGAGCAGCGGTTCATACAAGGTCACGTACCTGGTACGACAGGTCACAGACGCACAGCTGCAAAGCAGCAGCGCGTCGGCGCTGCCCAGCGCGACCGATGTTGAACGAGGTGTGTTTGGGTAAAATGAACTGTTACAGAGGGGTTTGGCGGCTGGGGAAAAATGTTGAGTGTGTTCACTTGTGCCATATTTCTTAGGTGTAACCGAACCGCTGCCCCCCGAGCACCTTGCATGTTTTCACCTGTCCTGAGCGCTTTTCCTCCTTGCGGCTGCGCAGCTGGCGTCCCCATGACGGCAATGGGCTGTACACAAAGCACTTCGTGCACGCTGATGGCGAACATCACTGGCTTGACTCCGGCGACCAACTACACGATCTTCTTGGCTGTCCGTTTCGAGGTGACCCGCCAATCGAAGCTCATCAACACCACGTTTGCCATCAGCGGCGTGCTGACACCTGACACAGCAGCGCCCACGTTCACATCCCTGGGCGGGGTAAGTAAGCGCCGTCCTGGGCAACAACGTGCGTGCTGTGAGCTTGACTGCCGTCACTTGCTGGACGCCATGAGAAGCCTTTGCCAGCTCTCACATACTACAACCGAAAAGCCGGGCGATGTCTTGGCTAATATCTCTGTTTGTGATGCTGTCCCTCGCAGCTGTCGAACATCACCTTGGACTCCCAGCACTTCATGATGCGAATACCTGTCGGGCTGAGCGAGTCTGGGACTGTCAGCTATGCCATCTACAGAAATACCTCGTGCATCACAGGTATCTGGGGATGCAACAAGTGGCATTGTCTGCTGGCCAGCTGCTTCTGGAGCTCGGTTATAAATCTATGGCCCCAATTCCTGTGCAGGCGCGGAGCAACTTCCAGTACAGGCGGTTCGCAGTGCCAGTCAACTGCCGTCAACAATTTGCGGCTGTGCTGACTCCTCGCTCTGCCAACCGGTTTCATGGGGCAACATCACCCTGTCAAGCGACCAGCTGAGCGACATGCTAAGCATAAGCGGCTTGCTCCCGCCTAATCCGTACAATGTGCTGAGTACCACGACAATTGATAAGCTGACATGCAACACCGGTAAGCCAAGTCGTTGTGATCTGAATGAATGAATGAACGTTACAGCGGACCCCAAAGGGATCACCGGTGTATACCAGGGCAAGCCCCAGCAGGCCCCACCGCCAAGGCGACAGGATACCTCCACACCTCAACGCCGCACCCAAAAAACACACCGGGCCATGACCCCACCCAGTCAGACACCGAAGCAAGCAGAGGCGCAGGTGATCTGTCCTGCCATTTAGTACGCAGCGCCGTCTTTCCGGTCAGTGGAAGGCGCATTAATGGACTTGAGTGGACTAGAGCACCTCACACTCCTGCGTGTACCCCGTCCCCCTGCAGACTATCTGCCCGCGCCGACAAGTGCGGCTCACATGATCTACTTTGTCGCCCAGGACGACCTGCCAACCTACAAGGGCTGGAACGTGACGTGCGTGCCGCCGGCATCATCGCCGGGGACTACCTGCACCGTGACCGCATTCGCGCCATGCGCCGCCGTGGCACCCGCTACGGTCCTTGCCGGTGGTGGTGTGAACACGCAGGCCGGTGCTTTCAAGCTGGTACCCCTGGGTCAGCTGCCAGCCAATGCCTCCAGTGAGTGCTTGTTGCTCATTGCATCCTGCCATGAATGAACGCAGTAGGTGAACACAATGGCATCGGAGCCCCGGAACACGCACACGGGTGCATGCGTCTGCTGGGCCTTGCTGTGCCCGTTGTATTTCACATGGTCCTGCCCTGCCTGCCGACGAGCATACCTGGATATACATGACATCCTCCTTGCCGTACTTCACACCTGATGGGCCCCAACACGGTCGCATGCATGCTGCTCATGGCCGCAGGCACGCCCATCCTGGCGTCCTTTGACCTTCCCACGGGGGACCGGGTGGCCTTCGACCAACTCGTGACCAACGTCACGGTCGTAAGCCGGACCGTCACCTTTGCTTTTAAGATTAGCAAGGTGGCAGCCGTGCAGTACCGCTTGGATCAATTCAACGGCGCTAGGGTTTACTCTGGCATCTACCCCGTGTACGACCCAGCGGTGACGTACACGGTTTCCATCGGCAAGACTTGTAATGGTACACTCTTGGGGGAGGCGTCTTACACGCTTTGGTACTGGGCGACGGATGTGTATGGAAGGTCAAGCCTGCCCCTGTCTAGCTCGGTGATTCTGGGCTGATCCGTTGTAATCTGGGTATGGTTGTTCATGTTGCAGCTTGGTTTGATTCATACTGGAACGAAAGGCATGAATCGTGTGCATTGACCTTTGCATGGCTGGGTTGGGTGTCTCGGGCTGTGGGACTGTAGCACTGATGCCGCACTGATGCCGCATATGACTATCTGAACTCGAGTGTGTGTTCCAGTGTGCTTCTGCAGCACTAGGTGGTCATTGCTTGCTGTCGTTTCCCGTGAAGACATTACTGTACTGTACGTTCGGCGGAACGTCATTCTTTTTCGTTGTTGGCGCTTCAGGTCGCGTAGTATGAACACATGAATGGGTTTCGGAGCTTTCCGTTCGTTGATGCGACCTTTATACTCGACTCGCAGTGTTCACTGCAACATATAGCATAGGATAGGGCAGGATAGCTTGTAGCTGGCCGTAATATTGATTGTATTGTGCAGTCTGAGCGGACGTTGGGGTGGCATGTGCGCAATACTAGGTTGGCGGGCGTTGACGCTGGGGCGTCACATGGCAAGAGGGTATGGCACAAGTACTTCTTGCGCAGCCAAAGCTGCACAGGGGACGAGGGTTTCACGCCACTGCTCTAAATCCTCTCATTCAAACACTCACTTGTACACGAGGTTTGGACGAAGCCTGGTATGTACGGAAGCATGCCCAGCCGCAAGGTTTGGTCCTGCGGGTTTCTTTCCTGAGGACCAACGGCACAGCATGCATGTACGGGTCTGGACATTATTGTTCATCTGCGTTGGACTGCGCCTGACATTGTTCATATGCGCTGCGCCGAGATACCTGCATTCCGCTAAATATAGGCCAGGTACAAATATGTCTTCAAACATGGAGCGCAGGGATTGAATGAATGAATGAACGTTACAGGGATTATTGGAAACCGAGGGTTCCCACGTTTGTGTCGTGCACCGTTGTGGTTCGTGCCAATTGCGGGCCGGCCGTTAGCAGTTATGGGTAACGGTGGCGGGTTAGGTGCAAATGTGACCGTTGACCCGCGGGACGGTGATAACTGTACGGCGTATCTTAGGATCGGCCGCCGGCGACTATGTCAGAGCAACACGGAACGCAGTCCGTGTTGATCTCTATCACTGCATAGACGTACAGTCATTGTGATAAGAGCTGCCATTTCTAAGGAAGCTGGAGGAGATAAGCAATTGCGGCAGAAGTTAGGTGCTCGCAGCTAACGCAGCGAGTGGCAGTTGTCAGTCAGCTGATAACAGCAGGTGCAGGTGGAAGAAGTCAGCCTGTTTGCTGAGGTAAGAACCGCAGCGAGCTGGGCATCCGACGATGGTTCACAGCCAGGCGTCGTGACTCGCCGACAGGGGCGGAGGTAAGTCGGTCAGCGAGCAAACTGATAGAGATCAACTAGGCTTAGGAGGAAACTGTCATTTGCCGCGCGCGGAGGACCGTGAACTTGGATGAGCGCGCCGGAGGCGAACACGTGCACCGGACGCGGACAAGTGCACGGGACAGAGAGCATCGCTGCGTTCTACGTACGAGTGATGCGGTGCGCGGCGCATTTCGTGGGTGCCACGCGCATTTCCAGCAGTAGGCGACTGTTGCCGTGGCGTGCTGTCTGATCACCAGCGCGTTGCATAAGGCCCGGCGCTCGCAGGGGTCCGGAGCTGGGGGTAGGTGTTGCTGCACCGAGAGACCTTGCTGCTGATTGCAGGACGGATTCGGGAGGACGTGTCGCCACACAGGTGGAGCCAACTTCCTCGCTTGCCTCGTGCACTTGGGGGGGGAGATGCCTGGGTCAGTGTCGGCGACATGCCTGAACCTCATTGGAGCCTGACATTTGGCCGGGGTAGGGGGCACTTTCATGTATATCATGTATATGGTGTTTTGGCCAAGTTATTTCTTATGATGCGGGTTACCCCACTAGCGGTCGCTGGGCAGTGTCACGAGCCAGGCGTGGGCCTTCCAAGACCTCGAGAGGGTGCTGCGTTGGGTGCCTCAGAGGTGGTGGTAGCTGGGTAATGGGGTGCCTGTGTGGGCGACCTCCCCTGTGCTTGGCTTTATCCACTTCTGGGGATTATGCCCGCTGCTGTGCCTATCCCTTTGGTAGTGTTGCCCCGCTGCGCGCCTCTGCTTGCTTCGGTGTCTGACTGGTTGGGGTTATGGCCCGGTGTGTTTTCTTTGGGTGCGGCGTTGTGGTGTGGAGGTGACCTGTCGCCTTGGCGGTGGGGCCTACTGGGGCTTGCTCTGGTATACACCGATGATCCCGTTGGGGTCCGCTGTAACATTCATTCATTCATGTATATCGCACAGGCGTACGATTCGCTTATCCGTTGTAAGTGAAACATTCGCTGTTTTGCAGTATTATCGCTGCTCGTTTCATTATTCGTCTCGTATACTGCACGGAGGTCTCAGTCATGCGTCGTAAGTACACCATGGCGTACCACGGCGGTTCTGCTGCCACCATGACCAGACCCCTTGAGATACTATATACGCTGCCACCGGGTATTGAGCTCCATTTTTTGAACCGTTACAGCTCCATGGTGTTGCAAACACCACGATATTAACGGAAATGCGTAGGTGTGTGGGAAGATTATGATACCGACCGCCAGGCTTGTGCGGCGGTATTGCCCGCCTGCGTAGGAACTTCAACTGGGCCAATAAAGTGGGTTCCTCCCCTTTTCAGCCTCTAACACTCTAACAAAGCTAGTTGCCCGCTGACGCGTATCATTGGTAGGCCAACAAGCATCACAAAGCACAGCTGCACACACATGTGTATTTGCACGTCCACCGGGACTCTTACGCCCAATGCACAGCTCACCACCCGTACAGCTGGCACGTGAACTCCGGTCACAGGTATTGCCGGATGGAGTGGCCCTGCAAGGCGCGGGAAACAAGCGGGTAGCCACGGGCACTCATGCAGGCTAACCAAACCCTTTCCCCCGAGGCAAGCAAGGAACTCGCCATCTGCGCCGGTCGGGCCAGCAGGTCGGGTTGCCCCACAAGGAGCTGACCCTGATGGCGAACCTGGAATGCGTTCACATCCCTTAGACAACATTATTCTTCTTCACCTGCCCTAAAAAAATAATCCACCAGACACAGTCAATGCAGCAGGCGGGGCCGAGCAGCCTCAGGGGCATAGCAATGTCCTACATCAGCTGGCAGAGGCGCTCGAACACCACACGTGAACGTAAACACAGATTATGCATCATACCAAGACGGTCTCCTATACATCACCAAACCGTGTACCGGGCAGATGAGTATGCCGTACAGTACGAGAGAAATCGCCCGCTCAGTCCAACACTTGGAAGGGGTAGTACATCACTCAGCAAAGGTTCACACAGTGCAGATCAGCACGCCCGCCGTTGCGTCAGTGTTCACAATGCGTGCTGGGGAAACAGTCATGGCTGTCGTACTGTCAAGACGTAAGCACACAGTCACACTCGCGCACGCGCTCCCAATGCAAGCACGCGCATCACCGTCATTGTTTATGCGCAAGCTCACAGCTATGCGAGTTCGCCGCCGGTGAACCCAGCGGCGAGGTTTCGATTCACGGCATTTCGTAAAACGGCCGAGGTCGAAAGTTACGCCTTCTCAAGTGCACGGGAATCAGTATCAAACCAAAACAGTATATTCGTATACAGCGGCTGCACAGCAGTACCTGCGTCGTATCGATATCACGCAAACCCTGTAGCACATACAGGCTCATGTTGTGCGTCGTGAAAAGCGTGCACATCCACTCGGAACTCCCCCGGGAACAACGGAAAGGCGACCCATGGCTGGCATCCAGTACACGCACCACAAGAACAGATAACATACGGAAAAATCGCGGGCGGGCGTGATTCCCTGCGGGCACATCGACTCAATTGCCCTTGCTTAATATCCCGTCAGAGTCAGCGCAGGCAGGGTGTTATCTGAGCAAGGGTGGTGTCCGAGTCGGGTTGAGAGCAGGGCGGGGTGCACTCTGTCCCCTCCTCGGGAAGCACTGTGAATCCCTTCCCAAGGATGAACCGCAGTCAGCCCTGGCCACGTATTCCCACACGCAACAACAACTCATGACTCGTGATTGTCAGTCACTTTCCACGCAAGCAATCTTGCTCCGGCTTCTATACTTGAATGTGTTGGGTAGCAATCGTCCGTCCATTCCCCAGGTCATGACGTCCGTTGGTCCTCGCACGCCATTCCATCACAATCATTACTCCATCGCATTCATTAGCCCAGTAAGCCTCGCTGAGTTAGCCAGACAGGATTCGCTCCTCGACAGCCCGCGGGATACTGCGGCCCTCCTGCTGCCGGCGGATGCAAGCATGCAGCCACCCGATCGCCAGGTGGATGAGGGCCTGCGTCCCACCTGCCGTGAAGAGGGCCTGCTGCCTACCTACCCAGTACCCACCTGGCTACCACCGCAACGGCGCAGCCAGTGGCCACTGCACCCACCGCACGCACCGACGTGCGGTGCCACGCACCGACGACTGCTCCATGCTCTTGCCAGCAGGCCGCCGCGCGCGCCCCCTCCTATCACCACCCACTGCGGTAAATGCCCGACCCGCGGCCCAGTGGGCTCGGTTGCGCGGCCTGCAGGTTGCCGTACGGTCTCCTACCTCCGACCCCGTTGGGTGACATGGGCTGCAGCAAGTCCAGCGTCCCGGGTTTCGGCGGCGGGGCGCCCTGCGGCTGCGGCTGCGGCTGCGGAGTCGCGTACCCCCCTGCCTGCGTACCGACGCCCGGCAGCACGCCCGGGTCTTCCACCACCACCTGACCTCCATCCGCTCCCATCCCCATGTTGATCTGGTGGAAGTCCTGTGCGCCCGCAGCCGAATAGCCGGCAGCACCGCGGCTGCCAAGGCCGTACCGCTGCCACCCCGACTGCGACCCGGACCCGGGGCTCCAAACCGCCTGAGGCAGCGACGGCGTCGGCGGCATGGCGATACCCGCGCGGTACGGCGCCTGGCGCCGCTCAGGTGGCCGCCAGACCGGCGGCAGCGGCATCACGGTGGCCGTCCTGCGGCCGGGTCCTGGGGTCATGGGCACGGGCGTCGTCGCCGGCCGCACGTAATCCTGCCCCCATGGCGCTGCTTCCCAGACCATGGGCTCGCCACCTCGGGTCGTAGCCCCGATGCTGTACGGGCTCCGAGACCACGGCGATGGCTGGTTCAGCGGTAGCGCCCCGTACGGTGACGTCGGCGCGGCGTTGAACCCCATGGGGGACTGCGGGGCCGGGTAGCCGCCGAGGGCAGCGCCGGGGTCCACCTCGCGCGGCTGCACACGGGGCTGGCGTGCCCCTGAGGATGTCACCAGCGCCGTCCCCAGCAGCAGCATCACCCCGAGGAACATCGCCCCACCCACGGCGATGCCCACCACGGCCCCCACAGCGGCTGCTCCGCACAGCGAAGCGAACGTGAACTTGCCGTCGCAGAAATCCGACGGCGGCTGCGGGGGGGCCGAGATGGAGCCGCTGGCCGATGGGGAGGGGCTGAACCCGTCGCTGGGGCTGAAGTCCGAGCTGTCCAATGTAATGAAAACCTGCAGCGGAGGAGTGGGGCGTTTTAAGCGGGCCAGCGGGCGGGCGGGCGTCCGCAAGAGGTCCGGGAGTACTTGTGTTGAATGCAAGGCACGTAGCATGTGTGTGTGTGTGTGTGTGTGTGTGTGTGTGTGTGTAAATCGTTACATATCTGCCGGGCCGACGCTGGCCGGGGGGGCTAACCCGCCCCATACGGGAGACCGCCGAAGCACTCTCCCCCGGATTCGGGGGAGAGGGGCGTAAGGGGCCTCTGTCCCCTCGCTCTCAACCAAGGGCGCGCGCCCGATCCCTGAGGATCGGTGACAGCTGTGCCCCCTCAAGGGATTGGGCGGAAGCCCATCCCGGGCGGTCTGCGCTTCGCAGTCCGCTGTTCAACCTCCTCAAGTCCTTGCAGCACCCAGGGCGCGTTCCTCGGCAATTCGGAGGCGTGCCCCTGCCCGGTGCGGTAAAACTAGCCTGGTCCCGCGTCCCAACCTAATCATACTAGCTAGGGTTGCACCCTCCGGCAGGCCTGCCCGCCCAGCTGAGTCCCAGCGGGGCGTCTCGCACGCGTCAGGACTTGTTGGGGTCCGGGTATGTGTGTGTGTGTGTGTGTGTGTTTAGAATTGCAACCCGCCCGCCCGCCCGATCCCAGGTGGTAATATACTTACCATAGAACCTGCGAGGAAAAACTTACCAGATGCAGGCGCGCGGACAAGGCAGCCGCGCCACCACCGCAAGGCAAATCATACCGCAAATACTAAATACGGAGACGCACGACGCACGTGTGTGTGTGTGTGTGTGTGTGTGTGTGTGTGTGTCTGTGTGTGTGTGTGTCTGTGTCTGAGGCAGGCAGAACAGGAGTGCGTGACATGTGTGTGCGTGTGTGTGAGTGCTCGAGGGGGCCCGCGCGACACACGAAACCTATTCAGGTGGGTGTGCCCCTACGCACGTTTCCAACGGGTGGCACCGGGAGCCAGTGCGAGCAAACGCACACCCCGTTGTCGGCGAGGGTACGGCCGCTACCCACCCGGTCTGACGGCAGGCCCATGGCCGCCGCAACGCCCCGCGCCACCAGGTCGCTGTCCACCACCAGCGGAGGCGCGGCTGCGCAACACACACCGGGATGGGATGGGTCGGTGGGTGGGTGGGTGGGTTGTCACTTGTCAGGGCAGGGCAGGGTAATCACCCGCAGCCAGAGTACCAGAAAGCTCAGCCCCATTACCCCGTCAAAAAAATATCTCAGAAAACCCCAACATCCCCCCGACCTCCACCGTACTGCGGAGAGTACCGTACCGTACCGTACCGTACCAACAGTACAGTACAGTACAGTACACGCAGTACAGTACAGCACAAACAGTACGCCTGTTGCGGACAGTGCTGCCGTTCGGCCCTAGGCCACCATCACTGGGCTACCGTACGACGTAGCGCGCGGCGCGGCACCCACTTGTTGACGAGGTGGGCGGTACGTTGGCAACCACCAACAGCAGCTGTGTGGAGACCACCATGTCGGAGGACGAGGGCGGGTTCACACTGCCCACACCGCTCACATTGACCTGGCGGCAGGGCAACCCCGTGGGGAAGAGGGGAAGGGGGGTCAGGGACGCTGAGGTCTGGGGGCCCGGGGGGGCTCGTCGGGGCAGTGAGGGGCTGAGACAGGCGGTAGTCAGCGGGCGAGACACCTCAACCGCCTGGGGGGTGAGATGCCACCACGAATGCACGATGCGGCAACATGTGCGCGCGTGTGTAGACCCACGTGCGTGTGGTAAGAAGAAGAACCCGTCCGACCCAGCCCAGGTGCGTGTGTTTAAAATTGCAACCAGCCCGCCCGCCCGATCCCAGGTAGCAATATACTTACCATAGAACCTGCGAGGAAAAAACTTACCATATGCAGGCGCGCGGACAAGGCAGCCGCGCCACCACCGCAAGGCAAATCATACCGCAAATACTAAATACGGAGACGCACGACGCACGCAAACGGATTAGTTACCGACCTGTAAAATGTATGAATGGTGCGTGTGTGTATACGGTATGTGTGAATGTTGTTTCAGCAACTGAACACGACGCATCCAGGGTTGGCGGCGTGGCCATTTTGGCGATTGCTTGAGATTTTGGTCGCGTGCCCCTAGAGCTTTCCGTTGGGTGAGATTTTGGTCGCGTGCCCCTAGCGCTTTCGCACCTACCGGTTGCGCCAAGATCGCCCGCATGATCACGTCCTGTGAGAGCGCCGCCAGGGGCGCAGCAAAAGCGATGGGGCGGGCGGGTGTTGTCATCAGATTGACGAGGACGCTGGCGGGGGGCCTGATAACCGCTGCTTGCAGGATCTACAAACCAGAAGCCCTCCCATACCCTCCCCTCCCATACCCTCCCCTCCCCCCAGCGTGTCCCATTCCGCTATCGTGCAAGCCGACAACCCCCAAGCCCCCCTTCCCTTTTTTCACCTGAACCCCCAGCGATGCAGTGAAGTGCCAGCCTTAGTGACCAGCGCCCGGTCTGGCGCAAAACCCCCCCTGGAGCCGCACCTGCTGCGCCGCGTCCTTGTAACCGATAACGACCGCCACGTAGCCGGCACAGGCAGTGTCGTTGGCCACGGCGGCTAGAGCGCGCGGCGGCAAGGCAGGGTAGGAGGCCGCGGCGGCCGCAGCGCTGCTGGCGTTGAGGCAAGTAGCGGTCACTTGGCTGCAGGGCCAGGTGCGGGGCGGTGCGGGTGGGGTGGTAATCTGATCGGTGATCGGGTGGGTGGGGTAGTGTCAATCTCAATCCGGACGACAGCACGATGCTGTGTCTACGACGCGCACACCCCAGGTGGTAATAACAGCCCGTCTGAGTAATCCCTGGTCAAGAAGGGCCGAGAACTGTCAGGAAATGTTAGGTCCTGTCAGGTCCTGTCAGATAAGCTCAGGTTTTCCAAAGTAACGTCAGGTAAGGTTCCCACGTCGCGCCCCTTGGCCACACCTGCAATTCTGCCCCGGAACCAAGACGCAAAGGCTGGCCGCCATGGCGTTCGTCACCGAGGCCGTACAGGAAGTGCACTGAGGGCTGGAGGCGGGCGGGGCGGGGGACGGAGGCGTTGAAGGCGCCACCTGCGACAGCCGCCTCCTGCCACCGCCGCTGGAGCTGCGGCCAGCGATCTGGGTCGGCAGGCGGTACACGGCGCCCATGTGGGCCAGAACGACCGAAGTGGTCACGGCGGCAGTTCCGCTGGCAACAAGCGACTTGGCCACATTGGACGAGATCGCCTGCATTGCGAAACGATGTGCAGGGCGGGAAAAGGGGGTTGGACCACTGCTGCGAGTAAGGAGAAGGTGAGCACCCCCAACCATGGAAGGGAAGCGCACCTCAAGGCGAGCAGCGTTGGGCAATCCCGGAACCCAGGCGGTCAGCAGGGATTGGTAGCCGGCTGGAAGGATCGCGGTCGGGGGCGACGGCGGAGAGGGAGGTGGCGATGGCTGCGGTGATGGGAGGCGCGGCCTTGACGGGTTGGTTGGCGCGCTCGGGCTGGGGGATGGGAAGCTCGGCGGCGGGGCGCTGGGGCTGTCGGGTGGAGGAGGCCCTGGTGGCAGAGAAGGAGGCGGAGGTGGAGGCGGCGGAGGGGTGGGCAGCTCCGGCGGCGGTGGTGGCCCGTCCGGCGGACCAGGCTGGTCGAGTGGAGGAAGCATCGGTGATGATAATAATGGTGGACGAGTAGCGGGCGGGATCGCAGTCGGAAGTGGGTTGATGGAAGGTGGCGGATGCCGGCTGCCGGGCATTGGAGGTGGCGCCGAAGAAAACGGAATGAGGGGTGATGATGGCCCACTGGGAGGCGATAACGAGGCCGGTGAGTCCGGAAATGAGACTGTTGATGGTGCCAGCGGACTAACAGATGGCGACGGCGGCTCCGGACTAGGCGGGTCCGGCGGCAGAGGGCTGGGTGGCGACGGCGGCTGCGGACTGGGCGGGTCCGGCGGCAGCGGGCTGCGTGGCGACGGCGGCTGCGGACTACGCGGGTCCGGCAGTAGAGGGCTGGGTGGCGACGGCGGCTGCGGACTAGGCGGGTCCGGTGGCAGCGGGCTGGGTGGCGACGGCGGCTCCGGACTAGGCGGGTCCGGTGGCAGCGGGCTGGGTGGCGACGGCGGCTCCGGACTAGGCGGGTCCCGTGGCAGCGGGCTGGGTGGCGACGGCGGCTCCGGACTAGGCGGGTCTGGTGGCAGCGGGCTGGGTGGCGACGGCGGCTGCGGACTAGGCGGGTCTGGTGGCAGCGGGCTGGGTGGCGACGGCGGCTGCGGACTAGGCGGGTCCGGTGGGGGGCGGGGGGGGGGGGGGGGGGGGGGGGGGGGCGACGGCGGCTCGGACTAGGCGGGTCCGGTGGCAGCGGGCTGGGTGGCGACGGCGGCTGCGGACTAGGCGGGTCCGGTGGCAGCGGGCTGGGTGGCGACGGCGGCTCCGGACTAGGCGGGTCCGGTGGCAGCGGGCTGGGTGCGCGCGCGGCTGCGACGGCGGGTCGGCGGCAGCGGGCTGGGTGGCGACGGACTAGGCGGGTCCGGTGGCAGCGGGCTGGTGGCGACGGCGGCCTCCGGACTAGGCGGGTCGGTGGCAGCGGCTGGGTGGCCGACGGCGCTCGGACCTAGGCGGGTCCGGTGGCAGCGGCTGGGTGGCGACGGCGGCTCCGGATAGGCGGGTCCGGCGGGCAGCGGCTGGGTGGCGACGGCGGCTCGGACTAGGCGGGTCCGGCGGGCAGCGGGCTGGGTGGCGACGGCGCTCCGGACTAGGCGGGTCCGGTGGCAGCGGGCTGGGTGGCGACGGCGGCTGCCGGACTAGCGGGTCCGGTGGCAGCGGGCTGGGTGGCGACGGCGGCTGACTAGGCGGTCCGGTGGCAGCGGGCTGGGTGCGACGGCGGCTCCGGACTAGGCGGGCTCGCGGTGGCAGCGGGCTGGGTGGCGACGGCGGCTGCGGACTAGGCGGGTCCGGCGGCAGCGGCTGGGTGGCGACGGCGGCTCCGGACTAGGCGGGTCCGGTGGCAGCGGCTGGGTGGCGACGGCGGCTCCGGACTAGGCGGTCGGTGGCAGCGGGCTGGGTGGCGACGGCGGCTCCAGACTAGGCGGGTCCGGTGGCAGCGGGCTGGGTGGCGACGGCGGCTCCGGACTAGGCGGTCGGTGCAGCGGGCTGGGTGGCGACGGCGGCTCCGGACTAGGCGGGTCCGGCGCAGCGGGCTGGGTGGCGACGGCGGCTCCGGACTAGGCGGGTCCGGTGGCAGCGGCTGGGTGGCGACGGCTGCTGCAAACTGGCGGGTCCGGTGGCAGCGGCTGGTGGCGACGGCGGCTCCGGACTAGGCGGGTCCGGGGCGCGGGCTGGGTGGGACGGCGGCTGGCAGCGGGCTGGGCGGGGCGCGGGTGGCCTAGCGGGCTGGGTGGCGACGGCGGCTCCGGACTAGGCGGGTCCGGTGGCAGCGGGCTGGGTGGCGACGGCGGCTCCGGACTAGGCGGGTCCGGTGGCAGCGGGCTGGGTGGCGACGGCGGCTCCGGACTAGGCGGGTCCGGCGGCAGCGGCTGGGTGGCGACGGCGGCTCCCGGACGACCGGTGGCAGGGCTGGGCCCGCGGCTGTCCGGACTAGGCCGGGT